>JAMPIV010000386.1:0-72500 GCA_024509875.1 Oreohelix idahoensis
AGCTATTTTATATTGGATGAATTGACACGTGAGTGAAGGCAATTAATGTAATTTTCTTCAGTAATAGAAGATATAATTTTCGTGTTAAATTTCGTTTAGGTGATGTATTTAGTTCTAATTTTGTTAAGTCAAGAGTAATTTTATTTTATTCTTTGATGTAATGGTAATTTAGTGTATTTATCGATAACTGGTAATAATTCTACTGCATATCTTTAGTGGGTTACTTTGAGGTGAGAATAGTCATTTAGATTTCTGGTGAGCCCATGCCGCTCCTATGTGCGTAAGGTGCTTTGAGATAGAGGTGTTTCTCTGCTTGCTCCTTGCAGAGCACGGAAACACTAATGCGGCCGGTGTCCATCACAAGCCCACAAGAAGCATTTTATGCTATTGCAGTGGTTGTTTCGGTAACGATGTGTTTCATATGATGAGTTCCCAATCTCATCAGTTGGCATATACGACATGCTTCAGAGTGCAGGGACGGATATTGAGATGGATCAGTTGCGAGGTGGCGGATTATGCTCAGTAACGAGAGTATTCGTTGTCATCATCATCAGTTGCCATCTCCACAACGGAGGTTGGCTGTAATGGATCTCCAACGTCTTCTGTCTCTTGTCTTGGTGGTACACTCTGATAGACTCTTTCCCGTCCATCTCTTGATGTTATCTTCCCACTTATAGCGCTGTCTTCCCCTTGCACGTTTACCTTCACTCTCCCTTCTGTTATGGTCTTCTGCAAGGTGTTATGCCTTTTTATGTGGCCAAAGTATTTTAGCTGCCGAACTTTGACCTCTCTCATTAGTTCTCTTTTCATACCTAGATTTTCTAGGACCTCCTTATTTGTTTTCATCTCTTTCCATGAGATACGCCCCATTCTTCTATATATCCACATTTCAAGAGCCTCAATTCTTTCTTCCAAATGCTTATTCATCGTCCATGTTTCTGCACCATACAGAAATGCAGAATATATATAACACTTTATGATTCTCAGTTTTAATTTATGAGATAACTGTTTGGATGTCAGTATATGTTTCATGTTGTTGAATGTAGCTTTGGCCATTCCTATTCTCTTCTTGATTTCTGTTTCACATCTGCCATCTTCTGTTATTATATGACCAAGATATACGTAGCTCTTGACTTGTTCCAGGATTTTCCCATTTACGCTTATCTTTAATGTGGGTTTATCATCTGTTTTGCTAATTATCATAGTTTTAGTTTTCTCAATATTAATGTCGAGTCCATATTCATGACTTATACTGTTCACTTGCTTCACTAGTTCTTGTAACTCCTGTTCGCTTTCAGCTAACAACACGGTATCATCTGCATATCTAAGGTTGTTTATTGATCTTCCACTGATGTTCAGTCCTGGTATTTCCTGTATCTGTTTGAAAATTTTTTCGGTGTATAAATTAAATAGGCAGGGGGACAGCACACAACCTTGTCTGACACCTCTTTTTATGTCTATTTATGGTGAATAATTCCTTCCCGATCTTACTGTGGCAGTTTGCTCCCAATAAAGGTTACTGAGTATTCTTATATCTTTTCCATCAATACCTATGTCTTTGAGGCATTCAATTATTTTCTCATGATGGATTCTGTCAAAAGCCTTCTTATAGTCAATGAAGCACATATACATACTTTTTTGGACCTCTGTATATTTTTCTGCTAATCTTCTTAGGCAAAATATTGCCTCTCTTTTTCCACTGTTCCGTCTAAAACCAAACTGTTCTTCTTGGATTTCGCTGTCTACTTTACTTTTTATTCTTTCCTGTATGATTTTGAGCAGTATCTTAATTGCATGACTCATCAGGCTGATTGTTCTGAAGTCTGAACATTCTGTTGCATTTGGTTTTTTGGGCAATGTTATAAAAACTGATGTCTTCATGTCGTGTGGTAAATATCCTGTATTGTATATATCATTGCATATTTCTGTGATTGTATCTATACCAAAGCTCTCCAGAGCTTCTATCATTTCAATGTTTATGTTATCCATGCCTGCTGATCTTCCTTTTTGTATCATATGAATGGCATTCTCTACTTCTGATCTGAGAATGTGTGGGCCTTCATTAGAATCTGGTGATGGTTTTTTACCTCTGTTGTCCTCGAATAGTTCTTTTACGTATTCTGCCCATCTGTTTGATATGTCTTTCTCATCAAGTAATATTACACCATTTTTGTTCTTGATACAGCTTCCTCCTTGTGCAAACCGCGACCGATTTGATAATTTCTTTATTTCTTCATGCATATCTCTTGTCATGTGCTTCGCTTCCAAGTCTTCTATTTCCTTACATTTTGTTTCTATCCACCGTTCTTTTGCTTCTCTACACATAGTACGTATGTCATTGTCTATTGTTTTATATTCTGGAGTATTTTTTGCTTTCTTTCTTTCTGCCATTTTATTCAAGATGTCATCTGTCATCCAAATTTGATTTTTCTTGTACTCCTTTTTAGGTAAATTTGCATTTGCTGATTGTATGCTTGTTTTTAAGCATTCCCATTTTGCGGTTGCTTTTTCTTCTGGGTTTTCTCTTCTATACTGCTCCATGCTTTCTGTCAATAACTGTTGGTATTTATTTTTGACTTCGATTAAATATTTCTGTTTTATATCTGGTTGTTTCAGCGCTGATATTTCTATCTGGGGTTCCTCCTGTCTTCTGTTTCCTGCTCTTTTCAGCTTTATATTTACTTTGATGACAACTGGATTGTGATCTGAATTTATGTCGGCGCCAGGATGTGTATTCGTTGTACATATCGTTTAATATTATTTTATGCATATTTCATTATTATTTAGTTATTGTTATGTGTCGGATAATTTATGAGAGCACGTGGGTCAACTTGGAGATTTATATTTTTCTTCTCGCTCCTTATGGAGCATATGGCCACCAGTGTAGCTAGCCTCCGCATGGAGACCGCACAAAGCATTCAGATGCTTTTGCAATAGTGGTTTTGGTAGCAATCTGTGTTACATGGTGAGATTGCCAGCCTCATTCACCACACCATACTAGTCTGATTAGACGACATGCATGGGCTGAGTGTGTGTGCATGATAGAAGAATGTTTCAGGTAGCGTGGAAGAGGGACAGTTGGAAAGGTGAGAGCATGGTGTTTCTCGTTATTTAAATATTATGATTTTAACTAGTCGGTGCTTTCTTTGCGTTTCAGATTAGCAATTGAGCACTGGCTGGTTGTTTTGTTTTGTTTGCTTTGTTTTACTTGTTTAATGTTTGCTTCATGTGCTTGTTGTCAGTGACAGGGTTGTATGAATAAATACAGCCCCTGCCCTAGAATCAGAATTTTATTGTTGATCGGGTCGGTTGCAAGTGTGCAAGAAAGTGATCATATATCACAATAGCATCATCATCATCTCGCCCACCCTACCACATTACTTTAACCACCTTCCTCAGATAGCGCATTTCTAAGGTTTGGAGCCGGAGTTATATATATATATATATATATATATATATATATATATATATATATATATATATATATATATATATATATATATATATATATATATATATATATATATATATATATATATATATCTAGTGGTGTAGATATTTTCCTATAACTGACCTCGAAACCCTCGAATCGGTCGGTTGGATATGAGGGTTGATCAGTGAGTTAACAATTCACTATCGTAAAACAAGCTATTGTTACCGAAACAGAACCAGGCTCGACAGTAAACATGACTCACTCTAATATCTTGGGGGCTAAGGAGATTTTAAAAATTGGATACTGGAATGTAAGAACTATGTATCAAGACGGAAAATTGGAAGAAGTCATTAAAGAAATGGATAATTATAAGTTGGACATATTGGGTGTCAGCGAGTGTAGATGGACGGGGAAGGGCATAAAATATATTTCAGAAGAAAAAAAGCAAATTATATACTCTGGTAGTAATGATAATCGTCACACAGAGGGAGTAGCCATCTTAATGACACAGAAAGCAGCTGCATCGCTTATCAGCTGGGTACCTATCAATGAGAGGCTAATATTAGCTAGATTTCAGACACGATTTTTCAAGCTCTCAATTGTTCAATGTTATGCACCAACTAATGACGCTCTTGATACCACAAAAGATGACTTATATGAAGCACTTCTAAGTACCATCAACACAATACCCAAGCATGACATAATAGCAGTCATGGGCGATTTTAACGCCAAAGTAGGTGACAACAACGATGGAGTACAAAGATATCTCGGTACTCATGGCATAGGCTGTATGAATCAAAATGGCGAAAGACTTCTAGAACTTTGTGAAATATCAAACCTCGTTGTGGCAGACACCATCTTTCCACATAAGAATATCCACAAGATAACATGGAATTCACCTGATGGCAGAACTAAGAACCAGATAGATCACTTCTGCATAAGCGCAAAATTTCGCTCATCAGTTGAAGACGTCAGAGCATACAGAGGTGCAGAGATCAGAAGCGATCATAACCTCTGCATAGCTAAACTGAGAATTAAACTGAAGAAGTTATACCAACAGAATAAAAATAGAAGAATAGATGTACACAGACTGCAATCAAATGATATAAAGGAGGAATATAATGTCAAAATGAACAACTATTTCGATGCTTTAGGCAAAATTGACAACGATATCACCACCAAGACAATCGATACTAAATGGGAACAACTGAGAACAGCAATGACAGAAGCAGCAGTAGCGACCACCGGATACCTAGTACATAAAAAGAAAAAATGGATGAGAGAAGATACTTGGGATAAAATACAAGAAAGGAAAACAGCAAAACTTAGACTACTAGCGGCAAGTACACATAATGCAGTTGAATCTTGCAAACTAACTTATAACTTGTTAAATAAAAAAGTGAAGACAAAAACTCGAAGAGATAAAAGACATTTCATCAATTAACTGGCCGTAGAAGCTGAAAATGCTGCAAGAACTGGTAATAGTAGGTGCCTTTATCAAATTACAAAACAACTATGTCACCAGCCTACTGCTATGGAAACACCTGTTAAAGGTAAATTAGGGAATTCAATACCAACAGAAAAAGAACAAATGAAGAGATGGGCTGAGCACTTCATGGAGGTGCTAAACAGACCACCACCAACAGTAACACCTGATTTTAATAATGAAACACCCACAACCACCTTGCCAATAACTTGCGATGAATTCACGCTGAACGAGATCAAACAAGCCGTTAAAAGATTTAAAAATTTTAAAGCTGCTGGTGTTGACGAAATTTCAGGGGAAATGATTAAAGCAGTTAATGACAACAACCTCTTGAGAATTTTAGATATTATAAATGAAGTATGGAGAGAAGAACAACCACCACAACAATGGAAAGACAGTATTATTGTAAAGTTACCGAAGAAAGGTGATCTATCAGACTGTAATAACTGGCGTGGTATATCTCTATTATCAGTACCTGGAAAATTATTATGTTGCATGATGTTAGAAAGACTTAAATTGCATGCTGACGAAAAGATCAGAGAAGAACAAGCGGGTTTCAGGCCGAAACGATCATGTATTGATCAAATATTCACACTAAGAACAATTATAGAAGAATCAGTGGAAAGGCAATCGCCACTTATTATCACCTTCGTCGATTTTCAAAAAGCCTTTGATAGTCTACACCGCCCATCATTGTGGAAGATACTTACAATCTATGGTTTTCCAACAAAATATGTGAATATAATCAAAGCGCTATATGACAATGCAAGATGTTGTGTTAGAACAAATAAAGGGAATACAGAATGGTTCACAGTAGAAACAGGGGTGAAACAAGGCTGTATTATGTCACTACTACTTTTTGGAATAGCTATTGATTGGGTTATGAGAAACTATACCCACAATGAACAATTAGGTATAAAATGGACAAATGGAAAATTCCTGGGGGACCTGGATTTCGCAGATGATGTAGCATTCTTAAGTTCAACACCAAGACAATCCCAAGAAGCAATAAATAATTTGTGTCATCTCTCGGTTAAAATAGGTCTCCAAATAAATGCCTCTAAAACTAAAGCTATGAACTTTTCTAACGAGACCTTTGATATCATCTTGAACGGGGAAAAACTACAGAAAGTTGAAAGTTTCAATTATTTAGGCAGTAAAATGACTCAGGATGGTGACACAACAAGAGAAATCCATACTAGAATTGCTTTGGCAGCGAGCGCCTTTAATAGATTATCTAACATTTGGAAATTACGATCATTGAATATACATACCAAGCTTCGTCTGTTTAATTCAAATGTTATCTCAGTGTTAACATACGGCTGTGAGAGTTGGAAAATAACAAAATCATTGGAGAACAAGCTGAATACATTCGAGAACAAATGTCTTAGAAAACTCATGAACATCAGTTGGAAAGAATTCAAGACTAATCGACAAATAAGACAAGACTCTAGGCAGAAATATGTCTCCGACTATATAAGGAAAAGACGATGGTCATATATCGGTCATGTCCTACGAATGCAAAACAACAGAATACCACTACAGGCGCTCACTTGAGTTCCTGAGGGTAAGAGGAAAAAAGGAAGACCAAAAAAACACTCAGAAGAACAATAATAAGAGAAGGAAGAACGTTGGGCCTAAATAATGTGCAAGAGCTAAGAGGAGTGGCGTCACAACGAACAACCTGGAGAGCACTGGTTTCTGCCTTATGCTCCGTGTTTGGTGCTTAAAGAATTTATTATTATTATTATTATTATATATATATATATATATATATATATATATATATATATATATATATATATATATATATATATATATATATATATATATATATATATATATATAAAACGACTGGAATATTTAAAGACGAATTAATCGATTAATTGGTAACATTTTAAAAATCGATCAGATAATAATTGAAAAGACACATGAATTCGATATATTTACAGTTTTAGCAATATTTAAGAGTTTTGTTTAAATACGGGAGCATTTGCTTTGTTAGACGTTCGTTAGATGCAATTTGGCAAGCATGTATGGCCGGGTTGAGAAGGGAAATAATAAAACGGAATTAATAATACTTAGGTAACAGTAGGAATTCCCGCTTCTTGAGGCAGTAGGACAAGAAGTTAAAGCTCACAAATTAAATGGGAAACACTCTGTCTCATGACGTGAGCTGTATTCACATGTGTTGAACATGGTTTTCGTTCGACACGTGAAGAGAAAAGAAAAGGCAGTTCTACCCAGGTCTTTGTCGAAGAAGGACCAAAAATAACTAAGTCTTATGAGTTTTGGTGTGTCGCCTTGCAAATGCTTGTGCAAAGACGAGTCTGTGGAAACAGATTTAAACCCAACAGCAAGTTAAAGATTCGAGAATGAATCGTGTTTGAGAAGTGATTCCTATTGCAGACAAGAGTTCATTGCGTTTTATTTCGTTGGACGGAGATGTCCAAATTTGAGTGAAAAGGAAGAAACATTTCATCCCATTCATAAACTTGATGCCTCTTGATTACTACGTTAGGGTATCGGTCTTGAAACTAAAGTAAGATTTTTCGGTGACGACCGTTCTGATGATAATTTCAAGCATCGCCTTTAAACAACAAAAATGAAGTATAGCACAATAGACAGTCATAATAACGTAATAAACAGTCGTGAACAAGAGAATTAACTACGACCAGTAAAATCTAGAGATCAAGAAGTGTGTCAGAGTACAGATGTCTATGTTTTATTCACCCTTTTGATTGTACATATGTTGAGATTGGTAACCACCAATAAACGTCATTAAAAATGTGCCAGAGTTAAAACGTCTATACTGCTCAATATGTCGGGAAGTCCAAGACCGTTAGTTCTGTCCCAACACAAATATCAGGAGCGTGAAAGAACAACCACTAAGATCAAGTTTAGCATAGGCTAAAGTCTGTCGACCCACCAACGGTCACTGTTAAGGTCAAAGGGGAGTGATACGTACTATACTGATTATACAGTGTGAATTCAGGGTTGTCGCACTTGTTAGCTGGTTTAATTGTGAGTTGTTTAAACATTTATATGTTAGAAAACAGAGTGTACAGAAAGCGTGTGAGCGCTGGTCATGTAGTTATTCTGTACTGGTTTCGGCCGGCTGTGAATAGCTCACGGGGAGTCCGTGAACAGCCGAGTCCGGTGTCTGTTTGTGCGGGAGATGTGTCATCCCGTGGCAGTCTAAGTTGGGCGGTTGACTGGAGTCAGCCCTGTATCTTGTGTGTGTTCCCAAGGGTAGTGTAAGGGAACGATATTTGGCCATTTTTCGTGGTGTACTAGTACTTGCCTATTTAGGTGTGTTTATCTGCAGATAAGATGTGATAAATCTGCAGATAAGATGAAGATAAGGGAAGATAAGAGAAGATAAGGTGTACTTTATGTTAAGGACATGTTCTGAGGCCTTGGTGTCTACAGGCCGATGTTTTGGATCATATTTATCTCCCTGATAGATTTCTATTGTGCAGGAACGGCGCTAGGAGATAGTAAGGTCATTGTTCCTTATGGAGGGAGAGTTTTCTGGAAATTATAAGGCCAGGAGTTGTGTAGGCCAGATTACTTATAGACTACAGAGCGGACAGTCTTTTGAGTATATATAGATTTAAGGATCCAGGAACAGATAGAGTTATTGAAGAGATTATAAGGCCAGGAGTTGTGTAGGCCAGATTACTTATAGACTATAGAGCGGACAGTCTTTTGAGTATATATATAGATTTAAGGATCCATGAACAGATATCAGAGTTATTGAAGAGATTATAAGGCCAGGAGTTGTGTAGGCCAGATCACTTATAGACTACAGAGCGGACAGTCTTTTGAGTATATATAGATTTAAGGATCCATGAACAGATATCAGAGTTATTAAAGAGATTATAAGGCCAGGAGTTGTGTAGGCCAGATTACTTATAGACTACAGAGAGGACAGTCTTTTGAGTATATATAGATTTAAGCCTGGGTGGCGTTTTGTAACTGCAGTGTCAGCAGTCGTTCTGGTGGAACATTAGAACTGCGAATATATATAGATCTAAGCCTGGGTGGCGTTTTGTAACTGCAGTGTCAGCAGTCGTTCTGGTGGAACATTAGAACTGCGAATATATATAGATCTAAGCCTGGGTGGCGTTTTGGTAACTGCAGTGTTAGCAGTCGTTCTGGTGGATTTACTGATGTAACATTAGAACTGCGATGTAAACAGGGTTTACATCATACTGAACAGCTGTAACATTTTGCGCAATTGATTATTATTGATTTTTGTGTATCCTGTTGTACCTGTGTAGTGTATCGTACCGGATTGATGTTGCTGTGTGAATAAATCATGTGCTGTCAATTGGAAATGAACACTAGTCTGATTCGTTGATCTATGCTTGACAGTACAGGGTGAGTGACTGTACCTTTCATACCACTCACTATAGACTTTATACACAGGGACAATACAGAGCTAACCTATTTATCATCTGCTCTGTGTGGGCGCATGTACTACAACAGTCTAATCACATCAAGAGAGTTATACTCTTATTTACCAACCATTGTATATAACAGCTTTTCGACTTTAACAGTGGTGGCCCAGTTTTTCGGGCGTAATAACCACGAATTCGCGTTATAAGAGCATCAGACTTTATCAGTATCATGGTAAGGTTATAAGAGCAATGAATAACCCTGTGTGGCCGTGACTTGGATTTATAACGCCTTTTCTTACTTCTACATTGTTAAGAAACAAAGGCGAATCTTCTACAGTTTTTGTGTCGATCGTGACCTGTAATCGGCAACGTCTCTACTATACACAGACAGTTGTGTGTCACTCATGACCTGTAATCGGTGACGCGTCTTGTGTTTACATGCCTCCATATGACATTCCTGCAGCGTGTCCAGTTCTACGTTTCGGAGTGAAATTTTCAAGTAAACTTTGACATGGTTATGGCGACCTGTCCTGATTCGTCATCATCAGCGATATCTGCATTATGAGAATTACAGTATGTTCCAGTTTTATATGCAAGTTCGAAATATCAGGTAGCTCTTTTCAACAAGAGTGACAGACAGTGTACCTTCGCGACGACAGGGAGAACAAGTGGGTAACTTGCGCTGTTTCCAGTTTCCTGTGCTGTGTACGATCACATAGCATACTGTTTCCAGTTTCCAGTGCTGTGTACGACAACATAGCATGCTGTGTCAAGGTGGAGTGAGAGTTGACATGGGACTCTGCTTATGTTGTGTCATCTTTGATGTTGATGCCCATCGATTGTAACGGGAAAAGAAGGACGTTTTTGCTATTTGCAAGATAAGTGGTGTTCGTTGTTGTGGAAACTGTGTTTATGTATGTATGCTATCAAGTCTTCTCATATTGCTCATTATGAATTATATTAACTGGTTAATATAGGATTTAGTGCATAATTGATTGATTGCTATGTAACATAAACTTATTAGAATTATAAGTGATCTAAAAATATAGTACATTCAACGATTGAATCACCATGGATTGTGACATTAATCCAGGCGATATGAGGCCTATGTTGAGGTTTGCATTAGTAGATGGTAGGGATAATGAACGATTGAGAGGCTCACGACTTGAAGCATGGGTGTTGGACGATTTTTTGATGAATGCGTCTAGATCCTTAGAGTTGTTTGCTGAAGATAATTTTCGGTTTGATCATAATTTGATAATGGCTAAAGATTTGGTGGAGTTGATACAGCACCTTCGTGTGTTTTTGTATCAGTATAGGAAGGTTGAACACAGACAGATTGTGCAAGGTATATCCAAAATAATCCACAACGGTGTTTCTGACGTGCAAAAAAGGGAATTGAAGAATGAGAAACAAACAAGAGTAAACAAAAAGAGTTCTCTACAGGAGAGAGATAAGTTTTTACAAGATGATGCTGAAAAGAAAAAATTACAAGAAACAGTATCTAAGCTCACAAGTGAGTTACAGAAATCAAACTTGGAGCTTACTAGTGTAAAAACAGCATTAGACTCTGCGTGCATTAGAGTAAAAGATTTGGAAGTTCAGATAGAACACAAGAATAGCGAAGTATGTAATCTCACTCGAGAAATTGAAGAAAAGAAAGACATGTGTTGCAAATTAAAAGTTCAGGCCAGGCAAGATAAGAAGTCTTATCAAGAAATAATTGCGGATTTAAGAAGTGAGGTGGATTTTTTACAAAGTGTTGCTATAAAAAAGAATATTGTATCTCTGGAGGAAATTGATGAGCTTAAAAATAGCTATGATAATAAGATCAAAGTACTTCAACTGGAGTTAACACAGTTGAGAGCACAAGCTCCACAAGTCGAAGGTCTTGAGGCCCAGGTGGCCCGACTTCAACCACAGATAGCAGAGGTGCAAAGGAAAAGATTAAGGAAATTGGCACGACAGAGGAGAGAAAGCAAAGAAAAGGATGTAGAAAGGAGAGTAGAGGAGTTATCATTTAAGAAAAAGGAAATGACTGATATTGAGAAATTACTCATGGAGGAGAAGAGTAAGGTTTTAACATCTAATGACTTAATTGAGCAACAAACCGAAGACATCTCACTTAGAAATGCTGAGATTAGTGATCTAAAAAAAGAGTTTATGGTTTGGTAGATGTTCTTTTAGGCATCAAGGGGTTGTCTACTGTCAATGTTGACAATAGTAGACAGAAGGTTGCTTATCAACAAGTAAAACAAGCAAAGATCCAGCCCTATACATTCTTTGCTGAGACGAAAATCGAACATGATGGACGGAGATCACTACGTGGCAAATACAATTTCCCACGTACTACTTCTGGTAACATTACTGACTCGTGGCGTCAGGCCAGCAAAGATAATTCTGGTATAACAGTCAGTTCTATAGATTGCAAAAAAAATGGAGATAAATTTCAAGGCAGAGCTAAAAAGACCAACCATTATTTTAATGATGGAAATACTGATAAACAGATAATAAGGGACAAAGCTATTAGTAAGACTTGTACCCAAAATAAAACTCAACATGTTGATAACCATAAGAATTTTGTTATCACTGGTACTGATCAATTTAGTAAGCATATTGTCACAAAGGAGAATAGAAACAGTTTTGGTGAAAGAAATAACTACATTAAAGGTTATCAGCCTTATAATGATGGTTCTAGAACACAACAAAATCCATCGGTTAGATATTTTTATAGAAGTAGAAATACTAATCATAGTAATGTTGCACAACAAAAGAACAAACTTGGTTATAGACAAGGTAACAGTAAGGGTATTGTTTCAAATACTACTGCTTGTTATGCATTTTGAGTTCTAGAGAATATCTCGTTGTGTTTGAGTAGGATTTTATTTCAGCCTACTGTTGTGATGACCTTCATTTCTGTAAGGATGTCTTATCCTTCTGTGTTATCTGCTGTGTGACGAGGAAATGATGGCATCATATATAAACCAGACGTTTTCACTGCCACACGTTTGGGTAAATGTAAGACTAACTTTCTGTTTTACTTCAATAAATCTCACAAGTTGATTGAAATAGACATTTTCATTTATATTTTCCCACAGTATTCGGCTTGTTAAGAATCTTCGCACCGAAGTTATTTTTTACTGTGAGAGGAATGTGGGTCAACCTGTGACCAGGTGTCTAGTCAAGCACAACCCAGCCAGCCTGTTGACCCGTGTTGTATGACGTTACCCCGTGCGGTTTACAGAATGCTATCGAGGACCGCGGATTTGTGACCTATTTATTTTTTTTTTGTTTGTTTAGGAGTTAGTTTAAGATTGCTATAGTGTTTTTTACACTTAATTTATTTTTTGGATAATGAATCACTGTATTGTATAGTAACTTACATTACATAATGTCTTAGGTATTGTGTATGTTCATATGTATGCACTGTTGTGACTCTGTCATTATTTACATGATTGTTTTGTTGATAAACATTGCATGTGTTATGATTGCAATGAAATTATGACATATCACTTTGTAGTGACTTATCTTTAATTTTTGTAATGAGATTGTGGATTTGTGATTTTTTTTTTTTCATACGCTAGTCGGAAGACTATTCCACTTAGACCATATTATGTATGAACATAGGTGCTACGTTGTGAAGTTTGAAGCAATGATAGTTGATTCATCAAACATTGATATGTTTTGCAGCGTTGGTTCTTGGGATAATTTTGTACATGATGAGTTTGCCAGCCCTATGCACAAACTCATTAGCGACGAATATGCGTTAGTTGTTTCAGAGAGTCTTGTTATTCATTAAATTTTTTTTTTCTTTTATTCTGGTGCTATGTCTAATTAATATATTACCATATACAGAGGTTATATGCAGTAACTATTGTGTTGTGAAATGTAATTTTGAAACTAAACTTGTATGTGTTATTTATGTTTTTGTATTTGTATTTGTAAACATATTTTGAAACATTGGTTTTTGATATTTTTTTTGCCTTGTGTTTTTTTCTGCTGAATTTTGTTTAAACTAGTATACGTTTATTATGAGTCTACTTAAGTATTGGAATTTTTTTTGTTAGATGTCATTCATTTGGTTAAAGATAATTTCATTTTGGTATATTAGTTATAGATCTAATCTAGAAAAAATTAAAATACTATTTTTATTTAACTTAGCTTTAAAGAAACTTTTTTGTACTGTAATTTTTTTTTTTGGAAATGTATTTTTCTTTGACATTGTTATATTTTTTCTGCGCCAAAGCGCTTAATTAGGTGTAATAATATATGTTGATATTCCATTTAAAATAGTCATTTTTGTTTTGTTTTGAGATTGTGATAATTTTATATATCGCACTTTTTTGTGTGATGTCTGTGATAAATCATTGTAGTTAAGAATAAGTTTTGTAATTTAGCTAAAATTATTTATTATGCGTTAGTTACTTGGATTGTTGTTGGGATGTATTGTTGTCGTTTTTCTATGCATTCATTATTTTGTATTTCCTTCTGCCTTTTCGGATGATTCTTCGTTTCACTCCATTTCTTTGGAAGCGGTCTATACTTGGGTTATGCTTCCATGTTTCATCTGAATGTTACTTGATGCTATTTGTATACGTTTACTTCTTACACTTCTTATACTTCCATACTTTGTATTCTTACGTATTGTAATATGGATTAGTATATGTAATTATTAGGGACAGTTCTATGTATTTCATGCAAGGAATTGATTAGCTCAATTATTACTATTAGGTATTATGGATCTTTCTTCCTATTTCGATTTCTTTGTTGATTTTCTGTGCTGATCATGCTTCTTTTGTTTGATCTTGACTTTACTTTCTATTTATTGTGTCATGTTTGGTCTACAGTAATAATACTTAACTTTGTTTGTAAATGATTATTTCGGTGTATTTAGCAGATTATTATGGGTAATTTGTTTATTGTACACTTGCTTTATTATTTGGCGATGTATTATTTTGACCTTATCATAAGGCTATTGTTGTAAGCATATATTAGAGCTTAGCTGACCCCTTATTTTTCATTGATGTAGTTTTTTCAAAAAAATGATAAATCATTTTTTTCTCCGGACCGGGTGGTAACTGTTAAGGTCAAAGGGGAGTGATACGTACTATACTGATTATACAGTGTGAATTCAGGGTTGTTGCACTTGTTAGCTGGTTTAATTGTGAGTTGTTTAAACATTTATATGTTAGAAAACAGAGTGTACAGAAAGCGTGTGAGCGCTGGTCATGTAGTTATTCTGTACTGGTTTCGGCCGGCTGTGAATAGCTCACGGGGAGTCCGTGAACAGCCGAGTCCGGTGTCTGTTTGTGCGGGAGATGTGTCATCCCGTGGCAGTCTAAGTTGGGCGGTTGACTGGAGTCAGCCCTGTATCTTGTGTGTGTTCCCAAGGGTAGTGTAAGGGAACGATATTTGGCCATTTTTCGAGGTGTACTAGTACTTGCCTATTTAGGTGTGTTTATCTGCAGATAAGATGTGATAAATCTGCAGATAAGATGAGATAAGGGAAGATAAGAGAAGATAAGGTGTACTTTATGTTAAGGACATGTTCTGAGGCCTTGGTGTCTACAGGCCGATGTTTTGGATCATATTTATCTCCCTGATAGATTTCTATTGTGCAGGAACGGCGCTAGGAGATAGTAAGGCCATTGTTCCTTATGGAGGGAGAGTTTTCTGGAGATTATAAGGCCAGGAGTTGTGTAGGCCAGATTACTTATAGACTACAGAGCGGACAGTCTTTTGAGTATATATAGATTTAAGGATCCAGGAACAGATAGAGTTATTGAAGAGATTATAAGGCCAAGAGTTGTGTAGGCCAGATTACTTATAGACTATAGAGCGGACAGTCTTTTGAGTATATATATAGATTTAAGGATCCATGAACAGATATCAGAGTTATTGAAGAGATTATAAGGCCAGGAGTTGTGTAGGCCAGATCACTTATAGACTACAGAGCGGACAGTCTTTTGAGTATATATAGATTTAAGGATCCATGAACAGATATCAGAGTTATTAAAGAGATTATAAGGCCAGGAGTTGTGTAGGCCATATTACTTATAGACTACAGAGAGGACAGTCTTTTGAGTATATATAGATTTAAGCCTAGGTGGCGTTTTGTAACTGCAGTGTCAGCAGTCGTTCTGGTGGAACATTAGAACTGCGAATATATATAGATCTAAGCCTGGGTGGCGTTTTGTAACTGCAGTGTCAGCAGTCGTTCTGGTGGAACATTAGAACTGCGAATATATATAGATCTAAGCCTGGGTGGCGTTTTGGTAACTGCAGTGTTAGCAGTCGTTCTGGTGGATTTACTGATGTAACATTAGAACTGCGATGTAAACAGGGTTTACATCATACTGAACAGCTGTAACATTTTGCGCAATTGATTATTATTGATTTTTGTGTATCCTGTTGTACCTGTGTAGTGTATCGTACCGGATTGATGTTGCTGTGTGAATAAATCATGTGCTGTCAATTGGAAATGAACACTAGTCTGATTCGTTGATCTATGCTTGACAGTACAGGGTGAGTGACTGTACCTTTCATACCACTCACTATAGACTTTATACACAGGGACAATACAGAGCTAACCTATTTATCATCTGCTCTGTGTGGGCGCATGTACTACAACAGTCTAATCACATCAAGAGAGTTATACTCTTATTTACCAACCATTGTATATAACAGCTTTTCGACTTTAACAGTCACGTATGGTCAATAATAATAAATTGGTTAGTTGTAACTTTTCAATATGTTTAAGATGTTGCCTTATGACAAGTAAAATAAATGAATCGATTAAGAAAAAAAATGCTATTTTTCAAATTGCTCGACATTGATGGAATAATCTTCGATCAAAGAAATTGCATATGTTCTCCTTCCTCATTTATTTCTGATATAACTTTGACATTTTACTATGGCCCCTTAACTCCATTTCTTCTTTCCAGAACCCTCAATCTCATTTCTTTTTCGTCCCATTTCTAGTTTTCCCTTAATTTATCAATTATAAATTCGTTCCCCTTGGAACATTCAATTACCTCTTTGCCACCTTCCCATGGATTGTCATTCTATTATTCGTTCCTCCAAAAACCTTTCTCTATATCTCTGCCATCTTCTCTGTGGCTACTCATATTCCTTATACTCTTATTTCTTTGCCATATCCTCTATGCCTTGTCATTCTCCTTGTAATCTTATACCTCTGCCATCTCCTCAATCGCTTGTCATGCTCTTTATAATTTTATATCTCTGCCATCTCCTCTATGGCTTATCATACTCCTTATAATATTCCTTATCCTCTTATATTTTACCATTTCCTCTATGACTTGTCATATTCTTTCTCTCTATTACATCTCTGCCATTCCTCCATGGCTTCTCATCTGTTTCATCTATGCCACCTTCACTTTGGCTTCCCAAATTGTATGTATCTCTGCCATTTTCCCTATGCCATTTCTCCATATTCTATACTATATCCCAACTGTTAACTTTGCCACTTTGCAATGGCTACTGAAAACTCTCTATATTTTATACTCGCCATCTTATCAATGACTCCTCAACTCTCTTTCCTCTTCCCTGCTCCACTGTAGTAGTCTATCGTTCTTCCTATTCAGCTCGTTCTTATGCTCAGTGTAGAACATTGCATCTAGTTTTCACACAGCTAGACTACGGCCGCAATCTCTATTCGTTTTCAAATGCCTCTATCTACTATACTCGTTCCCTCTCTGGAAATATTTCTACAATTTCTATTCTTTGCCATCTCAATGGTCTCTCAAATTTCTCAAATATTATTGACATCTTCACTACGGCTTCTCCACATCTCGATTCTTATTTATCTCAAATTTCTTATGTTCGCCATCTCTTATGGTTTATCTTCCCCATTCTTCTTCTCTTCATCTCTTCTGACACTTCTGTGTCTTCTCATATACTATCATCGCCATTTTACCATGGCCTCTAGTCTAAGTTACTCCTCTTACTTCTCGTTTACTCCTCATCTTCTCCTCTTCTGCAGTACCCTATCGTTCAGGTGTACTCAGTTCTCTTTGCATGTGCTCGGTGCAGAATGATTACATATAAGTCTCCATAAGACTTAGCTAACGCCACCATCTTATGTTTTCATGTGCTCTAACTCTCCTCTCATAGCTTCGTCCTCCTGATCCCCTATCTCACTCACTAATCAACTATATTAATCTCATCATCTGAGCCTCTCTGGCCCTAAGAGTATCTAATGCTATCTGTTAATTAATTTTTTGACCTTCCTCTACTCTTCTGACTTCGTCAACTCTTTGTTTCCTCTTTACCTCTCTACATCTCTTATATCCATATGTCCCTCAACCTTTCTACTCCTTCACTGGCTTCTTAGCTCGGTGGTCCATGGTTTGATCCTCGGTTGAGGTCTGATTTTTTGACCGAAAACGGCCCCGGCACAGACCCAACCTTATGAATTGGGTACCAGATCAACTCTGGGAAAGTTAAGGCGGCCGGCGTGATGCTGAACACATCACCCCTTGTATGCCGATGGTCAAGAAAATATGGGCCTAACACCACATTCCCAATATGACTCAATGGGCGTGTAATGGAATCAATTTCATTTCCTTTTTTGTCTCTAATTCTTACTTCTTTTATCGTTTTCCTCGGTATCTGCCTCTCATATATTACTTCTTATCTCATAATCCTTGCCTTTCCCTGTCGCTCCTTTGCTCTGCTTCTACCGTTATTTCTCATATTGCTCTCTCATCTTGAATCCTGTATCGGTAATCTCCTCTTCTTCCAATACTACTTCTCTTTTTATTTTCTCTATATCGGCTCTGAGATCGGTGCTCTCTTCGATCTCTACTTCCTCTTCTAATCTCTTTGTTCTTCGACTATTTGTATTTTCTATCGATATATCTGCAAAGTACAACTATCTCTTTCTCGTCCTCTCTTTCATCACTATTTCTTCGTCCATGGGACCTTCTATCCTTGTCCCTACGACTACCATCACAATCTTCATCAGACGCTGACCAGCCTGAGTACCCTGATATGGACGTGTCTAAATCTTGTTGTCTTCTCCTGTTATGGCTATGATCGACGTTGTCTACTTCTCCTGTTATGTCTACAATTGACTTTGTCTACTTCTCTTGCTCTTCTCTTTCTATTTGGTCTTACCTCTAACTGTGTCGTATTTCTCAACTTTGCCAGGCTCCTATCATAATCGGACGAATCGTCTGATGACGTCTAATACCTCTTCGTCTCTCGTCTAATTCCTTGCTCCATCTCTTCCTGCGCATGTGTATTGCCTGCTGGGGTTTCCTCACCCTCCTGCGGGTCACCCTGTGAACTGTCTTGTTCTCTTAATCTCTCTTCTCTATCATGTGATATTTGTTCATTCTCCGAGTTATCCCACTCGGTTCTCAATCTTCTTATCTCCTCCCAAATATCATTATTCTTCATATTGTCCTGTACATCCTGCGTAGTCACTATCCTGTCTTCTTCCGGCGTATCTCGTCTTGTTTCTTCTTGTTCTTGGTATGTGTTTTGTGGGAGGTGGGATTAACCACTTGGTTTTATCCCGGGTTTGTCATGTATTCCTGCCGTTGTTGCGATCTTCCTACTCCTTGGTGGGTGTCTATGCTCTCCGATGGGAGTATTTTCCTGTGATGTGCACTTCTCGCGTTGGTCCGGTACTTCCATTTGTGTGCCGACGTCTTTCCTTGTTGTCTGTTTGCGTACCAACACTGACCATTCTTCTCTGCGTATTGTCCTGTCTCTTGATTGAGGTCCTATCCTGAATGTCCCATGGTCTACTGCTAAGAATTTCATTTTCTGTTGTAAACCTTGGTTTGTAAGATCTGTTCTATGTGTTCCGCCATGATCCTACATATAGCTGGGCTTTTTATTTCTTCTAAATTTGGGTGTTCTGGTTTTCTGCCTCCTTGAAATAAAAAGTAAATTTTTCCAATATTTATTGGTCTTTCTCCAAGTAATGGACTAGTTAATAAGTTAGTCACTCATGTCTACCTTTTGTTTACATTTTATAATCCCTTACAAGATTTAGCTATGAAACATTAAATTCTCGAAAATTCTCATTAACATTAGCTCTACCGTACGCTTTGTACATCTATGACCATTTACAATGTGAGCGCACCAAACTAGTTTTACAGTACTGACGGCACTATGTCTCTGGGATGAGTTACTTTGTTTTAAACTTTTATTTGTCGTTCTTTCCACTTTCCAAAAAAACATGTACATGTTGCATGAAATACAAGAAAAATACATATGAAACCTCGTGCGCACTCTCCCTTCCATTGTGTACTGAAACAAGTTAAAAAATAAAAGGAATAATTGAATAGGCTAAACAAATACTTGTTACTCTGGCCAATAGTACTAGGGTATAAATACTTGACACCGCAAACAGCTCATAACACACTTGAAAATATCACTGTCACTACAAAGGCCAAGTGGAAAATCAATACAATGTTTATTTTACTCAACGTTGCTCCACATAGATAAACTTGAAGGTGATTATATCATATGGCATCACGTATACAGTCATCAGTAAAGCTTTGTACCGTCTGCAGTTAGAACACTGTCCTCGACAGATTTACACATTTTTTATTGAAATCAGACTCACGTTCTCCACAGCTTTCATAATTCCTTTTACAAATATACTAGCATCATCTCACGGAGGTATATGGATGATCCAGTGATGGAATATCATAGGCATATGTCGCGAAATAATATAAGTCTCAGGAGATCATCGACATACGTCCACCTGCCACAATGAAACACACAGAAAACCCTAGCAGACGATCGCCCCCTTTTGTGGATCCCGATCTTAACGTCTGCGAACTGAACCCCGAGGCAATGACGTAACTTCCGGATACAAAGGACTACAGATAATATACAAACATGAATCCTTGTCGAACCATTTTATAACATCGACAAACATGTTATGAATTTTACTCATAGTGGTAATTAATCCTCATTAAGGAGAGTATTGGTGGTACACAGCGTTTAATTTCTGCATTTATGGCTACATATGGCTACTGTTATTATTATTATATTATTGTCAAAGAATGGAAGGGTGTAGGATAGTTTAGGAGAGCACGTGGGTTGACCTGGGGACATATATATTTCTCCTCTCGCTCCTTATTGACCATGCTTCTTTGCTTACTCTTTGAAATGACTGGCTCTTACACTGAATGGGCTGCCTAAATAAATATCTTTGTTTCTTGTGACTGAGGCTGATAAAGGGAGACAACAACAGTTCTCGTATCTCTAATGTGTATTTCATGAATATATATTTATTTACATTCGAGTATATAAGTCTTATTTACCATTTTTACTGCAACTCCCTTTATTATTTACATATAAGGCTGTAGTCTGTGTGGGTATTTTCCCACCCTTTCATTTATATAGACACGTAGAGCATCTATATCACATACAAAATGATGCATACAACTAGCTCAACATAAGATAACAAGTTGTAATCTTCAGACTCCGCACTGGCCACAACAGATTGAGATAACATCTATTCAACAAGCTAAAATCAATCTAAAGAAGACAGAGGTCATGACACTCAATATGAGCAACCCTGAGCCCATAACAGTAAGGAATCAACAACTGAAACAGACAGACACCTACACATACCCAGGATGCATAGTAACACCAGATGGCGGAGCAATCAAAGACATCAACAACAGAATGAACAAAGCAAGAACAGCCTTTTGCATTCTAAACAACATCTAGAAGTCCTCTCAGTACAGCACAAGCACAAAATTAAGATTATATCAGAGCTGCGTGCTTTCTGTGCTTCTCTATGGGCGGAATGCTGGAGAGTAACAGAGAAGGAAATGTCGAAATTGTCCTCTTTTCACACAACCTGCTTACCTAAGAAAAATTATCCGAATTTTTGGCCGAATACCATGACCAACCAAGATCTGCTTACTCGGAGCAAACAAGAGGACATGCACACCATCATAGCTGGCAGGCGCTGGAGTTGGGTTGGCCATGTCCTCAGAAGAGACCGCGATGCCATCACAAGAACAGCTGTGTTATGGACCCCTGAAGGAAAACGAAAGAGAGGCCGACCAAAAACAACTTGGTGGAGGTGAGATGGAAAGAATGAACCAGAGTTAGGGCACTGTACGAAGGCTGGCCACCGACCGAGCAAATTGGAATCAATTTGTTGCTGCCCTACAAGACGCCACCAGGCGTGATGGCCACTGACTGCTTTGATGGTCGGCGGCTAAGGATCAAATAAGAAGAAGAACAAGCTAAAGATAGGAACTACCGATCAGTGTAACTGTGGTACTGATAAAATGACTGTTGAAAATCTGCTTCAAAGTTGCCCAACATATACGGAACAGAGAAAGCTCATATGGCCGACACCAGTCCCATTCGTTGAAAAGCTCTACGGAGATTCCAATAGTCTCAAACTGTCTACTGCCTTCTTTGAAAACATTCAAGTGGACGTCTGAGAGTGTACGAAGAAGAAGAATAAAGACATGACAGTTGATTGTACAAATCTAACATTGATGAACGACCTTAAACAAACAAACATATAAGATTTATTTTCATTGTGGGGGATGCCGCTACATTTACGCTATGCATTATATCTATGGAGATGTGGAATCATACAAATATCTTGATAACAATATACGAAAAGCTGAAGCAGTAGACAAAGTTACTGAAATAAGAATGAAAAAGGCAAGATAAGCTAATAAGTAACTATATAGACTTCAAAAGAAATCTAATCCAGTTTTTTTTTAAAATCTTCACCGGAAATGTCAAGACCGTCAAATTATATGTCTCTAAAACATGGACAGCAACAAATACGACAACCAGAGAAATATAGACTTTCTTGAATGGATGCTAGTCTAGAACTGAAGAATTGAAATGGTATGACACGATCACTAATATGGGACTAATGAGAAGTACCAGACAAGCAGCAGTGGAACAAGAGGTGACATTAGATAGGACACACTTTAAGAAAATAAGGTTATAGCATAACAAGAGAGTGCCTATTGGAGACTTCTCAGGGACAGAGAAACAGAGGGAAAAAGAAACACATACTGAAAAAAAAAGATATGGCGATGGACATGAAGGGATAAAACAGACTAGACAAGAACTTGAATTGATGGCACAGGACAGGCAAGGAAGGTATGGTATGTTTGTATTGAGGTCACGGGAAGCTGGAAGGTCTTATAATGATGACATGTTGGCTGGTTTACTGGGAATACGAGAGTAACAGGGGAGAGAAATGTTGGCTGGTTTACTGAGAATACGAGAGTAACAGGGGAGAGAAATGTTGGCTGGTTTACTGGGAACACGAGAGTAACAGGGGGGAGAGAAATGTTTGCTGGTTTACTGGGAATACGAGAGTAACAGGGGAGAGAAATGTTGACTGTTTTACTGGGAATACGAAAGTAACAGGGGAGAAAATGTTAATCTTAATGATGACACTCGCAAAAGATTTGTTGTAACAGAATTTAATAAAGTTTAATGATGGTGGAACTATGTGCCTGTTGGGAGTAACCGCCTTGTTACCATTGGATGTAAAAATTAAACTAGGTAAAGAGATATCAGTATTTACAAATTACTAATACTTAAGTAATTATTATGTTGTATAACGTTATTTATTTAGCAGCGCACAAGACAAAACATGCAGATTAAAAAAATAGAGAACAACGAAACAAAGTTATAACTGCCTCACTGCGATAAGATACTATATGATACATTGTAAAAACAATTATTATTATTTATTTAGCATTAAAGTAAACTAAAACCATTTAAATATTACTATAGTTAACAAAGTTGTTCTTTCCCTTGTAGAATTGTGTCTCCTTTATATAATTATGCTACACACACACACATACACTCATATATACATATATATCTTACCAGTTATATCTCCGCCCAAACTAACATTTTAAGTAAGACTTCACACATAAAAAGGAAGTAATTTGAACTTTCTTGTTCTGTCAGAGACTTGCTTGGAAAGTGACTAGTACAACTGAACACAATAATTCAAATCTACGTAGAATGTTTACGATGACAATATGTTTAACCCTTCATACCAGTTTAAAACGTCAAGTGAAAACCAAAGAGAGAAATGTGATTATATAAAATTAAAAATTAGGGAACGGGGTGAGAAATTGTTAATGTGATTATGACTGTTGTTCGCTGGTAAGGTACTGTTGTAGCCAGGGCCGGCCCTAGGAATTTTGCCGCTCCGTACAATACCATACCTTGCCGCCCCAGCCCAACCTCAAATTAACGTTTGAAATTTGTAAAACCATTATGTTATTAAACAAGCTTCAACATTAATTTCACGACCATTAGCCTAATTTTAAATAGTACCATTAATAATAAGGTATTGATAAATTGATGAAAATACTTTATAGTCATAACATAAACCATTGACTTTATTAGAGACAATTACATGAAATAAATGTAGTTACATTACTTACATATAGGGGATGCTCTTCTCATGTGGAACGATGAACTGCTGAGTCACAAACACTTAACTATAGTATGTACATGTTATAGTTTTTAGCCCTATTTTCACATTATTTGAATTTATATTGTCTGAAGTATATACTTACTTACTTACTTAGTCGTTCCCCTTCTACCGTGAGGTGTAGAGGTTTGGAAGAGAGAGCGCCAGACTATTCTATCGGCTGTCTTCCTCCTGGCCTGGTTCCATTCTAGTCCTCGGTCCTTCAAAGATTGTCTAATGTTGTCCTCCCAGCGGACTCTGGGTCCTCCTCGGGGTCTGGATCCTTGGCTCTTTGTTTCCCATGCTTGTCGTGGTAGCCGATCTTCTCCCATTCTGCAGACATGGCCAAACCATCTTAGTTGGGACTGTTCTACTTGGGTCTGTAGGGGGTGGCATTTTAGGCCTTGACGTATCGTCTGGTTGCGTACCATGTCTCTTCTTGTTACTTCAACCACCTTCCTCAGATACCTCATTTCTGAGGTTTGGATCTGGCTTTTATGGGTTGTAGTCATTGCCCATGACTCGCATCCATATGTCAAGACTGGGACATAGGTGGAGCGGTATACAGCCATCTTCGTTTTCTTACCAACCTCTCTCTTGCTGAGGAATCCTCGATTTATGGCCTGAAAAAGTCTCCCAGCTGCTGCTTTTTGAGTGGCCAACTCTTCTTTGATGCCTCATTTTTGGTCTATAATAGCTCCGAGGTATTTAAAGTGGTCGACCTGCTCCAGGACCTGTTCTCCCAGCTTAATCTGGTGTCTTCTTTCTTCTCGTGATATCACCATGGATTTTGTTTTAGAGCTGCTTATGACCATCCCTCTCTTCTCCAGCTCTTCCTTCCAGACTTGCAGGTTGGATTGGAGATGTGCCTCTGATTTAGCAATCAGGGCAACATCATCAGCAAATGCCAGCTCTGAAATATAGACCTGTCTCATCTTCCAGTACCCCACTGAATACTTTCTTGTTCTCTCCTTACATGCCTTGATGACATCGTCCATAAGGAGTATGAGGAGGTAAGGTGATAGGATATCACCGTGTCTTACACCAGTGGTGGTCCTGAACTCTTCTGACTTATGGTTTGCTGTCCTCACATAATTTCTGCAAGACTTTTAGAAGCTCTGTATAGCATGAATCAGAGGTGCTGGAATATTCTTCCTTGCCAAACAGTCCCAAAGTTTGCTCCAAGGGACCCTGTCAAACGCCTTTTCCAGATCTATGAAACAAAGATGGATCTCACTCTTATACTCAAGGGCCTTTTCACTCAACTGTCTGAGTGTGAAGATTAGCTGAAGTATATACTGCTTAATAAAGACACTTTTCTTGCTTTCATATTTGCAAAAGCAGAAATTAGGTCTGCGTAGTCTAATTTTTGACCGGTTTCATGTTCAATTGAAATCATGGCAAATCCTTCCAATCTAGTTTCGGTAATTGTTGAGCGTAAATAAGTTTTAATAAGCTTCAGTTTTGAAAAACTACGCTCACCACTTGCTACCGTTACCGGCAAAGTTAATAATATTCTTAAGGCTATAGCGACATTAGGAGCAATGTTATTTTCAATAATGTAACGAAGAACTTCAATTGGTGGTGTATTTTCTGGTACTAATTTTGATACTACTTTCAGTTCATCACATAGCTCAATGGCATCAATGTCTCTATTTTCTTGATGTGTTAAAACGCTTTCTATGTTTCTACATTTGTTTAAGAGCTCATTTGTCGTCTCAGATTTCAATTTAGGGATGTTATATAAAAAGGAAAAATGTGAACTGTGATGTTCCAATTGCTCGAACCTTTCTTCAATAGGATTAGTTGCAACATCAATAATAAAAATAAGAAAAACTCAATTTTGAATTTAGTTTTGGGATCTAAAATAGGTTCATCTCTTGCTTCATAGTTGTGTTCCTTTTTCTGCCGACGCACTCTAGTACATTCAAACGTTGGTATCGAATCAGGATCAGCTTCAACTTTATCAGCTAATGTTGTAGCATCAACAAGAAAATTTTGAAATGATTCATCATTTCTGAGATTCTTAAGGCTTTGGATAACATTTCTCAAAGTTGTTATGGCACTAGTCAAATCCATTGTTATGCTTTGCAACAGTTTACTAGCAACATTAATTTCGTTTAAAACATAGTGCCATATAACCAGACAACATAAAAATTTAAAATCTCTGAGTTTTAGGGCAAGGGTTTCAGCTTCATGTCTCGCCATTTTGTCTACTGACTCGTCATCAGCAATTTCTATCAATGCATCATAAAATTCCTCAATATAATATCTTAAAGGACGAATGGCCTCGATTCTAGATTCCCAGCGAGTTGTACATAGTGGCTTGGGCGTTAGAGTTGTAATATGTTTCTTAAGGATCCCCCAACGCAGTGTTGACGCTGAGAAAAACACATACAATTTCTGAACCGTTTCAAAAAATAAAACCCATTTTTTTTTCTCTAACCAGCAGCACTCGAGCTTTCCAGCCCTTTTGGCCCAATGCCATGTCATTGCGAGGCTGGGGAGACAGTGGACTTTCCTTCCAGCCAGGTCAGGAGCTTCGCTCCTTCCCATCCACAGAGGGTTTATCTGCAGGAGCCGTTCAGGTTATTCAGTCAAATTCCCGGTCGATGACACTCCTACAAATGCCGACGCCCGGGCTTGAACCTTGAAAACCTGGTCGCTAGCGCAACGTCTTAACCATTACACCAGCGCGGCTTCCAAACCCATTCTTTAGATGACATCGTGGCATCATTGACCACCAAGTTGACAGAATGAGAACAGCAAGGGATATACAAAGCTCTCGGTTTCAAGTCCCTAATACGTTGTTCAACTCCTGAATGTTTTCCTTTCATATTTGTTCCATTGTTATACCCCGGGCCACGCATGTTTGCGATTGGAATATCCATGTCTGACAATTTTCTTAGAATGCATTCGGTTAACGCTGAGCCTGTAGTGGCTTCTACAGCAATGAAACCAAGAAAATGCCCATGAATGTTGATATCATCTGGATTCGTATTAACAAATCTTACAATTAGTGTTAATTGTTCAATGTGACTTACATCGGGAGTACAGTCTGCAACTATGCTATAATATTTAGCTTTCTCCACCATAGAAATTATTTCTTTTTTTATGGTTCCAGAGAGAAGAGCAATTAATTCATTTTGAATGTTTTTCCCAAGGTAATGTTGGGTCGATCCACGAGCTACTCTCATTAAATGTTCACACATAACACTATCAAATCTGGCAATCAGTTCAAGAAGCTTTAAAAAATTTCCATTGTTAGGGTCATATAATTTATCAGATGTTCCACGAAATGGCAAGCATTGTTGGCTCAAGAACTGGACAATAGCAATTAGGCGTTCTATTATGCACCTCCAGTGTCGAACTTCTGAATTTAATAACTTTTGTTGCATTGAATCAATTGTCTGTACTGATGTAAGCCTGGACGATAATTCAATCCACTTTGTATGGGACTCCAAGTGGTTTTTAGATTTTTCGTGTTCATTAAGATACACATACAAATGACCCCAATCATTACAGCCATCAGTAGTGAGTGAAATATTATTGCAGGAAAACCACTTACAGCAGAAACAAAATACAGAATCTTTTTTCTTTTGAATACACTAACCATGATCGATTAATATGTTCTCCATTGCTTAGCTCCCTAGTGTAAAAATTTAGTGAAAATTTTCGTCCATTAGAGCTGCCCGGAAAAACGAACTCATTTTTTGGTCTCTCTGGCAGGCCTTTTTTACGATTTCCAGTCTTTCGGTATCGCTTAAAGAAGGACTCCATCTTGCTGGATCAGTGTACCTCTTAAGTTCATCACTTAAATCTGTGGAATTGGAAACAGTCAAATCAGTCTCATTTTCGACATTGTTAGTAATATCTACGTTACTGGGGTCCGAGTTAAAAGTACTTGCCATGAGCTCAGAAACATTTGTTTCGGTACATTTGCTTATTTTCTTCTGTACTACATCAGTTGTTTCAGTTTTTATATATTTATGTAAAACCCCGCTATGTTTTTGAATATCGCGTTCTTTTTCCACTTTCCGTTTCAGATATTCAGCACCTGATAGTTTTTTTCTTTTATCGGGTATTATATAAATTTGAATATTAAAACTGTTTTAATAAACCCTACAATAAAATGTATTATTTAGTAATGAATGGAGGCTGAAGCACTGTACTAATTTCCATAAAACGTTTAAAAAACTTATTTATCACTGTAACTTCGTTGAATGCACACTCCAAAACAACTGAAACATTCGAGCCGCCAATATAGAACAGTCGATAAAAAAAAAATTCCTGATTCCCACGCCAAGTTAATTAATTCCCGTCTCTCGTTCAGCCATGCCGGAAGATTTATCGTGGCGGTCTTCATTTGACCACTGAACACGGAAATATAATCCTCTGGGAACAACTGTGGTTTCGACCAAGCGAATAAATTGTACTGACGTCTCTAAAGAAATACCTTTTACTGCCTTTGTAGGAGGAGAAGATAGCATTAGGATCGTATGGCAGAACTATTAGTGAAGACTTGAAAAACAGCTAAAGAACAGATCGCATGTGCAAATATTTCGTAGAGAAAACAGACAAAATGTGAAGGAATAGAAAAGTAAGGACTTTAAAAATAATCTAGACGAAACCTTCGAACTCTCCGCGACATCTTCCACAGAGGGTTTATTTCAGGAGCCATTAAGTTTATTCAGTGAAAATCCAGGTCGATGACACTCTTAAAAATGCCTGCGCCTGGGCTTGAACACCTGATCGCTAGCGCAGTGTGGTAACCATTACACCAGCGCGGCTCCCAGGCGGAATATTTTAGCGGGATTGTAAAAATAAGTAAAAATATGTTTTGCCGCCCCCCAAAGCTTGCCGCCCCGTGCAAATGCCCGTGTTGCACCGTCGGTAGAGCCGGCCCTGGTTGTAGCGGAAGGTACCACAAGAGTAGTGGAGATCTACTTTAGAAACAGTGAGCTCTAGATGTATGTTTTCAGGTGTCCGAGTATTTTTAATTTAGAAAGCGTACAGCCTATATGTAAATTTTATCTCTACAGTCCCATCAATAGAGTTGTAGAAAATTTTAACTAAATGCTATTTTACAGAAATGTCAACTTTACTTCAAAGAAAAGATCACGTTCCTATATAATACAGTTTATAATATTAGTGAATTTTTGAAAGCTATATCGTGGGTTTTCACTGGAAACGTCGGTGAGAGAGGGTTAGTCCGAAATATCTCGAATTTAAAAATTCTTTCTGTTATTCCTTTAACCGCCTAGAGATCTACCTAATTGTCCTCTTTAATCTACCGGAAGAGTGAAATCTAACTTATGCCCATCCGTGCAATATTGTGTGTGTGTGTGTATTTTTTTTAACGAAGACTCTGCCTTTGACTGTCCACAGCCAACATTGGTATCTGCCTTAAACATGTCAAATATAATGCCATACTCACATCGGCACAATAGTTATGTCGTGAATCGGCGTAAATCTCTGAGGATTTATTACGTCATCATTCCCGTTGCCACTTACTTTCGTTATGTATTGAGTAAAATTTGGGAAAATCCTTTAAACGGAAATATTCCTTATTTAAGTCATGTAAATGTCTAGCAAAAAAACTCGATTTAGCCCATATTTACATGATGATATTCTAGAAATATTGCGAAATATAACTTCGATATAAACACAAACTTTCTTTTTCGTCCGACAAAACTGAGACGAACATAAATTTACCCGACATGCTCTCCGAGCCGCACACCAACCTACTATATAAGGACGCGGGGATATTCAAATGAGACACTTCTCACATACTAGATATTGTGATATTGAATAACAGACTCTAATACTTTATAAATTTATAAAGGACAAGCAAGGCAAATTGCTTACTGCCCAGAAGGAAGTAATGGAAAGATTGAAAGAATAGTTCTCAGAACTCCTTGATGGCGAGCACGGTCAAGCATCAGACATGATAACAACAAGCACAGAAGAGGAAACCAATGGTGATGAAGATGACATAAAGATGGAAGAACTGAAGGCAGCACTGGAGAAAATCAAGATGGGCAAAGCAGCAGGGCATGATGGTATAACACCAGAAACGTTTAAGTACATGGGAACATCAGGTGATCTATTACTCTTAAAGGTCATACAGGCAGCGTGGTGCAACAAGACCATACCAAAGGATTGGGAGATTTCCATCATAACACCAATTTTCAAAAAGGGTGACAATCGACAATGTGGAAACAATAGAGGCATATCCCTTCTCAGTGTCCCTGGTAAAATCTACTCTAGAATCCTAGAGCAGAGACTCAGACGCCTAGTTGAGCCACAATTTGATGAGGTCCAGTGCGGATTTCGAGCAAACCGAAGTACTCAAGACCTAATCTTCACACTCAGACAGCTGAGTGAAAAGGCCCTTAAGTATAAGAGTGAGATCCATCTTTGTTTCATAGATCTGAAAAAGGCGTTTGACAGGGTCCCGTGGAGCAAACTTTGGGACTGTTTGGCAAGGAAGAACATTCCAGCACCTCTGATTCATGCTATACTGAGCTTCTACAAGTCTTGCAGAAATTATGTGAGGACAGCAAACCATAAGTCAGAAGAGTTCAGGACCACCGCTGGTGTAAGACAAGGTGTTATCCTGTCACATAATCTTTTCATACTCCTCATGGACGATGCTATCAAAGCATGTAAGGAGAGAACAAGAAAGTATTCAGTGGGGTACTAGAAGATGAGACAGGTCTGTATTTCAGAGCTGGCATTTGCTGGTGATGTTGCCCTGATTGTTAAATCATAGGCACATCTCCAATCCAACCTGCAAGTCTGGAAGGAAGAGCTGGAGAAGAGAGGGATTGTCATAAGCAGCTCTAAAACTAAATCCATGGTGATATCACGAGAAGAAAGACGACATCAGATTAAGCTGGGAGAACAGGTCCTAGAGCAGGTCGACCACTTTAAATACCTCGGAGCTATTATAGACCGAAAGGGAGGCATCAAAGAAGAGTTGACCACTTGAGAAGGAGCGGCTGGGAGACTTTTTCAGGCAATAAATCGAGGATTCCTCAGCAAGAAAGAGGTTGGTAAGAAAACGAAGATGGCTGTATACCGCTCCACTTATGTCCCAGTCTTGTCATATGGATACGAGTCATGGGCAATGATTACAACCCACAAAAGCCAGATCCAAACTTCAGAAATGAGGTATCTGAGGAAGGTGGTTGAAGTAACAAGACGAGACATGGTCCGCAACCAGACGATACGTCAAGGCCTAAAATCCCACCCGCTGCAGACCCAAGTAGAACAGTCCCAACTAAGATGGTTTGGCCATGTCTGCAGAATGGGAGAAGATCGGCTACCACGACAAGCATGGGAAACAAAGAGACAGGGATCCAAACCCCCAAGACGACCCAGAGTCCGCTGGGAGGACAACATTAGACAATCCTTGAAGGACCGAGGACTAGAATGGAACAAGACCAGGAAGAAGACAGCAGATAGGATAGTCTGGCGCTCTATCTTTCTTCCAAACCTCTACACCTCACGGTAGAAGGGGAACGACTAAGTAAGTAAGTAAGTATAACAGACTCACTTTCACTACTCACATACTAGCTATTGTGATATTGTATAACAGACCCACTGTCACTACTCACACACAAAATAATGTGATATTGTATAACAGTCCCACTGTCACTACTCACACACAAAATAATGTGATATTGTATAACAGACCCACTGTCACTACTCACATACTAGCTATTGTGATATTGTATAACAGACTCACTGTCGCTACTCACACACAAAATAATGTGATATTGTATAACAGACTATCGGTCACTACCCATACACAAAATAATGTGATATTGTATAACAGACTCACTGTCACTACTCATACACAAAATAATGTGAAATTGTATAACAGACTCATTGTCACTACTCACACACAAGATAATTGTTACATTAAATAACATTCTAACTTTGCATAATACACACATACACAAATGACATAATCTAAACATTACATAAAACACATACACTACTCACACACACACTCACACACACACAAGATAATTGTGACGTGACATAACACACTTACAGTCACTAGTCCGGGAACTGCACGAGTACCACATGTTATTGACGATTATCAACTAGCAAGTATGAAGATGTTAAAACGTGATTTATTTTATCAAGAACTTGACACGTCTAGACTTTAATGAAAATTGGCTTTCTTTCCAAAACAAATGTTGTTCCTCCAAGTTGTCTTACTTGTATTAACCAATATTGTAAAGATCTATATTATGGTGGGTATGGGTTGTATGTAGATGTAATTTGAATATTTAGCCAGAAACGGCTCTTTTTAAGTATCTTGCTTCCGATACTTGGTCTCCTGTACCGTTATGGCAGAGCTTCCACTTGACCAGATATGTCAAGTTGCTAGTGCGTCTTACTATTGCTAGGAGTTGATTGAAGCGAAAAGGAATATAGATAACCACGTAAAGAATATAACATGGTCACTTCGTCAGAACCATGTATACTACAAATCCGTTAACCTTGATGTGGTAACGGTTAGTGCAGTCGGTCAACGTCTTTGGTGAATTGTTTTTCTATGTACATTTTCCTGCCATGACCATTGCTGATGAAGAATGTCTGTAAACTACTGATGAAAAGTTTCGTCATGAATAAATATGTTGTTAACACTAACTCTTCCAACGAGTATAGTGTTTATCCGTGCCAACTGGTCATCATGTATTGACCCATCTTGCTTCGTTACCGGGTCCTATTATCATTAACCAGATCATCATCATACGCCAAAGAAATGGCCCATATTATATTCGCGTTACCAAGAAATACGTCGGCCACATGTTGTAAGCCCGACAGCCCTGACAACATCAGTGACAGTCCAGTAAAGAAAAACAATCGGTAACACTGACACACATTTTGAGTAGGTCTATGCTCCTTCGGGAATTGAAGGATAATGGTGATATTAGTTCTGTTTTATCTTGGCTTAGAGGTTGCGCTGTTGGCACTGTCAATAAGATTGATGACTTAAGAATTATCAGCTTTGGTCGGGCTTATAGGTGCCCGACCATTTCAACAACGTGAGTAGATATTGACGTGGGTCGTAAGAACAGACTAATGATAACAACGAACATGGTGATGATGATGTGGTCATAAGGTTGACCACCTGGAAAGTAATGTACTCAGGAACCAGGGCTGGACATCAAGGACGACATATTTATTTGTAGACGAATTACAGACGATCATCATAATTTCATGTTAGGCAAAGTACATCAGTTATAATTACCAATGTCCAATTTGACAGACCTCACTGACAGCCGAAGTCCCAAGGAGGCGGGAGTATTACGGTAAATATTTCTTTTACATTTCATGTTCCAATTCAATAAGTAATTAATAATGCCGGATATCTTCACTGAAGATTCAACAGTGTAATAATTCAAAGACTATCACAGTAGCGGATCTGGACACACTAGCGGCAGGCCATAAAGAGGCATACCGAAGCCCTACCACGATCTTGCTGAGGATTTATAAGTGGTATCATATCGAGATACTAGAAACAAACGAAACGAGCCAGAATTGGCAAAGGCTAACACTTCACACCGGAAGGTATCATCTCAAATAAATCATAAAGTCTTCCCACGACATGGTGGTAAAGACTTTCAACGAACTTTGTTGGAAGACCTCTGTCTTCAACCACCGGCCTTTTACATCTCACAGCGTCAGCGCTGTTTGGCAACAATAAACACCGATCGCATCAAGTTGCGCTCTTTAGTGCAACAATTAATAATAATAATAATAAATTCTTTAAGCACCAAACACGGCGCATAAGGCAGAAACCCGTGCTCTCCAGGTTGTACGTTGTGACGCCACTCCTCTTAACTCTTGCACATTATTTAGGCCCAACGTTCTTCCTTCTCTTATTATTGTTGTTCTGAGTGTTTCTTTTGGTCTTCCTTTTTTGCTCTTACCCTCAGGAACCCAAGTGAGCGCCTGTAGTGGTATTCTGTTGTTTTGCATTCGTAGGACATGACCGATATATGACCATCGTCTTTTCCTTATATAGTCGGAGACATATTTCTGCCTAGAGTCTTCTCTTATTTGTCGATTAGTCTTGAATTCTTTCCAACTGATGTTCATGAGTTTTCTAAGACATTTGTTCTCGAATGTATTCAGCTTGTTCTCCAATGATTTTGTTATTTTCCAACTGTCACAGCCGTATGTTAACACTGAGATAACATTTGAATTAAACAGACGAAGCTTGGTATGTATATTCAATGATCGTAATTTCCAAATGTTAGATAATCTATTGAAGGCGCTAGCTGCCAAAGCAATTCTAATATGGATTTCTCTTGTTGTGTCACCATCCTGAGTCATTTTACTGCAATTAATTAAACTTATAATACTTACTCAGATGCGCACACATAGTGCATCTAACTTTGTTAGACTTGCATCTAGTTATGTTTAGTCTAGCACACTTAACTCTTATGCGAAAAAGGACTTAACAGGTGATAATGAGTAAAGAGAAAACGGCAAAAAAGAGTGGGGAAATATAGGTGAAATAAAAAGTGTAAAACACAAACGACAGAAAAAGATCATTACGAAAAAGACAGATAACACGAGATCAAACGAAAACTAAATAAGCACGTAAAGTAGAGAGATTTGTATTATTGTGTTCAGTTGTACTAACTAGTTTCTTAGCTCGTCTCTGACAGTACCTTTGCAAAGATTTCTGTTATTGTATTCAATTGTACTATAGTTTCCAATCAAGTCACTGACAGAACCAGTAAGTTCAAAATACTTTCTGCTTATGTGTGAAGTCTTACTTAAAATATTAAATTGTCTGAATATATAGTACTAGCAAGATGGGATGTTGACAACTCGTTATTCAACACTCTAGATTTAATTTTAATTCAACGTATTAATCATAATGACAGAAGATGTTATTTAATATCATATCATAGAACTAATTTTAGACATATCTCTAGATGGGTCAGGATGTGTTTAGAGACTGGAATGAAACTCTGAATCCTGCAAACCCTGTAAACATGTAGCCAAATACATGTAAGGGAGGTAATTGTTGTGCAAGGGAAACAACAAAGATGTGATCAATCATATCAATTAAGTGTTTTGCATATTTTAATGCGAAATAAAGCAACATTATTTTTAAAGATATACCAAACGACATTAAACAATATTAGATTATCATAACAATGGTCCTTTCCTATATAAATTTTGTTTTTAAAGACTATTGTGCTTTATTAGAGCAATAAATTCAAACTCTAGATTGTTTACTTGGGCAGTCTATATTTGTTAAAACGTGTATCTCTTGACGCAATGTAGGATCCGGTCTCTACATGACACCCTTACCAGTGAAAGTTCTCAGTACGCTACACAAGACGAATTTCAGATAAGTTTTTTCTCTTCGCTAACATATTTAATCTCAATATTATTAATAACCTCTAGTATTGGTTAATTGCTTTTAACGTTAGTTAATAATTGATTGGAGTATTGGTTTAAATAAAAATATAAGTGAAATAGAATAAATAAGCCCAGGTAGGCCAACCACGTGGGGTCTTCTTTTGTAAAGTGCCGTAGCCATCTTGTTTTTCTTTGTGTAATTAATACAGGCATCTTTCATCGTTGAGACGCGCGTGAACAAAATTAAAGTTAATTCAAATTTACTAGCTTAGTAGTAGGACTAGTCAGCTTTTAACTATTGATATCTAAACATAATTTAAAATTTATATATTAAAAAAAATATTAATAACTTGTCTTGTGTTAATTTAGCATAGATAGAGCATAAATACTAATTGTAAGTCATCAGTGATAGGTATAAAATAAAGATAGAGTAATTAGCCAATATTTAAAAAAAAAAGAGAGAAAGAAGTGCAGCCAGCTTATAATGCCAAGGGAAATAATCTACTAATTATTTTTTAAATTGTTTTATTTTTAGTAAAATAAATAGGCCTAGTCATAATATATCTTAATTTGTGTTATTTAGCATTAGACAGAGTGAACCAGAGGATAAATCACAATGCCACCAATGCTCAGGTCGCAATCCGGAGAGGGAAAAGCATGGGTCAAACCAGCTGAAAAGGGTAGAACACCAAACCCGACAGAAAAGAACAGGATCACTAGCCCTATAGTCAGAAACACAGAAATTGGACCCAAAATAGAAACAATAAAGGAAAATCTGAAAGGAGGCGCAATTAAAACTGCAGTAAGCAGAAACAACAAAAACGAAGACGCAGGAACCCGGACAGCAAACAAACAGACAGGACACAGGAAAGAAGACAACCACGAGACCACAAGCAAAAAAAGTCAGGAAACCAGAGGAGGAGAAAACAAAGAAACCAAAAACAGAATCAAAATAACTCAGATAGCTGGAACAGAAGCCACACTGAGATCTCTCCCGGATGACAAAATCCTGGTCATTCTAGAAGCAATAATAGGAAAAAAATATATTGACAAAGTGCAAAGACATGGAAATGGAGTAACAATCACTGTAAACAACACAGAAAAAGGCAAGGCACTGTTACATGAATTAAAAAGTAACCCAAAAGAAGCACAACTCGCACATGGGATAAAGGTAAAGATTGAATTAATCAAGGAAATTAGAAGATTCGTCATCAAAGGGGTCGACTCAAACCTAACAGAAGAGGAGATCCACACTAACATAACGAAAGAAAACCCACAAACAGAGATAGAAAAAGTAGAAAGAATCAAAACCAAAGAGCAAAAGAATACGACAGTGGTAGTGATAAGTGTAAAGGGCACAGAAATACCCAAGCAAGTCAAACTCCACCAGAGAGCCAAAATGACAGAGGTATTCATACCTAGCATTATACAATGTACAAACTGTCAAGGCTTTAGCCATACCCAACATGTGTGTAAAAGAGCGACACGGTGTAGTTTCTGTGCGGGAGCACACAGACATGTGGACTGTCCAAAGGCTAAGGAGGACAAAGATTATAAACGAGAAAACAAAAACAGAAAATGTGCAAACTGCCAGGGCAACCACAGTGCCAGGTATCAGGGATGCCCAGTCTATCAAGAGACAAAACACGTATTAAAAGAATCACTAGAAACAAACAAACCATTCTGGCAAATAAAAGAAAGACAGAAAACCAACAACCATCTCCAAAACTCTCAAGAAAATATCATTAAGAAACAAATAAAACAAATAACCAGTGAAATGAAAGACATAAAGGAAAAAATCCAGAAAGATGATAAAATCAAAACACCCATAAACAGTAAAGAAGATGACAACACAGAAGAGACGGAACATATCCTCATCCAAGCCAGACAGATACTAGAAGAAATGAAAACAGCACAAAAGGAAATAGAGAGAGACCTCAAAAAAATAGCAGAGATAAAAGAAGCTAATGAAGAAATCCTAAAAAAAATAGAGAGAGAAAGAGCTAGGCCTATAGAAAATATGGAAAAAAAATTTAAGGAAACAGTGGAACTACACCTACCATACCTCGCAGAAAGAGTTCAGAGTATAATGGTTACTTGGAATGATGAGTTTGTAGAGAACATAAGAGGTAAAGTGCAAAACCAAAAAAAGTAGATCCCTTATCAAAAAACCTAATAAAAACAATAACATAACTAAGCTAACCATACTAAATGGGGACCAAAGACTCTAGAGCTATCAAAGTAGTCCAGTGGAACTGTAGGGGTGCCAGGAAGAACTTGATGTCTCTTATGGGACAGTATAAGGAGGCAAAACCCATCTTTGCAATACAAGAAACCCTCCTGAACCCCAAACAAAAACTGAACTACCAAGGGTATATAACACTTAGAAATGATAGACCTGAGGGAAGAGGAGGGGGCGTGGCCTTTTTAATACATGAAGACTACAAAATATTAAATTGGGAACAATTCAACACAGAAAATATTGAAGGAATAAGTATAACATTAGACAGTGAGCCAGATAACTTAAAAATAATAAACATTTATAGCCCCAAGGGTAATATAACCGATAGGGACATTGCCACTATTAACACACAAATAGACCAAAGAACATTATTGGTAGGTGACTTTAATGCACACCATGAGGCATGGGGTAACAACAGTAATGATCCAGCAGGAAAAAGACTGTTGGACTACATTGAAAGTGCTGAGCTAATCATACTAAATGATGGCTCAGTGACAAGGGTTAACCCATGCAACAGTGGAGGAGATACAGCAATAGACATAAGTATTATAACACCAAACCTAGCCTCTACTAAATGGGAAGTACTGAATGACTCCAGCTCAGACCACTTACCCATAGAAATAAACCTAAACGACAAATATAGAACTAGTCCAAAAAGCTCGAAACCCACATTCAACCTAAAAAAGGCAAATTGGGAGTCCTTCCAATTAGAGCTAGGTAAACTAAGGATAGAACAAATTGAATCTAACAGTATAGATATATTTGCAGAAAAACTAACAAATGAGATTTTAAAAATAGCAATAAAATATATACCAAACAGGAATATGCCTGAGCACTTAAAACCAACACAAAAAGGTAAAAATAGGAAAAGAAACAAAGATAAAAATCCAGTACCATGGTGGACAGACAGATGTTCAGAACAACTGAAATTGAGGGAGAGGGCCCTTACAAAGTATAGAAAAGCCAAAACTGAAGAGAATTACACAAACTATAAAAAAATAAGAAATGAAACAAATAAAATAATATTCAGAGCTAAAGAAAAGAGTTGGAGAAAATTTTGTCAAACATTAAACCATAGGTCCCAAATAACTACAGTTTGGAGAAAACTAAAAGCAATTAAAGGAGGAAACAGCAAAAAATTTAAAATCCCAACAATTAAAATACCAGAGAGAGCTGAAACAGATAGAGAAAAAGCCAACATACTAGCTAAATACTTTTATCAGGTTAGTTCAATAGACAGTCTAGATAAGGCAGAAATAAATAGACGAAAAACACTGCTAGAAAAATTAAAAGAAGAAAATATGGAAACCACACAGGATGCTAAGTATTTAAATGCAGATATTACAGTAGATGAAATAGAAAGAGCTTTAGCAGAAAAAGCCAATACTACCTCTGGGGAAGACATTCTGAGCTATGAAATCCTCAAAAAGGTACCAAATACAACTCTAAGAGTGATTGCATCCCTCTACAACAAAATCTGGCACACGGGAAAAATACCATGTTCATGGAAGACAGCAGTAGTCATCCCCATACTAAAGCCAGATAAGGAAGCACATGATGTCAGCTCATACAGGCCAATATCGTTAACATCACATCTAGGAAAAATTCTAGAAACAATAGTCAACAGCAGACTAAAATTTCATCTCGAAAAGCATAATTTGTACAGTCCAACCCAGGCAGGCTTTAGAAGCCAACATAGTACAATAGAGCAACTGCTGAGGCTGGAACATGATGTTAAAACAGGCTTCAAAAGGAATGAAAAGACAGTAGCAATATTCCTTGATGTAGCAAGAGCATATGATGAGTGTTGGAGGGAGGGTGCACTACATAAAATCAGGAAACTAGGTATAGTAGGCAGAACCTACAATTACCTAGAAAACTTCCTGCAGGATAGATACTTCATGGTACAAATAAACAATGATAGATCTGAGGTATATGAGCAACAGAATGGAATTCCCCAGGGATCAGTAATATCACCATCAATTTTTACGATTATGGTCAACGACCTAGGCGACGAGTTTAAGGACTTAAAAAACAACCTATCTCAGTTTGCAGATGATGCTGCGATATGGAGAACGGGAAGAAATCTCCCATTCCTCTATAAAACAGTACAAAAACAAATAGATAAAGTATCTGACTGGATGAACAAGTGGGGATTTAATCTAAACGTTAAAAAAACCATAGGAATGATTTTCAGTAGAGGGCGTGTAATTAAAAACAATATAATTGACATAAGCATTAATAAGCAAAAAGTATGCACAGCAAAATCAACTAGATTTCTTGGCATGGTACTAGACCAGCAACTAAACTGGAACAAACACATAGACCTTTTAGTGCAAAGCAGTAGAGGACTTATTAATATGCTAAGATATATGAAAGGAAGTGGTTGGGGCGCCTGCAATAAGACAATGTTAACATTCTATAAATCATTTATTAGAGGCAAACTTGACTATGCCAGTGTTGTCTATGCATCAGCCGCCCCAAGCAATAAGAAGAAACTAGACACAGTCCAAAACCAGGCACTATCAATAATAGCAGGTGCCTCAAAGGGAACATCAGCAGAAGCACTAGAAGTAGCGCTAGGCATTATACCCCTGGAGCTAAGGAGAAAAGAACTGAGATTCAGCTACTGGGCAAGAGTGGCAAAAGATCCAACTCACCCGGCACATAAAACCTTTGATAGGGGTAACCAGTACATAGGCCACATTCCATTAAACCATAATAGATACCCGTCAGGGTGGAAAACAATGGATGAAGTGGATCAATACCCAGACCTGTTTAATGCGATAAACAGTAGTGCTCTGTATAAAGCAAATATCCCACCATGGGAATTAAAAGTGCCAGAAACTGACTCCCACTTATCAAAGATCATAAATAAATCTAACGACATAATCTCAGCAAAAAGTAAAACACTAGAGTACATAGAACGGTATACAAATAATAGCCTAACTATATATACAGATGGGTCCAAAGATGAAGAAGGACAATTAGGAGCAGGAATAGCAATACCAAAACTAAAAATTTATAAAAGATACAAAGTAACAAGTAATACATCTATCTTTACAGCAGAATTAGTGGCAATCCTAAAAGCTTTAGAAATAGCTGCAGAAAATCCACCAAAAAAAGTAACCATTCTCACAGATTCCCTATCATCAGTACTAGCAATCAGAAACAGAACAGAAGGCAGCAGGCCAGACATTATAGAGGAAATACTACAGGTTAATACATATCTACAAAATATAGGATGCAGTGCAACACTAACATGGATACCATCACATGTGGGGATAGCAGGAAATGAGCTAGCAGACAAAGAAGCCAAAGGGGGGAGAACTAGCCATAACCAAATTGAAGTAGGCTTAGGGAAGTTTGAAATTAAGAGCTTAATTGCTCAAAAAATAACTAAAGAATGGATAACAGCATGGGACCTAAGTAAAAAAGCAAGACACTCATATAAAATCCTTAAAAAACCAAGCAAAAAATGTCAAATAAAAGATGAACTAAAAATACCAATTAATAAAAAATTGCTGAGACTCAAGCTGGGAACTGGATATTTCATGATAGAGGAACCCACATGTGAAGAGTGTCAAGAACCAAACACAATTAGGCACTTTCTAGTGGACTGCAAAAAATATGACCAACAGAGGCAAAACATTAAGACATACTGTAGTAACCACAAGGTAGAAATGAGTGTAGAAAATCTCATAGGCACAAAGAGCCCTTCAGAAATGCAAAAGTTAATAAAACACTATATTACAAAAACTAAAGCTAACATATAAAAATCAAATAAGGAATTGAACCAGTAGTCCAAACTGGTGAAAGACTCGCCCCAGAAACATACAGATTAACCAAATAAACCATCCAGTAAAAATCAAAAACATACTAACTTAGAAAATAGCATATATTGGAATCATATATTGGAATTTTTTTTAAAAACCATGTTGAACTATAACTACAAAAGGAAAAATACCGACTAGAGATAATATAATATAAAATAAATACAAACAAAAACATATCACAATAAAAGAAACACGTCCTGATATAACCAACAAATCCATGTACATGGTAGATGGTTGAAAGGGGCGTGCTACAAAATGAAGTAGCAAACACATTAATATAAAAAAAAAATATAAAAAAAAATTGACGCAATGTATTCACTCGTCAGCACTGTTTAGTTGTCATCGACAAATAACTCCTCCCAGGCACATAGTACCGTCAACACTATAAAACTGGTTTTGTGTGTTCACGTTGTAAATGGACATACGGTAGACCTAAGGTTAATGATAATTTTCGAGAATTTAATGTTTGACAGCCAAATCTTCTAAGGGATTATAAAATGTACATAAAAAGGGTAGACATGAGTGAACAACTTATTAACTAGTACATTGCTTCGAGAAAGACCAATAAATATTGGAAAACTTTACTTTTTATTTCAAGAAGTCAAAAAAAAAGAACACCCACATTTAGAAGAAATAAAAAGCCCAGCTATATGTTGGATCATGGCGGAACACCAAGAACAGAACTTACCAACGAAGGTTTACAACAGAATATGAAAGTCCTAGCAATAGAACATGGAACATTCAGGATAGGACAACAATCAAGAGACAGGACAATACGCAGAGACGAATGGTTAGTGTTGGTACGCAAACAGAAATCAAGGAGAGACGTCGGCACACAAACGGAAGTACCGGACCAAAGCGAGAAGTGCACATCACAGGACAATACTCCCAGTGGAGAACATAGACACCCACCAAGGAGTAGGCAAATCGCAACAACGGCAGGAATGCATGAAAAACCCGGGATAAAACCAAGTTGGTTATCCCCACCCCCACAAAACACATACCAAGTTGGTTAACCCCACCCCCACAAAACACATACCAAGAACAAGAAGAAAAAAGCGGGATACGCGGAGGATGAGAGGATAGTGACTACGCAAGATACACAGGACAATTTGTAGGATAATGATATCTCAGAGATATAAAGATTGAGAATCGAGTGGGATAACTCGGAGAATGAGGTAAACATGACAATGATGGAATATGAGCAAAGATGGAGAAGAGAGATTGAGAGAACAAGACAGTTCACAGGGTGACCATCAGGAGGGTGAGGAAACCGCAGCAGAAGATATAAAAGGGCAGGAAGAGATGGCGCAAGGGATTAAACGAGTGACGAAGAGGTATTGGACGTCATCAGACGATTGGTCTGATTATGATAGGCGCCTGGCAAAGTTGAGAAATACGACACAGTTAGAGGTGAGGCTAAATAGAAAGAGTAGGGCAAGAGAAGCAGACAAAGTCGATCATAGACATAACAGGAGATGTAGACAAATTCGATCATAGACATAACAGGAGAAGTAGACAAAGTCGATCATAGACATAACAGGAGAAGTAGACAAAGTCGATCTAGAAATAACAAGAGAAGTAGACAAAGTCGATCATAGACATAACAGGAGAAGTAGACAAATTCGATCATAGACATAACATGAGAAGTAGACAAAGTCGATCATAGACATAACAGGAGAAGTAGACAAAGTCGATTAAAGACATAACAGGAGAAGTAGACAAAGTCGATCATAGACATAACAGAAGAAGTAGACAAAGTCGATTATAGACATAACAGGAGTAGTAGACAAAGTCGATCATAGACATATGTGGTGGATTTGATGTTAAGAAATGTTTTGTTGTTATGTACTCTAGTGTACTGCATGAGGTCAGCTGTGAAGGTTCCTGATTCTAACAACTTTTGGGTTGAGTTATCAGGAGACCTTTCTGCTACCACCTTACGACCTCAAACAGACCTATTCTTGACTGGATGTATGATGACTACATTTAATGTCTAGGGTTATGAATATGTAGTGTAATGTTGTATTAACCAACTAAACATATAAACAACTATTTTATTATCTAACACAACACAACAGTACTACGACAATCACATACAAACTACACTTTAAAAGATTTTCTTAAGTAAGTCAGTGATTGAATTTTGGGTAAACGTTAATTTTTACAATTTATTGTCCTGATTCTAGTTTGTTTTGAATCAGGACTGACAATCAAAAGTGAAATCAAAAGAATTATGTACATCAATTTAATAACACAATGGATCGTCTGTCCATAATACAAATGTTATTATAATATAAGTGTGTAGTTGTAGTTTTCTAACCTAGGTTAATACTGGTCTATAATGGTAGGTTGTTGGTTAACATCACACCCTATTGTCTATTTTCTGTTTGTTTGATACTGGTGGAATTTTTAATTAATATTCACAGTCTTCATTTTAAAACTAGATAGTTCTTAGAGGTTGAGATGCCTGGTGCTGAACATGCACTTATCTTTGAAGGATAACACGGGTAGATCTTTTCCTATGCTCGCTGGACAATCTGTTCCACTTCTTGAAAGGCAATGGCATCCAGCACGTGCCCGAAATATGCACACAGTGTCAGGAATCAATCAGTTCCCAAGAGCTTGGTACTACGTTAATGTCAGTACCAAAAACCATGAAATAAGAAGGATATGCGTCCTTCTTTATAACAAGTATACAATAATATTCCACACTTAAGTACATGCACAGTACAAATAAACGGATAGGGTCAGCTCTTTATGACAACCTAGTTCACCATTATATTTTGATGTGGCAATGTATACCAGTATTCATCTCCCCTAATGGTTACAACGCCACTGCAATTCCAGCAGTAATCTTTTTCCATACAATAGGATAAGTGTTATGCTTCTTGATGACAATCATATCTAATCTTGTAATTCTACACCTCTCTGATAGTCTATCATATGATGGATCAATCTCTAGGCTCTGCCTAAGTCTGCCATGGACCCACTTACTTACAGTCGTATATGTTTATCTCACATTCAAACTTTATTTTAAATAAAAGGTTAATAAAATCAATCTTACCACAAATTTCAATGAAATATACACAAGCGAACGATGACTGGCAAACATTTATGGCACACTTTAGATCTGCCTTCTGTCCAGACTGCTTTCTATAGGTTTGAAAAGCACAAGCCTGCTGTCATCGCTCCTTGTTCAACAGAAAATTTTCTCAAAATGGCAACGAGCTGTCTACGTTTCCGATAATATATAATGCATTTGCCAATGGGACCATGAACTCATTTATTTTGAATATAACTTTTAAAAAACCAAATTCCAAACTACTATGTTTACTACTGCAAATATATTTTTAGTTTTAGGTCAACCAGTACTATCTCACCGAATCTTTTGGCCGAATACCATCACCAACCAAGATCTGCTTACTCGTAGCAAGCAGGAGGACATGCACACCATCATAGCTGGCAGACGCTGGAGCTGGGTTGGTCATGTCCTCAGAAGAGACCCCGATGCCATCACAAGAACAGCTATGCTTTGGACCCCTGAAGGAAAGCGAAAGAGAGGCCGACCAAAAAACAACTTGGCGGAGGACTGTGGAGGCTGAGATGCAAAGAATGAACCAGAGTTGGGGCACTGTACGAAGGATGGCCACCGACCGTGCAAAGTGGAATCAATTTGTTGTTGCCCTACAAGACGGCCACTGACTGCTTTGACGGTCGGTGGTTAAGGATCGAAGAAGAAGAAGAATACTATCTCGCCTTCCTTTAAACTACAGCCAATCAAATTACAGGTACCTTTTAGTCCTTATTTCCCCAAAAGCTTTTTTCAAAACATGCTATGAAAAAATAAGCAGGCATGATTTTTTTTCGTCAGTCCGTCTTACAATACCTAATATTATTGCCAATAGCTTGGTTAGTTATTGTACTAGTGTGTAACTGACACCATATTATTGCTCAGGAAATCATAAGGCATCCGAATATATAATTGTTATGGCTCTATGAATTTTGGTTCATAATTCCATATTTTTTTCTATGTTAGTCGTTTAAATCTAGAAACTGCCACCTGTTCACTTCTTTTTACAACTATTTTCAAACTAAATATGAGAATCGTCCGTAGTCCGTTAGAATTACGTCATTCTTTTATAAGAGCTAAGGCTGTCTGCGTGACCAAATTGACGAACATTTATTAGTTTTTGTATCGTAATTTGAAAATCGCCCAAGGCTATGTCGCGCGAGTTGGCTTTTTGAAATCAACGCGAGACGGCGTACTCTAGGTCCTGTCTTTCCATCCCTCCCCTCCTTTTCTTTATTCTATCACTCAGTCGTCTTGGCAATACGACTTGAACTTTCAAAAGTGTTACATTTAATCTCAAGGACGAATTAGGGAAAGACAGTATAAGTAAATAAATTAAGGGGCTGCTGTAAAACTGGTAAGGAATATAAGTTTATAAACTAATAAAACGGTATTGAATCAGTTTTACAAATAACAGTTCACATGAGACAAGAGACGTTTCGGGTTTTACCCTTCGTCAGCCACAAACAGGTGACAAAGACAAAAATTACATATAGGAACTATAAACTTATATTCCTTACCAGTTTTACAGCAGCCCTTTAAGAAACGGCCCACATTATATTCGAGTTACCAAGAAATACGTCGGCCACATGTTGTAAGCCCGACAGCCCTGACAACATCAGTGACAGTCCAGTAAAGAAAAACCACTGGTAACACTGACACACATTTTGAGTAGGTCTATGCTCCTTCAGGAATTGAAGGATAATGGTGATAATGAGTAAAGAGAAAACGGCAAAAAAGAGTGGGGACATGTAGGTGAAATAAAAAGTATAGAAACACAAACGACAGAAAAAGATAATTACGAAAAAGACAGATAACACGAGGTCAAACGAAAACTAAATAAGCACGTAAAGTAGAGAGGTTTGTATTATTGTGTTCAGTTGTACTAACTAGTTTCTTAGCTCATCTCTGACAGTACCAGTACATAAATTTATATTATTGTATTCAATTGTACTATAGTTTCTTAGGTAGTCTCTGACAGTACCAGTAAGTTCATATTACTTTCTTCAGCACTCTGTAACTGATATTTAAAAGTGTGGTATCCTCAGGATTACAGGTATTTCTCCCAACCTTCATCCTTTTCCTACTGAAGACTCAGAATAGGTCGATTACAAAAAATCACTAAATTTATAAACTGTATGAGATAGGAACATGATCTTTTCTTTAAAGTAAAGTTAACATTTCGGTAAAATATCTTTTAGTTTGAATGTTCTATAATTCTGTTGATGGGACTGTAGAAAACAGATTATCTGGCAGAGATAAAATTTACGTTCAGGCTGTGCGCTGTCTGATTGAAAAAAAAATTCGCAAACCCTAAAACAGACATGATTTTATCAAGGTAGATCTTTAGAGAGCTCAGTGTTTCTAAAGTAGATCTCTACAGCTCTTGGGTTACCTCCCGCTACAATAGTGCCTTACTAGCAAACAACAGTCATTATTACATTCACCATTTCTCACCCCTTTCCCTTATTTTAGATTTTATATTATTACTGTTAGTGACGTTTTGAACTGGTGTGAAGACTTAAATATATTGTCATCGTAAACATTGCGTATAGATTTGGATTATTGTGTACAGTTGAATTAATCCGTTTTCAATCAAGTCTCTGACAGAACCAGTAAGTTCAAAATACTTTCTGCTTATGTGTGAAGTCTTACTTAAAATATTAAATTGTCTGAATATATAATACTAGTAAGATAGGATGTTGACAATTCATTCTTCAACACTCTGGATTTAATTTTAATTCAACTTATTAATCATAATAAAAGAAGATGTTATTTAATATAATATCATGTAGCTAATTTTAGACATATCTCTAAATGGGTCAGTGATGTGTTTAGAGACTGGAATGAAAGTCTGAATTATGTCAACCATGTAAACATTAAGCATAATATATGTAAGGGAGGTAATTGTTGTGCAAGGGAAACAAAAAGCGTGTGAGCAATCATAATAATTAAGTGTTATGCATATTTTAATGCAAAATTAAGCAACATTATTCTTTTATGATATACCAAAACCATACTAAGCAATATCAGATTCTTATAATAGTGTTCCTTATCTGCGTATTTTTGTTTTTAGAGATTCTTGTGCTTTATTGGAGCAATAAATTGACATACTAGATTGCTTACATGGGCAGTCTGTATTTGTTAAAACGTGTATCTCTTCATGCAATTCGGAACAATTGACGGCTTGGTTTACTTGTCATCGACAAATAACTCCTCCCAGGCACATAGTGCCATCAACAAATACTGGGCAAATAACGCTGTGAAAACCCAACGCCCTAATATCTGGCCTTTGGCTAGGATCATGTGTCTAGACACAGGGACCGGTACAGTGACATTCATGTGTCATTAGGTCCCATGTGTGAGAACACAGAGGATCACTAGGTGACACATTTTGTCACTGGGTCTTCTAATGTTGGGACATGTGGTCTTGACCAGAGCCGGGTTTGGGGCGGGGACAATGCGACCTCATGCGAGGAAAAAAAAAAAAAGCCATCAACACTATAAACTGGTTTGGTGTGTTCACATTGTAAATGGACGTACGGTAGAGCTACGGTTAATGAGAATTTTCGAGAATTTAATGTTTGATAGCCAAATCTTCTAAGGGATTATCAAATGTACATAAAAGGGGTAGACATGAGTGACCAACTTATTAACTAGTTCATTACTTGGAGAAAGACCGATAAATGTTGGAAAACTTTACTTTTTATTTCAAGAAGTCAGAAAAAAACACCTAAATTTAGAATAAATAAAAAGCCCAGCTATATGTAGAACCATGGCGGAACACCAAGAACAGATCTTACCAACGAAGGTTTACAACAGAATATGAAAGTCCTAGCAATAGACCATGGAACATTCAGGATAGGTGTCACCGTTTACTTTGCTAGGAGCATTATAAATGCTCAAGCAGGAATTAAAAGCGGTGATTTGGTTTTGGTTAAGGGGGAAAGTATAAAGAAATGGTTTAAGAAATAAGAATGGATTTGAATAAAGACTATTTGTCTTGCTAAAAGGGAGATAAAATGAGTGAAATAATACTTTGATCAAAGGGAGGAGACTCTGAATATTAAGGTCAGGGGAGGAAAGTGCTTAATTACACTTAAGTAGATTTGGTGAGTTGGTAATTATGGTTTAGAAAATGTACATATAAGAATTGTATAGCAAGCGTTAGAGAAGACAATATAAGGTTAAGTCAAAATTATGCAAAGGGAGACAAAGGTTAATTACCTCCCTTATATGATTAAGTGAGTTGAGAGAAAAAAATATGCACGTGAAAAGTTTACCAGGACAACGGATGACACTTCACTGAGTTGTTTACACAGCGGATAAGCGTGAACATATTCCAGCTGAGTGGAGAATAGGAGGAACCAATTAATTTACAGTAAACAAGGACAGATGAGTTGATAATGATTTTATAAGAGAACGCACTTAGACACGCTGGTGAGCGGTCGCATTTTCTGATCAGCTGATAATGATTTTATAGGAGAACGCACTTAGACACGCCGGTGAGCGGTCGCATTTTCTGATCAGCTGATAATGATTTTATAGGAGAATGCACTTAGACACGCTGGTGAGCGGTCGCATTTTCTGATCAGCTGATAATGATTTTTATAGAAGAGAACACACTTGGACACGCTGGTGAGCGGTCGCATTTTTCGGAGGAGCAGTCCTAGTTAAGGACGTAGAGTGGCAGGAATGTGTTTTCTGCCAGGCTCAAGTTCAATTTCTGTGGGAAACAGAATGAATACTTCTGAAGAATCCTATAGACCTAGTTAGAGTAGTAGAATATATTCACATATGAAAGACAAAACTGTGTTTAAAGTATAGGTTTAGTGATAAGGGGTGATAGTAAGAAATATGAGTGTTGTGAGGATTCTGTGAAACCAAAGTAAGTAGGTCCTTTGACTCATAACTTTTGATAGACATTGAACAGAATGATTTCAGAAGCTGAAATAAAGTATTACAAGGTTAACGACGCTTACAACTAAGTGAGCGCAGAATAATGAGAAACGAAGCTGAAGCTACAAAATTGACTATGAGGTGAATAAACTGAGACTAAGTAAGCAGCTGAGAAGATTTACAGAAGAACATGGATTTAATAGCCGTGCTGGGCTATTGTATAATGAACTTTGCAATATCGACTGCTACAAGTAAGATGAGTAAGAAATTGAAGGGTGATTGTATTTACAGGATGAAACATGAGCTCTCTAGCAGGTATAAGTATGAGGATACTGCAACAGGTGTACCCAATGTATTGATATGCATATATGAATTTTAAGATGATGGTATTTTGATTAATATGAGTCAAATCTGACAGGATTAGTAGAGGAAAGAAACCAACTCAGGAAAGAGTTGATGAAAGGCTTGGGAGAAGCCAGAATAAATAGAATAGCCTTAAGGGAAGAAAATAGGTATAAACCATATCTGATAGTGTTCTCAGGTGGAGAGCTATATATATATATATGCATAGGTACATGAATGTGCCCAGGAGGAATGGGACATACAAGAGACAGTTAGGAAATGTTTGTACCTGGAATTAGTACCACATGCCTCTGTTATGATGAACTTATGAGATGTAAATAAAACGTTTGTTTTAATGGAACGTTTCTCAAGTTGGGTTAAGTCTCTAAAAGGTTGTTGAGTGCTAGAGTAAACAAGATACTGGATATAAAGAAAATAACTACTATACGAAGTTGTCACTAAGTATCATCACAAGAAGAGATGGAACGAGTTTAGGTTGGAAGTTGGAGGAAATATCATCCAGGAATAGTCAGCTCTGGCGGTGATGGCCAGTATTAAGATATACTCTTACTTGGAAGATAGGTCAATAGATCAAATTGACAAATAGAAGGTACACAACTAGGCCTGCCCCTGTCATCTAGTTTACTTTAAAAGAAGACCCTGCACTGTGACATTTAGTCTAATTGGTACTGTAACCAGTTCTGGAAGCTATCATAAGAAGAGATAGCACTGTCACATAGGACAACAATCAAGAGACAGGACAATACGCAGAGACGAATAGTTAATATTGGTACGCAAACAGAAAACACGGAGAGAAATTGGCACACAAACGGAAGTACCGGACAAAAGCGAGAAGTGCACATCACAGGAAAACGCTCTCAGCAGAGAACATAGACCCCCACCAAGGAGTAGGCAGATCGTAACAATGGCAGGAATGCATGAAAAACCCGGGATAAAACCAAGTTGGTTAACCCTACGCCCACAAAACACATACCAAGAACAAAAAGAAAAAAGGCGAGATACGTCGGAGGATGACAGGATAGTGACTACGCAGGATCCACAGGACAATTTGCAGGATAATGATATTTCGGAGGAGATACGAAGATTGAGAACCGAGTGGGATAACTCGGAAAATGAGGTAGACATGACAATGATGGAATATGAGCATAGATTACAGGATAGAGAAGAGAGATTGAGAGAACAAGACAGTTCACAGGGAGACACTCAGGAGGGTGAGGAAATCGCAGCAGAACATACAGAGGCACAGGAAGAGATGATGCAAGGGATTAAACGAGTGACGAAGAGGTATTGGACGTCATCAGACGATTCGTCCGATTATGATAGGCGCCTGGCAAAGTTGAGAAATACGACACAGTTAGAGGTGAGACAAAATAGAAAGACAAGGGCAAAAGAAGTAGACAAAGGCGATCATATACATAACAGGACAAGTAGACAAAGTCGATCATAGACATAACAGGAGAAGTATACAAAGTCGATCATAGACATAACAGTAGAAGTAAACAAAGTCGATCGTAGACATAACAGGAGAAGTAGACAAAGTCGGTCATAAACATAACAGAAGGAGACAACAAGATTTAGACACGTCCATATCAGGGTGCTCAGACTGGTCAGTGTGTGACGAAGATTGCGATGGCAGTCGTAGGGACAAGAATAGAAAGGCCCATGGACGAAAAAATAGTGGTAAAAGGGAGAACGAGAAAGAGATAGCTGCACTTTGCAGATATATCAATAGAAAATACAAAGAGTCGAAGAACAAGGAGAACAGAAGGGGAAGTAGAGATCAAAGAGAGTACCGATCTCAGAGTCGATATAGAGAGAGAAATAAGAGAAGTAGTAGTGGAAGAGATCTGGATCGACGAGATTACCGATACACGAGTCCAGATGGAGAGAGAAATAGGAGAAATGACGGTAAATGCAGAGAAAAGGAGCGGCATGGAAAGGCAAGGATTATGAGATACTAGAAATTAGAAGAGATGCATAAACCAAGGGAAACGATGGAAGAAGTAAGGAGTACGAACGAACGAACGAACTTTATTTTCGAAGGGTTAAGAATTGGGCGTGCATGCCCGACTAACATTTTGCCCTTCCACTCTCATTTATCTTGCATACTATATCCTTTCATTCCCACATGTTACTTTAAGCATTAATTTAAAGGCATGCAACATTGTACAGTTAATATAACAGCATTCATTTACAGTATGAAATATTAATAAAAAATGATCTGTTTTTTTCTTTAAACAAACAAGATAGTATTTGGGGAAAAAAATAATAAATAATAAAATAAAATAAACAAAATAATAAATAAATAACAATAAATAAATTATGTATACCAACACTCACTCATGCAGTCAAACCGTCTACAATTAATCTGTATTTTTGAAATGAATGACATCCATCATGGCAAACATTTACCGGTGGCCCTTCAATTCAACAGCCCTGACCATTCAGGTAACTCTGACATTCATGTCACTGCCCTCCCCTCCGTTCATGTATCGGCGACGACCGAACTCGCTTTTCGTTGGAGAATCGTTTCATTTTTCAAATGGGCGTTTTAGCTCCTGCTGGGATGAATGTCCAGCATCATTTTGCATAATTCTGGTGGCTTCTGTCGTTATTTTCCTATCTATCCTTGTTTTTGCTTTGGTTCGTTTCGTTTCCTCAATTATCTGTTCTTAGCCGTCACTAGCTCCTACGTCACTTCCGCATGACGCCTTATTTTTTTCAGCCATTTTAAATGTTCTTTTCTTCGATCCAGCTAAGTGATGTTTTACGCATTTTAATATTGTTGTTCATTTATGTCTTTGTTTCGTTGATTATTTACTTTCTTGTTTCGACATGTCTTTCTGGTTTCACGATTTTCTTGCATTATTACTGCATTATTAAAATGCCATGGATTACGTTGGCTCATATTATATAATCAGAATTGCGATTCAATCTCTGAATATTTGATATATTTTCTAATGAACTGTATTGTGAATTGCGATGTATGCAGTCAATCTCTGGATATTTGAGATATTTTCTAATGAACTGTATTGGGAGTTGCGGTGTACGCAACCAGTCTCTGGATATTTAAGATGCTGTGATTTACTGTGTTCTGCAACCTATTTGCCATGGATTTTGTATGCCATTATAACTTGTGACAGTGTACTGTTCCTGATGTCTACGTTACTGTGTCAATAAACTGTATATTGTGAGTTGGAAACCATTGGTCTTACCCGTTGGTCTATTCCTGACAAATCTGACGTATCTGAGACACGATGGGTTCACTGCAAGGGTCATGGCTGTTGAGGTGGGCGCAAGAGGGCTTGTGGCTGCATCAGTGTATGATCTATTGAAACTGTTGGGGCTGAGGGGACAGTCGAGAACAAGGGCACTGAAAAGGCATCAGCCTGGATGTGGAACAACCGCAATGGGCAATGGAAATCGTGACAATAAACGCTGCGGTACAGAAAACCATAGGAATTTTTCTAAGTCCACAATACGCTGAGTTTTTAAGCGTACTAGTGAAAGGGCTGTGGCTGAGAGGCGACAAGCGATGTATACTATATGGTGTGTCAGGAAGAAATTCAGTGGCGAGCGCGCAGTGTCAGGTCTCGTCGGCTTCGCGCAGGTGACTCTGTGTGTGTCCGTAGTTGTGATGTGCTACGGAGCGAACGGAATAATTTGTCTTCTCTTTGTTACTTTCACAATTGCCTCCACGGCTGACGGAGTTGTGGATTAAAGTTGCAACCATAAGTGAAATGGGTTCATTTTCGATACAAGACAACAGGAGGCTGAGACGCTTGGGAGTCATGACCCAAGTGGGCCCGCCCCCCTTAGAGTGTAAACGAGTATATAGGGCCGAAACACTTGTCGAACGGGGGGACTTCTTTTGATGATCAGATTGCTTCCTGTTGTATCGCTCTGTAAAGAGTTTCCTATCTGACCATCGTTACTATGGTGTGGGTGATTACAGAACATAAATAAACCTAAAATACCCATGACATTCGCCTATATATATATACATATTTACACAACTATCGCCCACCTGTAAGCCCGACGTTACTGACATTGTCCTTGTCAGTGGATACGCCACACTCCCCACCACAAGCATTCTACAAACTATCAACATTAACAGAACATTATGCACCATAATAACAGAAGTGATGGCCTGTGTGGCCTGCTGATGCTATTATAGAAAATATACTTCAACAGAAGTGGTGACTCCAGTGTTTTGGGGTATGATGCCAAAATCTAGAAGTACGAGATTACCAATTCAAGATTTCAGCGTCCGATATTAAGATTAGATGTCAAGTACTTCGTCTGGATTCCATTGTCAACTGTTTCATTTCAATACTTGACGAGGAGTTCCAGTACCTTTCAACGTTGGACTGCATTGTACAGTGTGATACCCGATGCCCATCGTTTTGTCGCGAAATCCGAGAGTTCTCTTTTTGAAGATAAGTGGTTTTGTGTTGGTAAACTGTGCCACTGTATATGTTAACACGCCTTCCTCTATTATGTGCATTATCTGTTCTATTTAGTGTCCTATGTTCTATGTTCCATGTTTATGTGGGCGGATGGGAGGTCGATCTGACAAACGAGGTTCATCTCGAAGCTAATTCGGGCTCTTGTCAGATGTTCTACAGATTTTAGTTTGTGAGTTTCAATTGAGCGGTAATTCCGGTTCAAGGCTAAAAACCTTGCTGAAGTTCAGATCGCTACTTGTCTCTTACAACAGTACTTGTTTAGGTGTCGTTGTCGTAGTATTTTTTTCTGTGCCTTAGTTTATTGATTAATTTGTTTGTGATTGTCTTCCTCCATCTTGCTATCTTTACTTTATATACAACATTTTTGTTTATACAATGTGCCGTTGCTTGTCTTGTCACTCCTTTCGCCGCGTCATTGCATTCGTTGCAATATTTTGTCTTTAGTTTTTCTTTCCTGTTTATTTGATTCTGCGAACGTGGTCATTTGTTCTTTATATCTTGTCTTTGTCACTCTTGTTTGCATTGTCTATTTTTGTTATGGTCTGATAATATTATAATGCATACTTTAATAACACTGACAAACAACATTTTTCTTTCTTATATAAGAATAAGTGTTCTTAGGTAAGTTTCTTGCGCTGATTTCAAATTTGAAATCCGTTTATCTCTATCACATCGGGTTCTTAAGATATTTATGAATAAATTCATTTTTGGGAAACCGTTATTTGCTCCGTTTCATTTTTACTATATAACTTATTAAAAATTAAGAAAATGCAAAATAATTCTACTTTTTATACTGTTAAAAGATGCATGACATATGTTACGCTAATTTTTCAAATAGTTACTGTATTTTGAAACATTTCTGAGCGAAATATGATTTCTAGAAGTTGTAGAAATTCGGCTGATCTGTTCTGTTACGTGTGCGGATATTTTACCGATCGTGTTCACCAGAAAAACTTTACACCATTACTAAAGAAAGCATATGAACTTTATTTCGATTCGAAAGTTGATGATGCAAATAAATCTTGGAAGCCAAATGCAGTTTGTTCGACTTGTGCAAATACATTGGCAGGTTGGTTACGAAAATCGCCGAAGCATAAGTCGATGCCTTTTGGAGTGCCAATAATATGGCGTGAACCGACAAATCACGCTACTGATTGTTACTTCTGCTTGACAAATATCCATGGTTTCACTTTTAAAACTAGAAAGTCTGTGGTTTATCCAAATATTGAATCGGTTTCGAAACCAGTGCATCGTGAACAAGTCACGTGTTCGATCCCAGTTCCACCAGAACAATATCCGTTGGACGTGATTGAACCATTAGAAAGTGGTAGTTTACCTGCTTTAGAAACTAATTCTGACTCGGATTATATACCGGTGAATGATGGTGTTCACTTAATTAACCATTCAGAACTTTCAGATCTAATACGTGATCTCGCTCTTACCAAAGGACAAGCGGAATTACTCTGCTTTCGATTCAAAGAATGGAATCTTTTAGCGCCCAATACTCCGATATCTAAATTTCGTCAAAGACACAGAGAACTTGTTCAATACTTTGAGATGGATGATGACATTTGCTAATGTCAAAACGGTCTAATGGCACACCTCGGTCATGAGCACATAGTCAACGAATGGCGACTTTTCATCGAATCTTCCAAGACTAGTCTAAAAGCCGTGTTATTGCATAACGGAAATTTATTTTCATCAATTCCAGTCTCCTACTCTGTTCATATGAAAGAAACTTATGACAATATGGCTATACTTTTGGAAAAAATAAAGTACAATGACTACCAATGGCGGATTTGTGGAGACCTAAAGGTCATTGCAATTCTCACGGGCATGCAGACTGGGTATACTAAATTTTGTTGCTTCCTATGTGAATGGGACAGCCGCAACAGACAGGAACATTATGCAAGAAAGGTGTGGCCTATCAGGGATCGTATGCAGCTCGGACATAAAAATGTAATACACGAGCCATTAGTTAACAAAGACAGCATCATTTTACCACCGTTACATATAAAGTTGGGGCTCATGAAGAATTTCGCAAAAGCGTTAGATAAAACGAGCAAAACTTTCACTTATTTTCGAGAAAAGTTTCCGCAAGTTAGCGATGAAAAGATAAAGGAAGGTATCTTTGTAGGACCTCAGATTAGGAAAGTTATTGCAGACAAACAATTCGAGAACCTGTTACATGGTAGTGAACTTCGCGCATGAATGGCATTCAAATCGATCGTCGATAACTTTCTGGGAAATCACAAATCTGTCGACTATGTGCATATTGTTAAGCAGTGCATAGATGCATACAGAATTATGGGCTGTAACATATCCCTCAAAATCCATTTGCTCGATTCGCATCTTGACTTTTTCCCTGACAACTTTGGCGAAGTCGGCGATGATCATGGAGAACGATTCCATCAAGATATCGCCGTAATGGAGTCACGTTATCAAGGAAAGTGGAGTGTGACCATGCTTGCCGATTATTGTTGGATGCTTCATCGCGATGTACCACATGCCATTCACTGACGATAGTCGACTGCAAACAAATTCAAGCCTACATAACTGTTATACTTCTTGTACGAATGATGTTGTAATACTGTATGCGTTGTTAAAAAACTTCAATTGCGTATTTCTAAAGATCCCGACCTGATAATGAAATACGGTTTGCAGATTTAAAAACAGCTTAATAAAATTGACCAGAAAAACATAGAAATGTTAGAGAAAGAAATTTTTTTTTTTATTTGTTAGCCAGTGTAATTAATTAATAACATTGTTAATAGTTAGAAACTAATTGTGCAAGTTCTATGGACAGGAACTTATTGCATTTGTAAGTGATAAATAAATTTTAAATTATTTGAGAAAAAAAATTTTGTTCTAAGGTAATAAGATTGCTCATACACATTTTTCTTAATGGCATCTTTGGATTACTTCATGAAACAAGGGAAATCCCTTTGTATGACTACTGAGGAGGTAAAACAATTCGCACTTGTCGAATATGACAAGGCTCAGAAGCTAGAAGAAAAAAAACTGGAGGCGGAAAAAAAATTAGAAATGGAAGAGAAAAAACTTCAAAATCAAATGGAAATAGAAGAGACAAATCTTCAAAAGCAAATGGAAATAGAAGAGAGAAAACTTCAGATGCAAGCTGAAGAAAACCTTAGACTACACGAGCAAAAGTTATTATCTATGGAGCTTGAGAAAATGAAGGTAGTGAATGGTGTTAATACACAAAATGCTACAGACACTCAAACAACTTCTCATAGGAGAAATACTAATTCCTATAAGATCAGATTGCCTCCTTTTAAACCTATCTCTGATGACGTCTTATTCTATCTGAATAGATTTGAACTCACATGTGAGTCTCATAAGATAGATAAGTCGGAATATTGTGCACGACTTATGGAACCACTTTCAGGTGAAGCTATGATAGCTGTAAGTATGTTGGAGGGGCCTGACAAGAATAACTATGATATTGTCAGGGCTGTCTTGTTAAAAAATATCAAATTGATGAAGACGGTTATCGTCTACGCTTTAAGTCTCTATTACCGGAGACTGGGAAAGACTTTTCAGAGTTTATATCGAATATACGTCTTACGTTCTTACGTTGGATTGAACTCTCAAAAACTGAACACACATATGAAGCCCTCATGGACTTATTGCTTCGTGACAAAGTCATGTCGTCAGTTAACACTTCTTTTCTTTCCTTTCTACGTGAGCGAAAGCCTACAAACTTGAACGATATGGAACAATACTGTAGCCAATACGTCACGGCACACCCAAATGTGACTGTTGGCCACTCTCAAGTCAGAGAAGGTTTACCCGTGACTTCGGCAATACCATATAGTGCTAATTTTTGCCGTAGATCACAAAGTGTTGATCGCAATTTCGGTAGGAGAGATTATCGTGATTTTGGACAGTACCAAGGGGGTCCATCACGTAGTAATTCTCCTTCTCCAAGAAACTGGAGACAATTTAACGGTCCTCAACCTTTTGGTTCCAACAATTCTGGAAATTATGGAAGGAATAACCACACTAGGTATTATCAACCTTACAGTAATTTTTCTCGAAGACAACAAAATCCATCTTATAGATATTTTGATCCAAGAGGAAATAGTAATCGTAACTATGCTAACTGGGGTTCGAATCAGAACAATGGTCTCAATAGAGGAAATAACAATGTTCCCAATAGATATAATAGTTATGATAGATCTCGATATGACGGTAGATCTACAAATGACAGATCGCATCACCATGCTAACTCTGCTCAACAGGTGCCCCAGGTTATTGGTAATCAAGGTAACAATAATAATAGTGTCTATAATGCTACTGCTTGCTCTGCTTTCGATTTCGAGAGAGCATCTCAGTGTTCTGAGTGCACAACTTTGTTCCAGCCTACAGCGGTGACTACCTTGAGTAGCGGTCATCCTCTACCTACTCTTCCTGCCTTGTCTGCACATGACGGAAGAGGGTCTCTTACCCTACACAAGGGATTTGTAAATAGTAATCCCGTCTCAGTGCTTTTTTATTCAGGATGCACGACTGTTGGGATTAGACAGTCTCTAGTTCATCCATCTTGCGCAACAGGTAATATGGTGAAATGTGTGACATTCGGTGGGACAGTTGAGACGTTTCCGACTGCCATAGTCCACATTGCCACACCCTTTTTCACTGGTTATATACACGCATGTATGCTCAGAGCACCAATCGCCGACCTTACTGTCGGACAGATACATGGTATAAAGGTGTGTACGCCGGTACAAATTTCTGCTTGGGAACGGCAACATAACCTTACTGTCTCCACGCTAACGACTATGCCAAAATCTTATCATTAGGTACATTCTGCTAACGTGGTCCGATCTTGCAGCATTGATGATACGATTGTTCATCATACTAATTTTGGCGCTCCTTTTAGCCAAGTTCGACATACCTCAGTACGTCGTTACTCTAACTTTGCTTCTTCTTTAAGTACTATTATAGAAGAAGATCCTTCGCTTTTGTCTGACACACACACTAACTTTATAGCTACAACTGAATCTACATCCAGTCACGTTGATTGCAACTTCTTTGCTGCAATGACTAGCGTTTTCTTTGCTACATGTACGGACTTAGTTGTTAGTATATATCTATACCTTATGAGTTTCTTTACCTTTCTTACTGGGCCGGTTAGCTCAGTATCTTCGTCTTTTACGACTTTTTGTCGCACTCACTGCTTTCCTTTTAAACTTCGACGAAGGTCCAAGTTTACTACTATCTGCTTTTAAACCTTTATTGTATGTTTCTTGCTTTTTTCTTTGCCCGGTACACAGGCTATGACTTCATTTCAGCCTTAGAGATGTACGCCTTTGTCAACTGCGTTTCCTTTGTCTTGCGCAAAATCTCAGATTGTCAGCCATCATTACACTCTTGGTCATCATTACACTCAAAATGACGTTTGTATCACTTGTATGTTCACGACTTTTCTATACATCCTTGCACACTAATTTTTTTTTTTCGAACACTTTTATCACCCTATATAATTAATGATTCCAGGTTAGTCTGTGCTACTTTCTCTGTTACCCTTTCTCGTGTACCGGAGGAAGGTTTTATTAACATCATAAAGTGGTATGAAGTTTGCACAGCCACATCCGGTAGGTTAAATTTAAAGTTAACTTTTTTCTCTCATAAAATCCTACCGTTACCAAACAGAAATTGTCATTTGATTATTCGCAGGAACGGCTTCTCGATGGGAATCGGCGCTGTTTTGTTACATGTTTATGCAGTTACTCAACTACCTGTTCTACGTGTTGCCTTGCGCCAGTTTGACTGTACCACTCAAGCCATTCGGAATTCTGACTCTGCAGTGGATGATTTTATGCTCACAAGACTTTCCAAGGCCTATGGATCTTTGATATGGTTTTCTTTCACTTTCATGTGACATGTTATTAGAATATTAGTAATATACACGACAGTGCGTGGATGAGCATTGTATGAGTGACAATAGGATTGACAATAGTATTTAAACTTCACGTATCATTACGATACATTTCGGTGGTGAACATTTACCAAATGTGTGTTTTTTTCTGACATTGCTATTTATTTTCATTACCTAGCACTTAGTTGTGCACCAGTAATAACTGTGTATATGCGATATTATTTTCTGCTTCTCGATTAAGCTCATTATTAGTACAGGATAAGTTTATTAACTTGTTTCTCTTGCCTATTATGCTCTATTTAGATTGTAGCTTTCTTTTTGTTTTTTGGTATGTATGCATTGCCTTTCTGTTCTATGCTGTTTTGCCATAATTGTATTTATTTACACAATGCATTGTTTAATTTCAATTGTTACCATAATGTATCATTGCTTTCTTTCACTACTCACATGTCATTGCTTTCTTTCTTTGCTGGTCATTCTTCATTTTATTTCATCTCTTCTTTTCACTTTCCACTTATTGGGTCATACTTAGTCTATATTTCATATACTTCATCTTTGTTTGAATTTGATTCTCTTTGCATACTTCACCTTCATACTCTACACATACTTCCATCCCTCTATTGTTGGTTTATTGATATGACTTAACATATTGTTATTCTTTGTTGTAGATATTAGAATTTCATCGACCTCACATTTTTGTTCCATGTAATTTTTAAACAAAAAATGATGATATCATTTTTTCCCCCCGGGGGTCGGTGTAAATGTTAAGTCATAATTTTTTAGTAGGAATTAAGTGTTAAGGATTTTTATGTACGGTTCTGTTTTTTCTAGTAAGCACGTTTAAAGTAATGAGTTGATTTTTATTTGGGTACTTCTTGTACGCTATATTTTTTTAACATTGCTCAACTGAGTATGTGTTAGTTTAAAAAAAAATAAAGAAAGTGTTCGAATGAGGTTAGTAGTAGTTTGAGGGGAGAGACGGATGAGCTGAGCTCAGTTGTCAAGCAATTTAGTTCGCACACGAGCGACTTCGCTGACCTGTACTGAGAAACTCTAATCTCAGGGGGAGTGTGTATCTGGCAGGGCTTCGAGACGGTTGCTGAGTCTCGCTAGTGTGAACAGAATATATTATTGAAGAGAATATATATAGATTATTGAAGGAAATGTTTTTTCCAGGAGATTATTAAAATGCCATGGATTACGTTGGCTCATATTATATAATAAGAATTGCGATTCAATCTCTGGATATTTGAGATATTTTCTAATGAACTGTATTGTGAGTTGCGATGTATGCAGTCAATCTCTGGATATTTGAGATATTTTCTAATGAACTGTATTGTGAATTTTGGTGTACGCAACCAATCTCTGGATATTTAAGATGCAGTGATTTACTGTGTTTTAACCTATTTGCCATGGATTTTGTATGCCATTCTAACTTGTGACAGTGTACTGTTCCTGATGTCTACGTTACTGTATCAATAAACTGTATATTGTGAGTTGGAAACCATTGATCTTACCCGTTGGTCTATTCCTGACCATCGTTACTGTAGTGTGAGTGATTGCAGAACATAAATATACCTACAATACCCATGACATTCGCCTATATATATATACATATTTACACACCTGTCGGCCACCTGTAAGCCCGACGTTACTGACATTGTCCTTGTCAGTGGATACGCCACACTCCCCACCACAAGCATTCTACAAACTATCAACATTAACAGAACATTATGCACCATAATAACAGAAGTGATGGCCTGTGTGGCCTGCTGATGCTGTTATAGGAAATATACTTTAACAATAATCTTTTTTTTTAAAATTAAATCGTTTCTATAATTTAATTAAGAACGCGTTATATCCCTTAATTATATTCACATTATTTTTATTTCGTGAGATGTTTCTCATACTAGTCCATCTTATCTCACATCTCTGACTATATTTTTTATTTCGTGAGATGTTTCTCATACTAGACCATCTTATCTCACATCTCTGACTATATTTTTTATTTCGTGAGATGTTTCTCATACTAATAATAATAATAGCCCCTTCAGTCATAACTGACTATGGGAATGCGCCCCTGAGGTGGCAGCCCTCAGCTGCTTATTTTCCTGGTGCTCCTTTCGACGTTTTCTCCTCACCTCTGCTTCTTGTGTGAGCCTCTCTTCGCCCAATCTGAGGTGGTGCCGTAAATAGCATCGCCACTTAGTGCGATCGGCAGCTTCATCCTCCCATGTTGCTGGATCCATGTCCAGTGCCCTCATATCTCTCTTGCACACATCTTTGAACCTCAGCTGTGGTCGCCCAACTGTTCTCTTGCCATCTGCTAATTGTCCGTAGAAGATATCTTTTGGGATGCGACCATCTTCCATGCGGCGAACATGGCCAAGCCAGCGAAGTCTGCGCTGTCTAAGCAGCGTATACATACTTTGAAGGCCAGCACGTGACAACACCTCGACATTTGTCACTTTATCTTTCCAATAGATGCCGAGGATGTGGCGTAGACACCGCAAATGGAAGGTATTGAGCCTTCTTTCTTGCTTAGCATAGGTAGTCCAGGTCTCGCTGCCATATAGGAGTGTGCTGGTGACGCAGGCATTATATACCGCAGCTTTGGTCTTCATTGTGAGTTTAGAGTTTCCCCAAACACGCGATGTGAGGCGGGCAAAGGTAGCTGCAGCTTTGCCAATGCGGCTGTCGATTTCTGTATCCAGTGAGAGTTTGTCATTGATGGTAGACCCTAGGTATGTGAAGTGGTGCACCACTGCCAATTCATAGTTATCGATAGTGATAACTGGTGCAGCACCCACATCCTGACTCAGCACATTCGTTTTCTTTAGACTTATTGTGAGGCCAAAGTCCTTGCATGCTTTAGTAAAGCGATTCATCAAGCTCTGAAGCTCCTGTTGGCTTTGAGTGACGACTGCAGCATCATCAGCGAACAACAAGTCTCTTATAGTGACCCTTCTGATTTTTGTTTTTGCCTTCAGCCTTGAAAGATTAAACAGACGGCCATCTGACCTAGTGTGAAGGCATATTCCTTCAGTTGCATCTCTGAATGCATGTTTCAAGAGTAAGGCAAAGAAGATTCCGAAGAGGGTCGGAGCCAGAACACAGCCTTGTTTAACGCCACTTCGTATATCAAAGGGCTGTGACGTGCTTCCAGCATATTGGACTGTTCCCTTCATGTCGTCATGGAATGACTTTATCATTTCTAGCATTTTAGAAGGGCAGCCTATTTTCAGGAGGATTTTAAAGAGTCCATCCCTACTAACCAGGTCGAATGCTTTTGTGAGGTCTATAAAGGCGATATATAATGGTCTTTTCTGCTCTCTTGATTTTTCCTGAAGCTGGCGGAGAGAGAAGATCATGTCTGTTGTTGATCTGCCAGCTCGGAATCCACACTGTGCCTCTGGATATATGCGCTCAGCTAACTTGTGTAGTCGCATTAAGATGACTTTGGCAAAAACCTTACCAACAATACTAAGAAGAGAGATGCGTCTGTAGTTATTGCAATCACTTCTGTCTCCTTTATTTTTATACAGTGTTACAATCTTGGCATCTCGCATGTCTTGAGGAATAGTTGTCTCTTCCCAGCACTGGCACAGCATCCTATGCAGGGGATGTAATAGCGTGCTCTTACAGCATTTGATTAAATCAGGAGGAATCCCATCACTGCCTGGTGCTTTGCCAGATGCCAAGCTATCAATGGCCTTACTGAGTTCCTCTAATGTTGGTTCGGCATCCAGCTCCTCCATAGTTGGCAGACTATTGACAGCATCAAGGGCTGCAGGCGTAACGGTATTGTCTCTAGCGTAAAGCTCAGAGTAGTGCTCGACCCACCTCTCCATCTGCTTACCCTTATCGGTTAGCTTCTCTCCGCTGATGGTTTTTAGCGGTGCCGTCTTACTTTTATGGGGGCCAAGTGCTTTCTTTATACCGTCATACATTTGTCTAATGTTGCCTGTTTGCGCTGCAATCTGGATGCTCTCACTGAGCTGGAGCCAATAGTCATTTGCACAGCGTCGAGCAGTTTGTTGAACTTTGCTTCTCGTAGCCCTCAGGATCTGTAGGGTTCTGGCACTCGGTGAACGTTTGTATTCATTCATAGCACTGCGCTTAGCTTCAATAACAGGTGCCATCACATCTGATGAAGCGTCAAACCAGTCATTTGACTTTGCTGTTTTCTTACCAAAGGTGGCAAGTGCAGTACTTTGAATGGTGTTCCGTAGATGCTCCCAGTTCTCTGTAATAGTATCACCATGCTGAGGGCTACTGAGCACTTTCTTGAAGGTCGCAGTGAATTGAGCGATCATGAAAGGGTCTGACATCTTGCTGGTATCAATGCGTGGTTTCCCTTCATGTCTGACACGATAGAGTTTTCTTGGTTGTGCTCTGATTTTGCAGCAAACCAAGGAGTGATCTGTGTCACAGTCTGCACTATGGTACGAGCGCGTGGAGAGCACAGACCTGAGGAGTGGCCTTCTGACGAGAATCAGGTCAAGTTGGTGCCAGTGCTTGGATCGTGGGTGTCTCCATGACACCTTATGCTGGGGTTTTGTCTGAAAGTAGGTGTTGGGCACGCAGAGGTCATGGTGGACGCACAACTCTAAGAGCCGTTGTCCATTTTCATTCATCTTGTCAATACCAAACCTGCCCAGACATGAAGGCCATGAAACATTATCGGCACCCACTCTAGCGTTAAAGTCACCAAGGAGAACAAGCTGTTCTTGCCTAGGTATGCTTTTGATTACTGCTGCTAGATTCTCGTAGAACTCATCTTTAGCTTCTGAGGCAGAGTACAGAGTAGGAGCATACACCCTGACAAGGGTGATGGGACCTGTGCTAGTTTGCAGGCGGAGCGTTAACAGGCGTTCTGATCCATTCTCGCCTGGTTCAACCATGTTAGTTAGCGATTTTTTGACCGCAAAACCTACTCCGTGTTCTCTAGCTTTATCAAGATCTTTCCCTTGCCAATAAAATGTGTAGTCCTTCTCGCTCACCATTCCAGAGCCCGCCAGGCGCGTTTCCTGAAGTGCAGCTATATCCACCTGAAGTCGTTTAAGCTCATCATTAATTATGGCTGTCTTCCTTACATCGTTTACATCCTGTAGGTTTTCGGATAGTCCAGTCAACATAGTCCGGACGTTCCAGCATCCCAATCTGAGAGTTTGCTTATTTCTATTTTTTCGATAATTGCTTGGTGCAAAATTTTCTGTCCACAGTTCGGGTTTGACCCTAATCCCCATGCACCCAATGGGGAAAGCAGACAGTGGCGGGACAACACCTTATTGACTGGGGGCTGCCCAGCTTGAAGCGGGCGGTAGCTGTCCAGTGAGATCCTAGAACCTCTCCCACTGTCGGAAGTAGCCCCTGGCGCCATGCCCTACGCCAATTGGGCAAAATGCTTATAACCGGTAACTGCTACTTCCCGTGTTTTGCCGACACCTATAGGGTGAAGCTGGAGTGTCCTCGCCAGGGCGCGAGCTTGGGCACAGTTATATGGAGATCAAGCTGTTGCCCATGCAGCATGTTCCCCCTCTCCACACAGCCGGTAGATCCAAAGGAACGGCAGTAGCCGATACAGTTTGGTTCCAGCCATGTCGCAGGAGTTGCCAGAATAATGTCTCATACTAGTCCATCTTATCTCACATCTCTGACTATATTTTTTATTTCGTGAGATGTTTCTCATACTAGTCCATCTTATCTCACATCTCTGACTATATTTTTTATTTCGTGAGATATTTCTCATACTAGTCCATCTTATCTCACATCTCTGACTATATTTTTTATTTCGTGAGATGTTTCTCATACTAGTCCATCTTATCTCACATTTCTGACTATATTTTTTATTTCGTGAGATGTTTCTCATACTAGACCATCTTATCTCACATCTCTGACTATATTTTTTATTTCGTGAGATGTTTCTCATACTAGTCCATCTTCTCTCACATCTCTGACTATATTTTTTATTTCGTGAGATGTTTCTCATACTAGACCATCTTATCTCACATCTCTGACTATATGTTTTATTTCAGTATAAATGTTGTCTCGTTTTTTTTCCTCTTTAATCATCATCATCATTATCCTTCAAGTCATGAAGGAGCATTGACCTTTGAGAAAAAAAATCTGTCAGGTTGTGCCGTCTTGTCCTAACATCTCAAGATCTTTCCATCTCTACATTATCACTATTATTTCTGTCTTCAGTTCTATTTCCCGTGTGTTTTCCTTTAATTCCAGAACTAAGATTGTCTTGTAATACTATCAACAGGTTTCCTTTAGTTCCAGAACTAAGATTGTCTTGTAATACTATCAACAGGTTTCCTTTAATTCCAGAACTAAGATTGTCTTGTAATACTATCAACAGGTTTCCTTTAATTCCAGAACTAAGATTGTCTTGTAATACTATCAACAGGTTTCCTTTAATTCCAGAACAAAGATTGTCATGTAATACTATCAACAGTTTTCCTTTAATTCCAGAACAAAGATTGTCTTGTAATCCTATCAACAGGTTTCCTTTAATTCCAGAACTAAGATTGTCTTGTAATACTATCAACAGGATTCCTTTAATTCCAGAACAAAGATTGTCTTGTAATACTATCAACATTTTTCCTTTAATTCCAGAACAAAGATTGTCTTGTAATACTATCAACAGGTTTCCTTTAATTCCAGAACAAAGATTGTCTTGTAATACTATCAACAGGTTTCCTTTAATTCCAGAACTAAGATTGTCTTGTAATACTATCAACAGGTTTCCTTTAATTCCAGAACAAAGATTGTCTTGTAATACTATCAACAGGTTTCCTTTAATTCCAGAACAAAGATTGTCATGTAATACTATCAACAGTTTTCCTTTAATTCCAGAACAAAGATTGTCTTGTAATACTATCAACAGGTTTCCTTTAATTCCAGAACAAAGATTGTCATGTAATACTATCAACAGGTTTCCTTTAATTCCAGAACAAAGATTGTCTTGTAATACTATCAACAGGTTTCCTTTAATTCCAGAACTAAGATTGTCTTGTAATACTATCAACAGGTTTCCTTTAATTCCAGAACTAAGATTGTCTTGTAATACTATCAACAGGTTTCCTTTAATTCCAGAACAAAGATTGTCATGTAATACTATCAACAGTTTTCCTTTAATTCCAGAACTAAGATTGTCTTGTAATACTATCAACAGGTTTCCTTTAATTCCAGAACTAAGATTGTCTTGTAATACTATCAACAGGTTTCCTTTAATTCCAGAACAAAGATTGTCATGTAATACTATCAACAGTTTTCCTTTAATTCCAGAACAAAGATTGTCTTGTAATACTATCAACAGGTTTCCTTTAATTCCAGAACTAAGATTGTCTTGTAATACTATCAACAGGTTTCCTTTAATTCCAGAACAAAGATTGTCTTGTAATACTATCAACAGGTTTCCTTTAATTCCAGAACTAAGATTGTCTTGTAATACTATCAACAGGTTTCCTTTAATTCCAGAACAAAGATTGTCTTGTAATACTATCAACAGGTTTCCTTTAATTCCAGAACAAAGATTGTCATGTAATACTATCAACAGTTTTCCTTTAATTCCAGAACAAAGATTGTCTTGTAATACTATCAACAGGTTTCCTTTAATTCCAGAACTAAGATTGTCTTGTAATACTATCAACAGGTTTCCTTTAATTCCAGAACTAAGATTGTCTTGTAATACTATCAACAGGTTTCCTTTAATTCCAGAACTAAGATTGTCTTGTAATACTATCAACAGGTTTCCTTTAATTCCAGAACTAAGATTGTCTTGTAATACTATCAACAGGTTTCCTTTAATTCCAGAACTAAGATTGTCTTGTAATACTATCAACAGGTTTCCTTTAATTCCAGAACTAAGATTGTCTTGTAATACTATCAACAGGTTTCCTTTAATTCCAGAACTAAGATTGTCTTGTAATATTATCAACAGGTGTCCTTTAATTCCAGAACTAAGATTGTCTTGTAATACTATCAACAGGTTTCCTTTAATTCCACAACTAAGATTGTCTTGTAATATTATCAACACGTTTCCTTTAATTCCAGAACTAAGATTGTCTTGTAATACTATCAACAGGTTTCCTTTAATTCCAGAACTAAGATTGTCTTGTAATACTATCAACAAGTTTCCTTTAATTCCAGAACTAAGATTGTCTTGTAATATTATCAACAGGTTTCCTTTAATTCCAGAACTAAGATTGTCTTGTAATACTATCAACAGGTTTCCTTTAATTCCAGAACTAAGATTGTCTTGTAATACTATCAACAGGTTTCCTTTAATTCCAGAACTAAGATTGTCTTGTAATACTATCAACAGGTTTCCTTTAATTCCAGAACTAAGATTGTCTTGTAATACTATCAACAGGTTTCCTTTAATTCCAGAACTAAGATTGTCTTGTAATACTATCAACAGGTTTCCTTTAATTCCAGAACTAAGATTGTCTTGTAATACTATCAACAGGTTTCCTTTAATTCCAGAACTAAGATTGTCTTGTAATATTATCAACAGGTTTCCTTTAATTCCAGAACTAAGATTGTCTTGTAATACTATCAACAGGTTTCCTTTAATTCCACAACTAAGATTGTCTTGTAATATTATCAACAGGTTTCCTTTAATTCCAGAACTAAGATTGTCTTGTAATACTATCAACAGGTTTCCTTTAATTCCAGAACTAAGATTGTCTTGTAATACTATCAACAGGTTTCCTTTAATTCCAGAACTAAGATTGTCTTGTAATACTATCAACAGGTTTCCTTTAATTCCAGAACTAAGATTGTCTTGTAATACTATCAACAGGTTTCCTTTAATTCCAGAACTAAGATTGTCTTGTAATACTATCAACAGGTTTCCTTTAATTCCAGAACTAAGATTGTCTTGTAATACTATCAACAGGTTTCCTTTAATTCCAGAACTAAGATTGTCTTGTAATACTATCAACAGGTTTCCTTTAATTCCAGAACAAAGATTGTCTTGTAATACTATCAACAGGTTTCCTTTAATTCCAGAACTAAGATTGTCTTGTAATACAATCAACAGGTTTCCTTTAATTCCAGAACTAAGATTGTCTTGTAATACTATCAACAGGTTTCCTTTAATTCCAGAACAAAGATTGTCTTGTAATACTATCAACAGGTTTCCTTTAATTCCAGAACTAAGATTGTCTTGTAATACTATCAACAGGTTTCCTTTAATTCCAGAACTAAGATTGTCTTGTAATACTATCAACAGGTTTCCTTTAATTCCAGAACTAAGATTGTCTTGTAATACTATCAACAGGTTTCCTTTAATTCCAGAACTAAGATTGTCTTGTAATACTATCAACAGGTTTCCTTTAATTCCAGAACTAAGATTGTCTTGTAATACTATCAACAGGTTTCCTTTAATTCCAGAACTAAGATTGTCTTGTAATACTATCAACAGGTTTCCTTTAATTCCAGAACTAAGATTGTCTTGTAATACTATCAACAGGTTTCCTTTAATTCCAGAACTAAGATTGTCTTGTAATACTATCAACAGGTTTCCTTTAATTCCAGAACTAAGATTGTCTTGTATTACTATCAACAGGTTTCCTTTATGTGTATCAAATCCATCGCCAGAGTTATCTTCTCATCCTTTTTCTCTGAACCCATCTACCTTTCTCATCTTTGTCTCTTGTTTGTGACTGTGGCTGATGAAGGGAGACAACAAAAATACCCACGTTTCTGGTGTACTGTTCATTTGCAAAAGTGTCTCTTAATGTTTTTTTCTTGTTCATTATCTTTCAGTTTTGCAGCAGCTCCTTAAACAAGCAAAGAAAGAAAGATAAAACAAGTTAATGAAATTGTCGAGTCAGAGCTAGATTACACATGTAATGTACCTATCAAGATGTGGAATCACATAAATATCTTGTCAGCAATATAAACAAAGTTGGAGTAAAATACCTTGACATTATTTATTTTTTTAAATACACCAACAAGAGGAATGTCACTGATATATAGAAATCAAAAGAGATCGAGTCTAAAAACAAAAAACTGACAAATGAAGTTGATCTAACTGTACGTCTCTAAAACATGGACAGCAACAAATAGGACAACCAGAAATATAAAGACTTTCATAAAAGGTTGCTAGCATATAACAGAAGGATAGAAATGGTGTGACAAAATGGCTGTGTGGAACTGATGATAAGTAACAGACGGACACCAGTGCACCATGAGATTTCGTTGGATAGAATATAAATTAACAAAATCTGTCGATAACAATACAAGGCAGTCCTTGTTCTGAAATATCAAGGATCAATGAAGTAGAAGGAGAGCTAAACACATAAAGAGTAGAGAAATGGCGATAGACATGAAATAGTAATAGTTTTAGTAATAAAACGCAAGGAAAAATGTACTGAAACACTTTCTGTTCTGGTTCGAGATTTTCAGTTGCCACCGGAAAACAAATTCCCAAAGCATGGTTGTTGTAGAACACTGGAAAATTGATATTATGTTCATATTTTTTTAGTTTTTTGCGTTAGTTACCAAATCGTGTAACACTGTTTACCGTGGCAACTAGTGATAGGACCACAACAAATGCTTGTACATCTCGTCTAACATCTGAATAGACTAGAAACGTGTTTCAAAAATTGACTGATAGATCTAGCGACGAGGACAAGAGTGAAAACGGTGTGCACATTGATTGAAATAGTGATTTTGATAGAGATGGGGCGCAAGCAGTTAATTTTGTGAAAATATTGCAAGTCCTTGGTCATCAGAGGGCCGTTAAATAGCAACAACCTCTATTAGAGTTATAAACGGTGTTTATTGTAATAGTACATTCATTTATCTTTAAAATGAAGTGTAGGTCGTAAAAATATGTTAACAGTTACGAAAACTACAGCTTACTTTGTGCAAACACCTACAGTATGAAAATTGGAAAACAATTTTATTCGGCCACAGTGTGTTTTTCAATTCGGTAGTTAATGTGTTAGTTTATTTTTTGTTGGCATAAATATCTAATAGTGTCTTTCATAAGTCTTCTCAAAACATAAAATATTTAATAGTCTCTTTCCTAAGTCTTCTCAAAACATTAACAAGAACAACTGACCACCTGAGACCTTTATGAAACTAACAACTACCTGTTATTTTATCCATTCATGTCACGTGAACATTTAGTTGTATGTGGTAGAAAAAATGTGTTAAACTACATCTGACTAAAGAATAATCTGTTCCACATAATACATTGACTTCTTTCACTTGGAGTCTAGGTTCAGTGATACCTGAATTGCCTAGTCAATTAGATTTTAAACGATATGGAAGGAGAGTGGACTGGCATCTGATGATCATTTGTCTCCGCTAATCCATTATTATGGCCTCTTTTGTTCAACCTAATTGTCAGTTATAATTAGCGTATTGTCAAGAAGAGATTTTAACAATATATAATTGATATTTATTTAACTCCCATACTTTACAGGGAGCTTGATGACAGTTTTGGCTGTAAGTTGATGTAAGAGGCATATATGTTAGAAGCAATCCTATTAGTCGGAGGATTGTTTGTATACGTGTTGACCATGCCTAGAAACTAAAAATCAGTGAGTGAGTTGAGCATGTATGTTGGTCTGAGTGGACGTGATTAGTTTATGGGAGAGTTGGTTGTTGGATGTTGATACAGATTGTCTTAAAGTTATGTGATTTTGATTTGAATGGTTTACCTTCTTTCACTTCGCAGTCAGTGGCCACCAAGCCAAGTGGCGTCTTGTAGTGCAGCAACAAAATGTCTTCATTTTGCTCGGTCGGTGGCAATTCTTCATGCAGTGCCCCAACTCTGGTTTTTCTTGTTTCATGCTTAGCGATCACGACCTGCGTTTTCGTGTGAGTGGCTTCCTTTCGGCTTTCACAACTGGTAGTCATATGATGTTCAAACTCCGGATGTCCATCCCGCAGTAAAGGGTGCTCAATAGTTGGCTTTTCGGTAACTTGATTTCTTTTTTTTTACATAGATAGGGTGTTGGCCTTGTGCTAAAACCCCGGACCTGGAGAACCAAGGTGTGTACTTTAGTCTCGTGCCTACAGGTGCAAACCTGTCCAGCTTATTAAAATCTACCAGTATATATAAATATATAAATATAATAATAATAATAAATTCTTTAAGCACCAAACACGGCGCATAAGGCAGAAACCAGTGCTCTCCAGGTTGTTCGTTGTGACGCCACTCCTCTTAGCTCTTGCACATTATTTAGGCCCAACGTTCTTCCTTCTCTTATTATTGTTCTTCTGAGTGTTTCTTTTGGTCTTCCTTTTTTCCTCTTACCCTCAGGAACCCAAGTGAGCGCCTGTAGTGGTATTCTGTTGTTTTGCATTCGTAGGACATGACCGATATATGACCATCGTCTTTTCCTTATATAGTCGGAGACATATTTCTGCCTAGAGTCTTCTCTTATTTGTCGATTAGTCTTGAATTCTTTCCAACTGATGTTCATGAGTTTTCTAAGACATTTGTTCTCGAATGTATTCAGCTTGTTCTCCAATGA
>JAMPIV010000386.1:677500-962254 GCA_024509875.1 Oreohelix idahoensis
GCAAGTATGAAGATGTTAAAACGTGATTTATTTTATCAAGAACTTGACACGTCTAGACTTTAATGAAAATTGGCTTTCTTTCCAAAACAAATGTTGTTCCTCCAAGTTGTCTTACTTGTATTAACCAATATTGTGAAGATCTATATTATGGTGGGTATGGGTTGTATGTAGATGTAATTTGAATATTTAGCCAGAAACGGCTCGTTTTAAGTATCTTGCCTCCGATACTTGGTCTCCTGTAACGTTATGGCAGAGCTTCCACTTGACCAGATATGTCAAGTGCGTCCTACTATTGCTAGGAGCTGATTGAAGCGTAAAGGAATATAGATAACCACGTAAAGAATATAACATAGTCACTTCGTCAGAACCATGTATACTACAAATCCGTTAACCTTGATGTGGTAACGGTTAGTGCAGTCGGTCAACGTCTTTGGTGAATTGTAATTGTGCTATGTACATTTTTCTACCATGACCATTGCTGGTGAAGAATGTCTGTAAACTACTGATATAAAGTTTCGTCATGAATAAATATGTTGTTAACACTAACTCTTCCAACGAGTATAGTGTTTATCCGTGCCAACTGGTCATCATGTATTCACCCATCTTGCTTCGTTACCGGGTCCTATTGTCATTAACCAGATCATCATCATACGCCAAAGAAACGGCCCACATTATATTCGAGTTACCAAGAAATACGTCGGCCACATGTTGTACGCCCGACAGCCCTGACAACATCAGTGACAGTCCAGTAAAGAAAAACCACCGGTAACACTGACACACATTTTGAGTAGGTCTATGCTCCTTCGGGAATTGAAGGATAATGGTGATGTTAGTTCGGTTTTATCTTGGCTTAGGGGTTGCGCTGTTGGCACTGTCAATAAGACTGCTGACTTAAGAATTATCAGCTTTGGTCGGGCTTACAGGTGGCCGACAAATTCAACAACGTGAGTAGATATTGACGTGGGTCGTAAGAACAGCTTAATGATAACAACGAACATGGTGGTGATGATGATGTGGTCATAAGGTTGACCACCTGGAAAGTAATGTACTCAGAAACCAGGGCTGAACATCAAGGACGACATATTTATTTGTAGACGAATTACAGACGATCATCATAATTTCATGTTAGGCAAAGTACATCAGTTATAATTACCAATATCCAATTTGACCGACCTCACTGACTGCCGAAGTCTTAAGGACGGCGGGAGTATTACGGTAAATATTTCTTTTACATTTCATGTTCCAATTCAATAAGTAATCAATAATGCCGGATATCTTCACTAGAGATTTAACATTGTAATAATTCAAAGACTATTACAGTAGCGGATCTGGACACATTAGCGGCAGGCCATGAAGAGGCGTACCGAAGCCCTACCACGATCTTGCTGAGGATTTATAAGTGGTATCATATCGAGATACTAGAAACAAACGAAACGAGCCAGAATTGGCAAAGGCTAACAATTCACACCGCAAGGTATCATCTCAAATAAATCATGAAGTCTTCCCACCACATGGGGGTAAAGACTTTCAACGAACTTTGTTGGAAGACCTCTGTCTTCCACCACCGGCCTTTTACATCTCACAGCGTCAGCGCTGTTTGGCAACAATCAACACCGATCGCAACAAGTTGCGCTCTTTAGTGCAACAATTGGTACGTAATTAATTAAACTTATAATACTTACTCAGATGCGCACACATAGTGCATCTAACATAGTTAGACTTGCATCTAGTTATGTTTAGTCTCGCACACTTAACTCTTATGCGAAAAAGGACTTAACAGGTGATAACGAGTAAAGAGAAAACGGCAAAAAAGAGTGGGGAAATATAGGTGAAATAAAAAGTGTAGAAACACAAACGACAGAAAAGATCATTACGAAAAAGAGATAACACGAGATCAAACGAAAACTAAATAAGCACGTAAAGAAGAGAGATTTGTATTATTATGTTCAGTTGTACTAACTAGTTTCTTAGCTCGTCTCTAACAGTACCTTTACATAGATTTCTATTATTGTATTCAATTGTACTATAGTTTCTTAGTTAGTCTCTGACAGTACCAGTAAGTTCATATTACTTTCTTCAGCTCTCTGTCACTGACATTTAAAAGTGTAGTATCCTCAGGATTAAAGGTATTTCCCCCACCCCCTCATCCTTTTCCTACTGAAGACTCAGAATAGGTATATTACAAAAAATCACTAAAATTATAAACTGTATGAGATAGGAACATGATCTTTTCTTTAAAGTAAAGTTGACTTTTCGGTAAAATATCATTTGCTTTGAATGTTATACAACTCTGTTGATGGGACTGTAGAAAACAGATTATCTGGCAGAGATAAAATTTACATACAGGCTGTACGCTTTCTAAATTAAACATATTCGGAAAGCTGAAAACAGACATGATTTTATCGAGGTAGATCTTTAGAGCGCTCAGTGTTTCTTAAGTAGATCTCTAAAGGTCTTGAGTTATCTTCCGCTACAATGGTGCCTTACTAGCAAACAACAGTCACTATTACATTCACCATTTCTCACCCCATTCCCTTATTTTAGATTTTATATTATCACTGTTAGTTACGTTTTGAACTGGTGTGAAGATTTAAATATATTTTCATCGTAAACTTTGCATTTAGACTTGGATTATTGTGTACAGTTGTATTAATCCGTTTCCAATCAAGTCACTGACAGAACCAGTAAATTCAAAATACTTTCTGCTTATGTGTGAAGTCTTACTTAAAATATTAAATTGTCTGAATATATAGTACTAGTAAGATAGGATGTTGGCAACTCGTTATTCAACACTCTGGATTTAATTTTAATTCAACTTATTAATCATAATGACATAAGATGTTACTTAATATCATATCATAAAGCTAATTTTAGACATATCTCTAGATGGGTCAGTGATGTGTTTAGAGACTGGAATGAAACTCTGAATGATGTGAACCATGTAAAAATGAAGCATTATATTTATAAAGGAAGTAATTGTCTTGCAAGGGGATTAACAAAGTTGTGAGCAATCATAATAATTAAGTGTTATGTATATTTTAATGCGAAATAAAGCAACATTATTTTTTAAAGATATATCAAGCGATGCTAAGCAATATTAGATTATTATAATAATGTTCTATTGCTGTGTATTTTTGTTTTTAGAGATTCTTGTGCTTTATTAGAGCAATAAATTGACATACTAGATACCTTACTTGGGCAGTCTGTATTTGTTAAAACGTGTACCTCTTCATGCAATATTAGGTATCCCGCAACGTCGTTTAGTTGTCATCGACAAATAACTCCTCAGAGGCACATAGTGCCATCAACACTATAAAACTGGTTTGGTGTGTTCACATTGTAAATGGATGTTCGGTAAAGCTAAGGTTAATGAGAATTTTCGAGAATTTAATGTTTGACAGCCACTAAGGAGTAGGCAGATCGCAACAACGGCAGGAATGCATGAAAAACCCGGGATAAAACCACGTTTATTAACCCCACCCCCACAAAACACATACCAAGTTGGTTAACCCCACCCCCACAAAACACATACCAAGAACAAGAAGAAAAAAGCGAGATACGCGGAGGATGAGACGATAGTGACTACGCAGGATGTACAGGACAATTTGCAGGATAATGATATTTCGGAGGAGATACGAAGATTTAGAACCGAGTGGGATAACTCGGAGAATGAGGTAGTCATGACAATGATAGAATATGAGCAAAGATTACAGGATGGAGAAGAGAGATTGAGAGAACAAGACAGTTCACAGTGAGGGCGAGGAAACCGAAGCAGAAGATACACAGGCGCAGGAAGAAATGGAGCAAGGGATTAGACGAGTGACGAAGAGGTATTGGACGTCATCACACGATTGGTCTTTTTTTTTCTTTCTCTAACATTTCTATGTTTTTCTGGTCAATTTTAATGCGCTGTTTTTAAATCTGCAAACCGTTTTTCTCTATCAGGTCGGGATCTCTAGAAATATGCAATTGAAGTTTTTTAACAACGCATACAGTATTACAACATCATTTGTACAAGAAGTATAACAGTTATGTAGGCTTGAATTTCTTTGCAGTCGACTTTCGTCGGTGAATGGCATGGGGTACTTCGCGATGAAGCATCCAACAATAATTGGCAAGCATGGTCACACTCCACCGTCCTTGATAACGTGACTCCATTACGGCGATATCTTGATGGAATCGTTCTCCATGTTCATCGCTGACTTCGCCAAGGTTGTCAGGGAAAAAGTCAAGATGCGAATCGAGCAAATGGATTTTGAGGGACATGTTACAGCCCATAATTCTGTATGCATCTATGCACTGCTTAACAATATGCACATAGTCGACAGATTTGTGATTTCCCAGAAAGTTATCGACGATCGATTTAAATGCCATCCATGCGCGAAGTTCACTACCATGTAACAAGTTCTCGAATTGTTTGTCTGCAATAACTTTCCTAATCTGAGGTCCTACAAAGATACCTTCCTTTATCTTTGCATCGCTAATTTGCGGAAACTTTTCTCGAAGATAAGTGAAAGCTTTGCTCGTTTTATCTAACGCTTTTACAAAATTCTTCATGAGCCTCAACTTTATATGTAACGGTGGTAAAATGATGCTGTCTTTGTTAACTAATGGCTCGTGTATTACATTTTTATGCCCGAGCTGCATACGATCCCTGATAGGCCACACCTTTTTTGCATAATGTTCCTGTCTGTTGCGGCTGTCCCATTCACATAGGAAGCAGCAAAATTTAGTATACCCAGTCTGCATGCCCGTGAGAATTGCAATGACCTTTAGGTCTCCACAAATCCGCCATTGGTAGTCATTGTACTTTATTTTTGCCAAAAGTTTAGCCATATTGTCATAAGTTTCTTTCATATGAACAGAGTAGGCGACTGGAATTGATGAAAATAAATTTCCATTATGCAATAACACGGCTTTTAGACTAGTCTTGGAAGAGTCGATGAAAAGTCGCCATTCGTTGACTATGTGCTCATGACCGAGGTGCACCATTAGACCTTTTACATCTTTGCAATAGCAAATGTCATCATCCATCTCAAAATATTGAACAAGTTCTCTGTGTCTATGACGAAATTTAGATATCGGAGTATTGGGCGCTAAAAGATTCCATTCTTTGAGTTGCGAACCGAGTAATTCCGCTTGTCCTTTGGTGAGAGCGAGATCACGTATTAGATCTGAAAGTTCTGAATGGTTAATTAAGTGAACACCATCATTCACCAGTATATAATCCGAGTCAGAATTAGTTTCTAAAGCAGATAAACTATCACTTTCTGATGGTTCATTTACGTCCAACGGATATTGTTCTGGTAGAACTGGGATCGGACACGTGATTGGATCATGAGGCACTGGTTTCGAAACCGATTCAATATTTGGATAAACCACAGACTTTCTAGTTTTAAAAGTGAAACCATAGATATTTGTCAAGCATAAGTAACAATCAGTAGCGTGATTTGTCGGTTCACGCCATATTACTGGCACTCCAAAAGGCATCGACTTATGCTTCGGCGATTTTCGTAACCAACCTGCCAATGTATTTGCACAAGTCGAACAAACTGTATTTGGCTTCCAAGATTTATTTGCATCATCAACTTTCGAATCGAAATAAAGTTCATATGCTTTCTTTAGCAATGGTGTACAGTTTTTCTGGTGAACACGATCGGTAAAATATCCGCACACGTAACAGAACAGATCAGCGAATTTCTACAACTTCTAGAAGCCATATTTCACTCGGAATTATTTCAAAATACAGTAACTATTTGAAATATAACGTAACATATGTTATGCATCTTTTAGCAGTATAAAAAGTAGAATTATTTTGCATTTTATTAATTTTTAAAAAGTTATATAGTAAAAATTAAAAGGAGCAAATAACGGTTTCCCAAAAATATATTTATTCACAAATATCTTAAGAACCCGACGTGATAGAGATAAACGGATTTCAAATTTGAAATCAGCGCAAGAAACTGACATAAGAACACTTATTCTTATATAAGAAAGAAAAATGTTGTTTGTCAGTGTTATGATAGGCACCTGGCAAAGTTGAGAAATACGACACAGTTAGAGGTGAGACCAAATAGAAAGAGTAGGGCAAGAGAAGCAGACAAAGTCGATCATAGACATAACAGGAGAAGTAGACAAAGTCGATCATAGACATAACAGGAGAAGTGGACAAAGTCGATCACAGACATAACAGGAGAAGACAACAAGATTTAGACACGTCCATATCACGGTACTCAGACTGGTGAGAGTCTGACGAAGATTGTGATGGTAGTCGTAGGGACAAGGATAGAAGGGCCCATGAACGAAGAAATAGTGGTGAAAGGGAGGACGAGAAAGAGATAGCTGCACTTTACAGATATATCGATAAAAAATACAAAGAGTCAAAGAACAAGGGGAACAGAAGAGGAAGCAGAGACTGAACAGAGTACCGATCTCAGAGCCGATATAGAGAGAGAAATATGAGAAGTAGTAGTGGAAGAGATGTGGATCGACGAGATTACCGATACACGAGTCCAGGTGAAGAGAGAAATAGGAGAAATAACGGTAAATACAGAGAAAAGAAGCGGCATTGAAAGACAAGGATTATGAGACACGAGGTAATAGATGAGATGCATAAACCAAGGGAAATGATGGAAGAAGTAAGGAGTACGAACGAAAGAACATTATTTTCGAAGGGTTAAGAACTGGGCGTGCAGGCCCGTCTAACATCTTGCCCTTCCACTCTCATTTATCTTGCATACTATATCCTTTCATTCCCACATGTTACTTTAAGCATTCATTTAAAGGCACGCAACATTATAAAGTTAACATAACAGCATTCATATACAATCATAATAAAAAAATGAGTAGGTTTTTTTTTTTAATCAAACAAGATAGTAATTGGGAAAAAAATTAATAAATAAATAATAAAATAAAATAAACAAAACAATAAATAAATAAAAAAATTAATAAATTATGTATACCCACACTCACTCATGCGGTCAAACCGTCTACAATTAATCTGTATTTTTGAATGTGCCATCAATCGTGAATACAAAAATTACAAAAACACATTCTCGCTTATTTCCATACATTTTTGGCGGAAAATGAAATAATAATAATAACACTTTCTTACTCACTTCTGTGGCAGGTAAAGAAAAAAAAATGTATATCTGCTTATTATCATATACATCATCCCATTTAAGCAAACGAAAACATTCACATTTCTAAAGTACAGTTGTATGCGGGTACATTCTCACATACATTACATTTTATAATAATATTTTAAAGAGAATATAATCATATAATAATATTACATGAATATAAAACAAATTATTCACAAAAAACGAGCGGAAGAGGAAAAGAAATGTTGACCTATGGATGAGATGTTGACAGGCAAATGCTGTTTCTATAGGGGTAGATAATCAGTGTTGAGGAAGTGTTTGAAAAGTACTTTGTTAAATGAATATTGTATAGGTAGGCTTTTTAGGTGGTGTGGAAGGCTGTTCCATATGTAGGCTCCAGAGTACTTCTACTGGTTTGAAACAATGATTGTAGTTACGGCTGGGCATTGTTAGATAGAATTGCGTGAGTCAGCTTGGCTTTCTTGTAAAGATGTTTTTTTAGGGACAGTATTTTGGGTTCTTTTCCTGTCCATGGTCGGCGTCTGTGGCCTAATGGATATGAACGCAGTTTCATAATCCAGATATACCAGGTTCGAAACCTGCTGCAGGCGGTTTGGTAGCAGATCGCTTTGTGTGGATTTTTAACAATGGTATAAGCGCCGTACCGTTCAGAAAGCAATGGCAAACTACTGAATGAAAAAAATTGCCTAGAAAAATCACAAACAGCCAATAAAAGCTGGGGTTGATTGCCACGTCATGTAAAGGATAAGCAACTAACTTTTTTTTTTCCCTGTCCATGTGTGTGGTATCGTGCGATTATCGGTGATCAGACGTACTGCTCTTTTATGCAGGGAGTGCAGTATCTTCGAGGTGGAAGCAGGGCAACCATCCCATAGTGTAGAGCAGTAATCTAGATGTGTCTGTATATGCGAGGTGTAGAACAATAGTCTGGTGTCTGCGTCTAAGAAGTGTTTTATGTTGGCTAGCTGGCACGTCTTTTGAGCTAAGTGTTTGGTTAAATTCCGTACATGGGAGTTCCACGTTAAGTGCTGGTCAATCGTCATCCCTAGAACTTTGTGTTCTGTTACATGTTCAATTTGTATTGATTCCGCGTGTAGCTGTAGCGATTTTTGTTGGTGCATTTTAGGAGTTTCTGTCTGGTGGTAATCAACATAGATTTCTTTTTTGCTGTGTTTACTGGCATACGATTCATTTTACTCCATTTTGTTAGATTGCCTACATCGCTTTGAAGAGTCATTTCAAGTGCCTCGCAGTCATTGTCACTAGTGTAGATTGTACAATCATCTGCAAAGAGGTCACATGTTGAATATTTTAGATGTAGTGGCAGGTCGTTGATGGACATTGAGAAGAGTAGGGGCCCAACAATAGAACCCTGCGGTACTCCTGTATCTATCTTCGAGAAATCTGATGTCGAGTTTTTGTAAAGCACTAACTGTTGTCGATCTGCCAGGAATGGTTTGATAATGTTTAGTGGATTATGGCTTATTCTGAGGGTTTCCAACTTTTGAACCAAGATAGTATGGTCAATCATGTCAAGTGCTTTTTTGAAGTCAACAAAAACAGCACCACCTAATTTTCCATCGTAAATATGACAGACTAAATAAGGAAATAGTAATTAAATGCAAAACAGCAAAAAAAACATGGCTATATCAGAAATGCAGAGAGCTTGGTGCAAAACAGAACAGACATAAAATCTATGTACAGTACAAGCAAATACATGAGTTAACAGGAAGAAGGATACAAACAGTCACTGGCTGTTTGAAATCAAAAGAAGGAACATTGTTAATGGGTCATGAGAACATGATAGAAAGGTGGACAGAATACATCAAGAAGCTGTATGGTGATGAAAGACCAGATTTGTAGGACCAGGACAGTTGTGACGGACCTCCAATACTTGTGGCAGAGGTAGAGGATGACATGCGCCACATGATAGAAAGGTGGACAGGATACATCAAGAAGCTGTATGGTGATGAAAGACCAGATTTGTACAACCAGGACAGTTGTGACGGACCTCCAATACTTGTGGCAGAAGTAGAGGATGACATGCGTCACATGAAGAAAGGTGGACAGAATACATCAAGAAGCTGTATGGTGATGAAAGACCAGATTTGTACAACCAGGACAGTTGTGACGGACCTCCAATACTTGTGGCAGAGGTAGAGGATGACATGCACACCATGAAGAAAGGCGAAGCGCTTGGACCGGATAATATAACTGTAGAGGAAATGGAAGCTTTGGGAGAATGTGGATTAGAAGTGATAACAAAGATCTTAAATGACATCTACAACAGTGGTCAAATACCTGATGATCTGCTAAAATCAATATTCATAGCTTTGCCAAAGAAACAAGGAGCCATGGAATGTGAAGAACATCGCACCATTAGTCTTATAAGTCATGTGACCAAAATATTATTACGGATTATCATGAGAAGAGTGAGAAATAAAATTATACCAGAAATCAGTGATGAACAGTGTCAATTTGTACAAGGTAAATGCACAAACAATGCTATATATATTATAAGAACATTACTAGAAAGAACCATAGAGGTGAAGACAGATCTGTATTTATGCTTTATAGATTACACTAAGGCATTTGACAAGGTGAAACATGCGGAAATTATCAAAATGTTAGAAAGCATCAACACTGATGGTAAAGACTTGAGGATAATAAAGAACATGTACTGGCAACAAACAGCAGCTGTAAGAATTAGCAGTCAGATAGGAACGTATCAGCAAGTAAAAAAGGGTGTCAGACAGGGATGTGTGCTGTCACCGAACCTGTTCAATTTGTACTGATAAAATATAATGAGATCTCTAGAGGACATGCCAGGAATATCATTTGGCGGACATAATATAAACAACTTGAGATACGCTGATGATACAGTCTTAATAGCAAAAAGTGAAAAGGAGCTGCAGGCAATGGTGGATACAGTTGCGACAGAAAGTGAAAATAAAGGTATTAGCCTAAATAGCAAAAAGAAAGAAGTAATGGTCATCTCAAAGAAAAGGGCTTCCCCAGAATACACTATCAAAGTAAATGGAACAGTTTTAAAACAAGTCTTACTTACTTACTTAGTCGTTCCCCTTCTACCGTGAAGTGTAGAGGTTTGGAAGAGAGAGCGCCAGACTATCCTATCGGCTGTCTTCCTTCTGGCCTGGTTCCATTCTAGTCCTCGGTCCTTCAAAGATTGTCTAATGTTGTCCTCCCAGCGGACTCTAGGTCGTCCTGTGGGTCTGGATCCTTTGCTCTTTGTTTCCCATGCTTGTCGTGGTAGCCGATCTTCTCCCATTCTGCAGACATGGCCAAACCATCTTAGTTGGGACTATTCTACTTGGGTCTGCAGGGGGTGGGATTTAAGGCCTTGACGTTTCGTCTGGTTGCGTACTATGTCTCTTCTTGTTACTTCAACCACCTTCCTCAGATACCTCATTTCCGAGGTTTGGATCTGGCTTTTGTGGGTTGTAGTCATTGCCCATGACTCGCATCCATATGTCAAGACTGGGACATAGGTGGAGCGGTATACAGCCATCTTCGTTTTCTTACCAACCTCTCTCTTGCTGAGGAATCCTCGATTTATGTCCTGAAAATGTCTCCCAGCTGCTGCTTTTCGAGTGGCCAACTCTTCTTTGATGCCTCCCTTTCGGTCAATAATAGCTCCGAGATATTTAAAGTGGTCGACCTGCTCTAGGACCGGTTCTCCCAGTTTAATCTGATGTCTTCTTTCTTCTCGTGATATCACTATGGATTTTGTTTTAGAGCTGCTTATGACCATCCCTCTCTTCTCCAGCTCTTCCTTCCAGACTTGCAGGTTGAATTGGAGATGTGCCTCTGATTTAGCAATCAGGGCAACATCATCAGAAAATGCCAGCTCCAAAATACAGCCCTGTCTCATCTTCCAGTACCCCACTGAATACTTTCTTGTTCTCTCCTTACATGCCTTAATGACATCGTCCATGAGGAGTATGAAAAGGTAAGGTGACAGGATATCACCTTGTCTTACACCAGTGGTGGTCCTGAACTCTTCTGACTTATGGTTTGCTGTCCTCACATAATTTCTGCAAGACTTGTAGAAGCTCTGTATAGCATGAATCAGAGGTGCTGGAATGTTCTTCCTTGCCAAACAATCCCAAAGTTTGCTCCAGGGGACCCTGTCAAACGCCTTTTCCAGATCTATGAAACAAAGATGGATCTCACTCTTATTCTCAAGGGCCTTTTCATTCAGCTGTCTGAGTGTGAAGATTAGGTCTTGAGTACTTCGGTTCGCTCGGAATCCGCACTGGACCTCATCCAGTTGTTGCTCAGCTAGGCATCGGAGTCTCTGCTCTAGGATTCTAGAGTAAATTTTACCAGGGACACTGAGAAGAGATATGCCTCTATGGTTTCCACACTGTCGATTGTCACCCTTTTTGAAAATTGGTGTTATGATGGCAATCTCCCAATCCTTTGGTATGGTCTTGTTGTACCACGCTGCCTGTAGAACCCACAGACGCAGCGACTCATAGCTTGACTGCCTGCGTCAGGACCAGCGAATCAGAGCTGGTCAAGACCGCACTCCACCTCCACGTGGTGGTCCTGGAAACAGTCTGCAGCAGTGCAGTCTGGCTGAGCGAGTGTGGATTGCAATGGGAAGGCAAACCCGGTCCCTAAAAAATGCCGTGCAGAAGTCGGATGTGTCGACCGAAAGGTGCAGATATCACAGCTTAGGCGTAAACAAACACAACGCAACCACCGTCCTTTTCAGGGCGAACGAAGAAGAAGAAGAAGAACCCTTAAGAGTAATAGGTTGCCTGATGCTCCCATGTACTTAACCATTTCTGGTGTTATACCATCATGCCCTGCTGCTTTGCCCATCTCGATTTTCTCCAGTGCTGCCTTCAGTTCTTCCATCTTTATGTCATCTTCACCATCATAGGTTTTCTCTTCTGTGCTAGTGGTTATCATTTCTGATGCTTCACCATGCTCACCATCCAGGAGTTCTGAGAAATATTATTTCCATCTTTCCATTACTTCCTTCGGGACAGTAATCAATTTGCCTTGCTTGTCCTTTATAAATTTGAGAGGGCAATTTTTTCCTTTCTCATCTTCTTTAGGGTCTTATAGAACAATTTCTGGTTTTCTTGTGCATCTTTTTCTAGCTTTTCTCCAAATTCTTCCCAAGACTTTTGTTTTGCTGCTAGCACTTTGTTCTTTGCTTCTGTTCTGAGTATCACATATTCTCTATATTTTTCCATCTGTCCTGTTGTGTCTTTAGCTCCTAAGTATTGTTTCCATGCCATTTTCTTCTCTCTTATTTTCTCTTTGACTTCCTCTGTCCACCAACGTGTCCTCTTTCTCGTGTTTCCAAGTCGGACTTCACCGCATGCTTCTGCTGCAGCTGTCTTTATGATATCCTTGAATTTATTCCAGAGGGTTTCCAAGTCATCAGGTTGTTCTTCTGTGTTTCTCACCGCTGCAGCAATAAGCCCCTGATATCTGGTCTTAATTTCTGGCTCTTTCAGCTTGTAGGTCCTAATGCTCATTTCTCCCGCTCGTTTACTTGGTTTCTTGCGTGATGTTGGGCAGTTCCTAGGCTGAGGAACTCTTTCAGTTGTTCTTTTGATTGTTAGCAGGTAGTGATCACTTCCAATCTCTGGCCCCCTCCAGACTCTAGCATCTCGGACATATTTGAATGAGCTTCTCCTAACAATGGCATAGTCGATCACTGACTTCTCATTCTTGGTTGGTTCACATCTAGTGTATGCATGTATGCGCTTATGGGGGAACTTTGTGTTTGTGATGATCAGATTCTGCTCACTGCAGGAGTCGCTTTCCATTGTCATTGAGAGTATCTTCTCCATATCTTCCGATAACTCCACCCCATCTAGCATGGTCATTTCCAACTCTGGCATTAAAATCTCTGAGCATTATAACTTCATCTAGGCAGTCATCCACTGTCCTTTGAAGCAGCTCGAAGAATTCCTCCTTGACTTCTGCTCTCTCATCCTCATTTGGCCCATACACTATGACCAGGTTGACTATGGTTTCTCCTTCTTTTAGTTTTACAACCATAATGCGCTCCGAGACAAAGTTCCATCCCTTGATACTATCTTTCTGGTTTTTGGCCACAATGCAACCCACGCCCCCTTTAGCTCTTTCAGATGTGGATACACCACTGTAGAGCAGCGTGTTGCCATCGAGATCCATGACTCCTTGTCCCTTTTTCTTTGTTTCGGTAATAGCCAGGATTTCTAATTTTGCTTTCCTCATCTCTTCCACCAGCTCCTCGTCTTTCCCATTTATACTTCTTGTGTTCCAAGTTCCATAAGTCGTAGTCCGTAGTCCGTTCCAGTTCGTCGCCTTTAGAATCAATCCGGTTTTCTCTCTTATATTGCTCGTAATCATAGTTTAAAGCAAACAGGTGATTGGCCTGTTGTGCCTTTGCATGGTGGAGGGGCTGCCTCCTTACGGCCTCCATGCAGGCAGATCTAACTTATCACCAGTCTTCCCAAGCAATTTACCCTGCTCAATAAAATGCTCAAATGTAGCCATGATGAGTAATAATATGAGTCCACAACCTGAAATAATTAATTATCTTATTTCAAATTTAATTATAACAAGTCTTAAATAAAGCACTTGCTTACTCACAACACTATATTATCATCCCAATCTCTGTGGGAAACAAGTCTTATATCAAAGAACTTGTGTATAGACCTTTTTGAAATATCATCAATCAACTCTTGATCATAGGTGCACTTCCCATTCAATAGTGCACAATACTATTCATCATTTATTAATCATCAGTGTAGTAGTAATGCATAAGCATAACCCACTATTAAATGTGAATTAACTACTATAAGTGTAACCAATGACTATGTAAACACAATCACAATGTAAACAATAACAATGTAAACATTACAATGTAAACAATACAATGTAAACAATACAATGTAAACAATAACAAAGATTTAGCAACAATACGAAAACATTCGTAGTAATCAACAAAAAATGAAGCGAAAATTAAAGAAATATCACAAAAAATGTGATGATATCTACGAGGATATTAGACAATACACATGACACCACAGTGTATAAACAAAAATGTTGTATGAAACTAAACCATAGTAAAGAGGAGGCTAACAAATACAAACAAATCAAAACAAAACTAAAGAATGTGAAGAAAATCCCGAAAAACAACACTGACAATATCGTCACAACTAACAAAAAATAGCAACAGAAATCGCTTTCCAAATTCCAGTATCGGAAATTTGCACACCCTACAGAAAACGCTCACGATAGACGACCTCTATCACGTGGTATGATCTAAGGGAGACTCCTCCCAACCGAAAACCCGCAGAAACATAAACATATAAATATAAATATACAAATAACATATAAACATATAACATGTAAACAAAAGAATGAGATGAAACACAGAAGACTCAGTAGAAGTATAAGGGCACAGTTCACAAACAAACAGGCCACTTAACTTATGGAACTCCAATCGTCAGTACAGCAAACAGGATGTAATCAGCATTCTGAGATCAAAGATCCAACGTTGATTGCCATCTGTACTTGCATCAAAACAGCTACGACGATGGTTGAGACTTGAGTTTTCAAACGGTACAGGCAGTGTACAAGAAGTGTAGAACTCGTCAGCGATGGAACTTGGCTTTCTCCAAAGCAGAACAGCAACAAATCAATTCTCCCGTATGTAACAAAACTGGGAAATGTCACTTTCTTGACTTGGAACAGCAATTGTTGAAAATTCCAAAAAAGTTCCTGGGCAACGCCGAGTAATTTCGTAATTCTGCACTTCTGTTGTTGTCTTGTAGATGTTGTCTGTAGACTGTTGTAGAGTGCTGAATGAAGCGGGTAAGGGACCCCGAGTCTACTGGTACCAGGCCGAACCAGTTTATGTCCCAAAACGTGATGAGGTGAGGTATCTTTTGTTTCTGGCCACCAATATGTAGAGTCGTGGTGGGCTTATGGAATGCCTTTGGACTGGCCACCAAATGTAGAGTGTCTTTTTATGGGTGTGTAGCAATACTCTACGTGGAGGGTTATCGCCCTCGGACACCAGGGATGATGAGGCAAGATCTTATGGTGTCGTGGTCTGGTGTATGTGTGACGTGTTTATGAAGTCGAGTATCAGATAGGGACGTCACATCAATTCATAAACGTATAAAGTCAATAAATTGTTGAACTGCAAGTGATGTTGTTGGTAATATATATTGTACGCCACAATGACGAAATGCATGGACATCGTTATGCAGAAAAACATCACAGGTATATTCACAACAGTCATTGTATCATCGAAGTAGTCGATTCAACAGGCACAGCAGACAGCATAATATTAATGTACATTATATGCCTTTTAGGATATCGTGACAAGCTGTACATGTAGTCAGGTAGTAAACTTCCCCTTTCCATAAGAGCTAGTAGATATCAACTAGGAGATTAAATATGGTCTCCTCTATTTGACCTCAACAAGACAGGCATGTCTTTTGAGCGTCACATTATCGTCCTCTATTGTCCAGCAAACAGCAAAGGTATCAAACCTAGATCCATCAATAAAGTTCAGGAAGCAAATAGTCCGTAGGACAGGCATCAATCGATGCGTGACAATCTAAGTGGATCGTGAGCTGAGCAAACTAGTCATATCGTAGACTTTAGAATAAGGCAGGCTAAGCAAAAGTCAACATCACAAGATGGCGATAAAGTTACTCAGCAAAAAAGGGATTTAGTTACCTGTTCATAAGGAATTAAATCACATAATCACATATGCCTCCAGGCATTAGGAATAACACAGAGATATATCATCTCAAAAAAGGAACAACAATCATGAGGACTCCTTCCTGAATAAACTAAGCGAAGACTAGCACATAGCTACGTCTCGCCTTCTCAGCTTCTCAGCACACACTGACCTGGGCGGAAATCGTTTAAACCACGCCACAAAAAGGGACATGCGCAGAACACGCGAATCGAATACAACTCAACCAAATTTACGAAACGAAGAATGTTCTACGATGTTCGACTTAAGACCTATTACCTTAAAAGGAAATGAATCTTGAAACATTGCGATTGCCAACTGTTTTCAAAGAACTGACGATCTGAGCGCTCCATATATGGTCGTGACTCAAAATCGTTCACACAACTATCGGCAACCCTAGCTATCAAGATAAGACAACTTCTTGACGATAGCTATCAAGATTAGATGACTGTAGAAATAAAAGTGACTACAATTCCATGAGTTCCTTCCCATGCATTAAAAAATTTACTATAGTCAGAATGCATGGTCAGAATAAGTTGCGACAAGTTTTTAGCAGCAACATTGCCCTCCTCCTTTTACATCGGGGCTTGGGACCGGCATAGGCGGAGTCCTTAAAACAAGTCACTAAATTCAATTACCTAGGCACATTAGTAACAACGGATGGAAAATGCATCTCAGAAGTGAAGAGCAGAATAGCTCAGGCAAAAGCAGCATTCTTTAAAATGAAGATTATTTTATACAACAATTCATTGTCATTGGAAGTAAGAAAGAGGGCTCTTAGGTGTTATATAGAACCAATTCTGACATATGGGAGTGAGTCATGGACAATTTGCAAACAAAAGGGGAAGGCACTAGAGGCTACAGAGATGTGGTTTTACAGAAGAATGTTAAAAATACCATGGACAGTCAAAGGAGTAATGAGGATGTCCTGAATGAGGCACAAAGGAAACTTATATCACAGTCAGAAAGAGGCAATCCACTTTTTTTTTTTGGGGGGGGGGGGTATGCCATTAGAAGAGGAAAGCTGGAATACATCGTAACAACAGGTAAGGGAATACATCGTAACAACAGGTAAGGGAATATATCGTAACAACAGGTAAGCTGGAATACATCGTAACAAGAGGTAAGAAAATACATCGTAACAACAGGTAAGACTGAAGGAAAAACAGATAGAGGAAGACAAAGAGAACAAATACTGGACAGTTTGACATCGCGGCATGGAAATAAGTCAACAGCAGAGTTGATAAATTGTATTGGAGACAGGATGTTGTGGAGAGACATGATCTCTTACGCCACTAGGCATGGTACTTGATGACAATGATTTTATATATATATATATATATATATATATATATATATATATATATATATATATATATATATATATATATATATATATATATAGATATATATATAGATATATATATATATATATATATATATATATATATATATATATATATATATATATATATATATATATATATATATATATATATGATCCCCTTGCGGGCCACACCTTAGTCGATATTAACGTCGTGAGATTCAGTGAGATGATAGATCACGTGCAATAAAATATCAACCAATACAATCAAGCAGCCTGTTTGGAAGGTTACGAGGGTTTGCGTTTAGCAGCGTTAAATAAACTGGGGCACTTGTTGGTTGGGTTTTAAAATAAGTGAAGGTCTACTTAAAAATTAAGACAAAGGGCGCGTGTTCCAATTATAATGCAGCCCATTGTGATTGAAAATATTTGTACACGAATTAAAACTTCTTTCATGTTTTTATTTTTTTCAGTTTTTGTATGGATGTTTTGTGTGTGTGTGTGTGTGTTTTTTTTTTTTTTTTGTAGATGATTTTTTTTATCTCTGGGGGTTAACAGAGATTGATTGTAGAAATAAACTAAGTGATTCACGATCCCATCATATTTACAAGGAAAATATACCCAGACTCGTGTTATCTGTGTTTTAAAACAAGTGTAGACCTGCTTAAAAAAGTCAAAGGTCGCATGTCTCAATTATAATGCAACTTACTGTAATTGAAAATATTAGTACACGAATTAACTCATTTGGTACGTGTTTTCGGTCTTTGTGTGGGTTTTGAGCTTAAGCGCTTATCGTATATTTTATCCATAAGTGTGTAATGAAATAAAAAGCAGAAGATAATTTCATGTAGAATCAGCGCCCCAGGCGTTTTGTCAATTTGATGTTACTGTTTTTGACTGCAAGCTATAAACTCCGTGAAAAATTATTTGTGGCTTTTTAGTGCATTAAAAGCCTGTGTTTAAAATACTTTTATTTTTATTTTTTTTATTTTCTTCTTTTTAATGTTATCATTTTGTTTTGGTTTTTAAATTTAAGTCAAATGTAATCGATCCGCTAATAACATTATCAGTTTGCAATAAAAAAGTCCAGAGCGCGGGAGACGGATTTAATTATTCAGTATATTACACGCAAAGTTAATATGTTTTTTTGTTTTATTTTAAAAAAATTTTGATAAGAATTGTAAATTACATTTTTTTTTAAATGTAGTTGTCAGTTTTGTGTATTTCTGTGCACGCGCGTGCGATGGTGTGTATGTGAAAAAAAAAGGGGGGGGGGGAAGCAGTTTCAATATTTCTCTCAAGAGAGACAATCTTGTTGAAAAGAATACACCTAGATTATTTGCAGTTATCGCCCATTGTACTGATGATACAATACAAGCAAGTAAAATTAATATTAATTTTAATTGTGTTCATTTTATTATTTTTAAGACTGATTATTGTATTCTCATGGGGATTACACAACTATGCCAAGTTTCAGAGCTATTGTTAGTGCATTAAAAGCCTATGTTTAAAATATTTTTTTAAAATAATTTTTATTTTCTTCTTTTTATTGTTATTTATGTTGGTTTTTTTTTAAATTTAAGACAAATGTAATCGATCCGCTAATGACACTGTAATAATGCGATAAAAGAGTCCAGAGCACATGAGGCTGATTTCATTATTCAGTATATTACACGGAAAGGTAATGTTTTTTGTTTTTTTTTTAATTTCAAAAAAATAGTATGCAGCTGTAAATTAATTTTTTTGTTTAAATGTAGTTGTCAGTTGTGTGTGGGTCTGTGCACGCGCGTGCGTGCAATGGTGTGAGTGTGAAAGGAAGGGGGGGGGGGGGGGTTTCAATATTTTTCTTAAGAGAGACAATCTTGTTGGAAAGAATACACCTAGATCATTTGCAATTATCGCCAATTTTACTGATGATACAATACTAAGAAAACAAATAAATATTAATTTTAATTTTATTATTCTCACCACGGATTATTGTATTCTCATGGGGAAAACATAACAATGCCAAGTTTCAGAGCTATTGCTCATCTGGAAGTGACTGAAAAATCGATTGCAAGATTTGAAGGTGACAAGGGAGTGACATACGTTGCAAGTTAAAGAAAAGCCTGTAAAAAAAGATATGGCGACAGACATGAAGAGATAAAGAAGACTAGACATGAACTTGAATTGATGACACAGGACAGGCTAGGAAGGCATGGCATGTTTTTATTGATGCCATGTACGCCAGGGTGAGCTGGAAGGTATTAATGATGATGACATTTTGGCGGGTTTACTGGGAATACGAGAGTAACAGGGGAGAGAAATGTTCATTTTAATAATGACACTCGCAAAAGATTCAAGGTAAAGGAATTTCACAAAGTTTAATGTTGGTGGCACTATGTGCCTGTTGGGAGTTACCGCCTTGTTACCACTGAATGGAACTTTATAACTACATGAAGAGAGATACATTTTGACAAATGACTAATACTTAGGTAAATAATCTGCTGTATAACTTGATTTATTTTGTAAAGCACAAGGAAAACACACAAATAAAACATGTAGAACTACGTCTTCTTCTTCTTCTTTGATCCTTAGCCGCCAACCGTGAAAGCAGTCAGTGGCCATCACGCCTAGTGGCGTCTTGTAGGGCAACAACAAATTGATTCCACTTTGCTCGGTCGGCGGCCATCCTTCGGACAGTGCCCCAACTCTGGTTCATTCTTTGCATCTCAGCCTCCACAGTTCTCCGCCAGGTTGTTTTTGGTCGGCCTCTCTTTCGTTTTCCTTCAGGGGTCCAAAGAATAGCTGTTCTTGTGATGGCATCGGGGTCTCTTCTGAGGACATGGCCAACCCAGCTCCAGCGTCTGCCAGCTATGATGGTGTGCATGTCCTCTTGCTTGCTCCAAGTAAGCAGATCTTGGTTGGTGATGGTATTCGGCCAAAAGATTCGGTGAATTTTTCTTAGGCATGTTGTGTGAAAAGAGGACATTTTTGGCATTGCCTTCTCTGTAACTCTCCAGCATTTCGCACCATAGAGAAGCACAGAAAGCGCACAGCTCTGATATAATCCTAATTTTGTGCTTGTGCTGTATTGAGAGGACTTACAGATGTTGTTTAGGCTAAAACAAGGCTGTTCTTGCCTTATTCATTCTGATGTTGATGTATTTGCCTGCCCCGTCGTCTGGTGTTACTATGCATCCTAGGTATGTGAAGATGTCTGTCTGTATCAGTTGCTGATTCCTTACTGATATGGGCTCAGGGTTGCTCACATTGAGCGTCATGACCTCTGACTTCTTTAAATTGATGTTCAAGCCCACCTGCTGGCTAAACTTATTACGTCTATCCGTTTTTTCCTGGATGTGTTGAATGTTCTAGTAGTGCAATGTCATCTGCATATTCCAGATCTTCCAATGTAGAAAATGTAGTCCATCTTATTCCTCTTGGACTGCCCACTGTTGTCAGGCGCATCACCCAATCAATGACTGTTTAAAATAGAGTGGTTGATAAGGGGCATCCCTGTCGTACTCCTGTCTTCACCTCAAAGGTTAGGATGCTCTGCCCAACACTACACGTAAAGTTGGCACAGAGGCTTTTTTATGATTGACACTATGCAGCTTGGAATTCCAAAAGCCCTCAGTATTTTCCATTAACTGTCACTATTTATGCTGTCAAAAGCCTTTTCAAAATCAACGAAATTAATGTACAGCTGTCTTTGCCATTCTGAGCACTGCTCTATAATGTTCCCGAGAATGAATGTATGATCTACACATCTTCTGTTCTTTCTAAATCCTGCTTGTTCTTTCCTCAGTTTGTGGTCTACTGCTTTTGAAATTCTCTGTATAATTATCCTGCCTAGTATTTTGCTGGGAACTGAGAGAAGAGTGATTCCTCTCCAATTATTGCAGTCTGCAAGATCTCCCTTCTTGGGCAATTTGACAATTATTCCTTTGTTCCACTCTGATGGTGTTGTCCCCGTTTTCCAGACTTGTGCAAATAGTGGTTCTAATAGTTCTGCTGCTAGCTCAGGGTCTGTCTTAAATAGCTCTGTATTTAAGTTATCATGGCCAGGAGCTTTTCCGTTCTTTAACTCTTTGATTGCTGTGAAGATTTCTTCTTTTCGTGGAATGTCTGTATTTACATCTAGATCGTTTTCAGCCTCAGGAACATTCAATGGTGTCTCTGGTGGTTCCTTGTTCAGAGTTTCTCTGAAGTGCTCTGCCATTCTTGTTTCCTGTCCCTCTGCTGTCGTGATGAGATGTCCTTGCTTATCTCTTACTAATGTAATATTGTTTGCACCTCGTTTTCCGCTGATGAATTTAGTTATTGTGTATACTGTGCTTTGTTCATTTCTCAGTGCTGCCTCTTCTGCCTGTCTTGCAAGATCGTCTAGGAAATTCCTTTTGTTGGCTCGGGTTTGGCGTTTAACTTCCTTGTCCAGCTGACTGTACTGTTCGCTATATAGTTGCTTTAACCTGGGGGACATCGCTTCTGTTTTCTTTCTTTTCATTTCCTTTTCTTAGTTAGTCTCTGACAGTACCAGTACATAGATTTGTATTATTGTGTTCAGTTGTACTAACTACTTTCTTAGTTAGTCTCTGACAGTACCAGTAAGTTCATATTACTTTCTTCAGCTCTCTGACACTGACATTTAAAATTATAGTATCCTCAGGATTAAAGGTATTTCCCCCACCCCCTCATCCTTTTTCTACTGAAAACTCAGAGTAGGTCGGTTACAAACATTCACTAAAATTATAAACTGTGAGAGATAGGAACGTGATCTTTTCTTTAAAGTCAAGTTGACATTTCGGTAAAATATCATTTAGTTTGAATATTCTACCACTCTGTTGATGAGACTGTAGAAAACAGATTATCTGGCAGAGATGAAATTTACATCCAGGCTGTACGCTTTCTAAATTAAAAATATTAGGAAATCTAAAAACAGACATCATTTTATCTAGGTAGATCTTTAGAGAGCTCAGTGTTTCTTAAGTAGATCTCTACAGCTCCTGGGTTACCATTCGCTACAATAGTGCCTGACCAGCAAACAACAGTCATTATTACATTCACCAATTCTCACCCCTTTCCCTTATTTTAGATTTTATATTATCACTTTTCGTTACGTTTTGAACTGGTGTGAAGACTTAAATATATTGTCATCGTAAACATTGTATATAGATTTGGATTATTGTGTCCAGTTGTATTAATCAGTTTCCAAACAAGTCACTGACAGAAACAGTAAGTTCAAAATACTTTCTGCTTATGTGTGAAGTCTTACTTAAAATATTAAATTGTCTGAATATATAGTACTATCAAGATGGGATGTTGACAACTAGTTCTTCACCACTCTGGATTTAATTGTAATTCAACTTATTAACCATAATGACAAAAGATGTTATTTAATATCATATCATAGAACTAATTTTAGACATATCTCTAGATGGGTCAGTGATGTGTTTAGAGACTGGAATGACTCTCTGAATCCTGTGTACCATGTAGCTTAATATATATAAGGGAGGTAATTGATCTGCAAGGGAAACAACAATGTTTTGAGCAATTATAATAGTTAAGTGATATATATATTTCAATACGGAATAAATCAACATCACTTCTTAAAGATATACCAAAGCAAATTACGTAATATCAGATTATTACAATAATTTTATTTTTCTGTGTAGCGTTGTTTTTAGAGATTATTGTGCTTTATTAGAGCAATAAATTGACACACTAGATCGTTTGTATGGGCAGTCTGTATTTGTCAAAACGTGTATCTCTACATGCAATAATTTATTTTGCCTCACGGTGTTTAGTTGTCATCGACAAATAACTCCTCCCAGGCACATAGTGCCGTCAACACAATAAAACTGGTTTGGTGTGTTCACATTGTAAATGGTCATAGGTGTACTAAGCGTACGGTAGAGCTAAGGTAATGAGAATTTTCGAGAAATCAATCTTTGACAGCCAAATCTTCTAATGGATTATAAAATGTACATAAAAGGGGTAGACATGAGTGACCAACTTATTAACTAGTACATTACTTGGAGAAAGACCAATACATATTGGAAAACTTCACTTTTTATTTCAAGAAGTCAGAAAAAAAGAACACCCAAATTTAGAAGAAATAAAAAGCTCAGCTATATGTTGGATCATGGCGGAACACCAAGAACACTTCTTACCATCAACGAAAAGTTTAGAACAGAATATGAAAGTCCTAGCAATAGACCATGGAACATTCAGGATAGGACAATAATCAAGAGACAGGACAATACGCAGAGACGAATGGTTAGTGTTGGTACGCAAACAGAAAACAAGGAGAGACGTCGGCACACAAACGGAAGTACCGGACCAAAGCGAGAAGTGCACATCACAGGAAAATACTCCCAGCGGAGAACATATACAACCACCGAGGAGTAGGCAGATCGCAACAACGGCAGGAATGCATGAAAAACCCGGGATAAAACCAAGTTGGTTAACGCCACCCCCACAAAACACATACCAAGTTGGTTAACCCCACCCCCAAAAAACACATACCAAGAACAAGAAGAAAAAAGGCGAGATACGCCGGAGGATGACAGGATAGTGACTACGCAGGATGTACAGGACAATTTGTTGGATAATGATATTTCGGAGGAGATACGAAGATTGAGAACCGAGTGAGATAACTCGGAGAATGAGGTAGACATGACAATGATGGAATATGAGCATAGATTACAGGATGGAGAAGAGAGATTGAGAGAACAAGACAGTTCACAGAGAGACACTCAGGAGGGTGAAAAAACCGCAGCAGAAGATACAAAGACACAGGAAGAGATGGTGCAAGGGATTAAACGAGTGACGAAGAGGTATAAGACGTCATCAGACGATTAGTCCGATTATGATAGGCGCCTGGCAAAGTTGAGAAATACGACACAGTTAGAGGTGAGACCAAAGAGAAAGAGAAGGGCAAGAGAAGTAAATAAAGTCGATCATAGACATAACAGGAGAAGTAGACAAAGTCGATGAAGTAAATAAATTCGATCATATACATAACAGGAGAAGTAGACAAAGTCGATGAAGTAAATAAAGTCGATCATAAACATAACAGGAGAAGTAGACAAAGTCGATGAAGTAAATAAAGTCGATCATATACATAACAGGAGAAGTAGACAAAGTCGATGAAGTAAATAAAGTCGATCATATACATAACAGGAGAAGAGACAAAGTCGATGAAGTAAATAAAGTCGATCATATACATAACAGGAGAAGTAGACAAAGTCGATGAAGTAAATAAAGTCGATCATATACATAACAGGAGAAGTAGACAAAGTCGATGAAGTAAATAAAGTCGATCATAAACATAACAGGAGACGTAGACAAAGTCGATGAAGTAAATAAATTCGATCATATACATAACAGGAGAAGTAGACAAAGTCGATGAAGTAAATAAAGTCGATCATAAACATAACAGGAGAAGTAGACAAAGTCGATGAAGTAAATAAAGTCGATCATATACATAACAGGGAAGTAGACAAAGTCGATGAAGTAAATAAAGTCGATCATATACATAACAGGAGAAGTAGACAAAGTCGATGAAGTAAATAAAGTCGATCATATACATAACAGGAGAAGTAGACAAAGTCGATGAAGTAAATAAAGTCGATCATATACATAACAGGAGAAGTAGACAAAGTCGATGAAGTAAATAAAGTCGATCATAAACATAACAGGAGAAGTAGACAAAGTCGATCATAGTCATAACAGGAGAAGTAGACAAAGTCGATCATAGACATAACAGGAGAAGTAGACAAAGTCGATCATAGATATAACAGGAGAAGTAGACAAATTCGATCATAGACATAACAGGAGAAGTAGACAAAGTCGATCATAGACATAACAGGAGAAGTAGACAATGTCGATCATAAACATAACAGGAGAAGACAACAAGATTTAGACACGTCCATATCACGGTATTCAGACTGGTCAGTGTCTGACGAAGATTGCGGTGGTAGTCGTAGGGACAAGGATAGAAGGGTCCATGGACGAAGAAATAGTGGTGAAAGGGAGGACGAGAAAGAGATAGCTGCACTTTACAGATATATCGATAGAAAATACAAAGAGTCGAAGAACAAGGAGAACAGAAGGGGAAGTAGAGATCAAAGAGATTACCGATCTCAGAGCCGATATAGAGAGAGAAATAAGAGAAGTAGTAGTGGAAGAGATGTGGATCGACGAGATTACCGATACACGAGTCCAGATGGAGAGAGAAATAGGAGAAATAACGGTAAATGCAGAGAAAAGGAGCGGCATGGAAAGGCAAGGATTATGAGATACGAGGTTAATAGATGAGATGCAGAAACCAAGGGAAACGATGGAAGAAGTAAGGAGTACGAACGAACGAACGAACTTTATTTTCGAAGGGTTAAGAATTGGGCGTGCATGCCCGTCTAACATCTTGCCCTTCCACTCTCATTTATCTTGCATACTATATCCTTTCATTGACACATGTTACTTTAAGCATTAATTTAAAGGCATGCAACATTATAAAGTTAACATAACAGCATTCATTTACATTATGAAATCTTAATAAAAAATGAGCTGGTTTTTTCTTTACACAAACAAGGTAGTAATTGGGGAAAAAAAATAATAAATAAATAATAATAAAAAATAAACAAAACAAAAAATAAATAACAGTAAATAAATTATGTATACCAACACTCACTCATGCGGTCAAACCGTCTACAATTAATCTGTATTTTGAAAATATCATCAATCATCAATACAAAAATTACATAAACACATTCTCGCTTGTATCCATACATTCTTGGTGGAAAATGAAATAATAATAACACTTTCTTACTCACTTCTGTGGCAGGTAAAGAAAACAAAATTATGTAATATCTGCTTATTCTCATTTACATCATCCCATTTAAGCAAACGAAAACATTCACATTTCTAAAGTACAGTTGTATGCTGGTACATTCTCACACACATTACATTATACAATAATATTTTAAAGTGAATATAATAAAATAATAATATTACATGGATATAAAACAAATTATTCACAAAAAACGAGCAGAAAAGGAAAAGACATGTTGACCTATGGATGAGATGTTGACAGGCAAATGATGTTTCTATGGGAGTAGATGATCAGTGTTGAGGACGTGTTTGAAAAGTGCTTTGTTAAATGAATATTGTGTAGGTAGGCTTTTTAGGTGGTGTGGAAGGCTGTTCCATAAGTAGGCCCCAGAGTAGGCTAGACACTCTATTCGTTTTCTTATAATACATTTACCGTTGTTTGTACCTGTACCTTCTACAAAATCGCACTGTTCATCACTAATTGCTGTCGTGTTTTTTCTGTGCTACATTTCAGTCTTTGCCCTTGTGCTTTAGCCATGTTTTTTGTCGTTTTAAATTTGCTTATTATTTCCATATTTAGCCTGCCATTTTCTAATTTGTCTTGCTTAGGTTTTTGGTCCTGCATCCATCAGTTGTAAAATTTCAATTGGCATCAATTTCTTCTTTGCAATTCCCAGTTTCACTGAAATGCGTGACATTTTCTGCAATTTTTTGTTTGCCTACTTGTGGCGAGGCGCGTGCCTTTCAACGTGTTTGGTTATATCAGAGCGTATTTACCATCCAAAAATAAGTGAACTCCGTTCGCTGCTAACCCGATCAGCGTTGATAGATACTAAGTCCTGAAAAGGACTAACACCATCTATCTGCTAGCGTAAAGCCCTAAAAAGGACTCGCTAGCTACGCCAACGCTGCCAAGCTAAGGTTCATGACTATAATTTCAGGCACAGACACTACAAAGCATACTTGTAATTTTTTATGCATAATGACACTCCGCTTTCTAAATAGAGCTTCATTATTATAATACACTAATATTAATATTAGCAATATAAATTCTTAAATATTGTTTTTACATTTTCATATTCCACAATTATTTACTTAATTTTTAAAACCTATGATGTAAAAGAAAGAAAATTAAAGATTATAAATCACACACAATCTTTAATTTTATAATCTGCTAGCTTTTCTTTAAAATTAAAAATTATTTTAAATGATTTCCCTTGACGCTCGACATTGCTGGCGTTAATTACGGCGTTGCGGTATTTAATTCTTGGGTTTTCGGATTTTTTAGGGCATCATATCTAAGACCTAGCAGCAATTTCCACTGAAATATCAAGTCCGCACTTTTGTATGTATCTAAAAGATGGACATCACAAATACGACAACCAGAAAGAGAAAACAATTTCATAGAATGGCGCTTGCGAAGATCAGAAGAGCTGAAATGGTGTGACACGATCACTAAAGTAGACATGATGAAAAATACTAGACAAACACCAGTAGAAGAAGAGTTGAAATAGTGTGATACGATAACTAAAGTAGAAATGAAGAAAAATACTAGACAAACACCAGTAGAACAATAGCTGAAATGGTGTGACACGATCACTAAAGTAGAAATGAAGAAAAATACTAGACAAACACCAGTAGAACAAGAGCTGAAATAGTGTGATGCGATAACTAAAGTAGAAATGAAGAAATACTAGACAAACACCAGTAGAACAATAGCTAAAATGGTGTGACACGATTACTAAAGTAGAAATGAAGAAAAATACTAGACAAACACCAGTGGAACAAGAGGTACTGTTAGGTAGGACACACTTGAATAAAATAATTCGATAGCATTACAAGGTAGTTCCTATTGTAAACTTGTCACGGTAAGAGAAACGGAGGGAGAACAAAACAAATATGGAGAAGAGATATGGTTACAGTCATGAATGGAGAACAAAACACATATGGAGAAGAGATATGGTGACAGTCATGAAGGAAGAACAAAACACATATGGAGAAGAGATATGGTGAAAGTCATGAAGGGAGAACAAAACACATATGGAGAAGAGATATGGTGACAGTCATGAAGGGAGAACAAAACACATATGGAGAAAAGATATGGTGACAGTCATGAAGGGAGAACAAAACACATAAGGAGAAGAGATATGGGGACAGTCATGAAGGGATAAATAAGACATGGAGCCAGCTTGAATTAATGACACAGGACGGGCTAGGAATATATGATATGTTTTTACTGAGGCCCTGTACTCCACGGGGAGCTGACAGCTATAGATGATGATGACATGCTGGCAGGTTTTCTGGGACTGAGAGAGAAATGTTGACGACATGCTAGCAGGTTTTCTGGGACTGAAAGAGAAATGTTGATGACATGTTGGAAGGTTTTCTGGGACTGAGAGAGAAATGTTGATGACATGCTGGCAGGTTTTCTGGGATTGAGAGAGAAATGTTGATGACATGCTGGCAGGTTTTCTGGGACTGAGAGAGAAATGTTGATGACATGTTGGAAGGTTTTCTGGGACTGAGAGAGAAATGTTGATGACATGCTGGCAGGTTTTCTGGGACTGAGAGAGAAATGTTGATGACATGCTGGCAGGTTTTCTGGGACTGAGAGAGAAATGTTGATGACACTCACAAGAGATTTAAGATCAATGTATATCACAACAACTTTGAACAGTACAGTCAGGTGGACAAGGAAGTTAAACGTCAAACCCGTGCTAACAAAAGGACATTTCTGGATGACCTTGCAAGACAGGCAGAAGAGGCAGCATTGAGAAATGAAAAAAGCACAGTATACAAAATAACTAAAATCATCAGTGAAAGACGAGGTGCAAACAATATTACATTAGTAAGAGATAAGCACGGAAATCTCATCACGACAGTAGAAGGACAGGAAACAAGATGGGCAGAGCATTTCAGAGAATTACTACATAAGGAACCACCAGAGACACAATTGAATGTTCCTGAGGCTCAAAATGATCTAGATGTTAATACAGACATCCCACAAAAAGAAGAAATCATCACAGCGATCAAAGGGTTAAAGAAGGGAAAAGCTCCTGGTCATGATAACTTAAATGCAGAGCTATTTAAGACAGACTCAGAGATAGCAGCAGAACTATTAGAACCACTATTTGCATAAGTCTGGAAAACAGGGACAACACCAACAGAGTGGACAACAGGAATAATTGTCAAATTGCACAAGAAGAGAGATCTTGCAGACTGCAATAATTGGAGAGGAATAACTCTTCTCTCAGTTCCAAGCAAAATACTAGGCAGGATAATTATACAGAGAATCTCAAAAGCAGTAGATCACAAGCTGAGGAAAGAACAAGCAGGATTTAGAAAAAAAAGATGTGTAGATCATATATTTACCCTCAGGAACATTATAGAGCAGTGCTCAGAATGGCAAAGACAGCTGTACACTAATTTCGTTGATTTTGAAAAGGCTTTTGACAGTATACATAGGGACAGTTTATGGAAAATACTGAGGGCTTATGGAATTCCAAGCTGCATAGTGTCAATCATAAAAAGCCTTTATGCCAACTTTACGTGTAGCATTGGGCAGAGCAACCTAACCTTTGAAGTGAAGACAGGAGTACGACAGGGATGCCCCTTATCAACCACTCTATTTTTAACAGTCATAGACTGGGTGATGCGCCAGACAACAGAGGGCAATCCAAGAGGAATAAGATGGACTATATTTTCTACATTGGAAGATCTGGAATATGCAGAGGATATTGCATTGTTAGCACATTCACATCAACACATCTAGAAAAAAACGGATAGACTTAATAAGTATATCCAGCAGGTGGGCTTGAACATTAACCTAAAGAAGACAGAGGTCATGACGCTCAATGTGAGCAACCCTGCACCCATATCAGTAAGGAATCAGCAACTGGAACAGACAGATGCCTTCACATACCTAGGATGCATAGTAACACAAGATGGCAGAGCAAGCAAAGACATCAACAACAGAATGAACAAAGCAAGGACAGCCTTTTATAGCCTAAACAACACCTGGAAGTCCTCTCAGTACAGCACAAGGACAAAATTAGGATTATATCAGAGCTGTGTGCTTTCTGTGCTTCTCTATGGCGCGGAATGCTGGAGAGTTACAGAGAAGAAAATGTCGAAATTGTCCTCTTTTCACACAACATGCCTAAGAAAAATGATCCGAATCTTTTGGCCGAATACCATCACCAACCAAGATCTGCTTACTCGGAGCAAGCAAGAGGACATGCACACCATCATAGCTGGCAGACGCTGGAGCTGGGTTTGCCATGTCCTCAGAAGAGACCCCGATGCCATCACAAGAACAGCTATGCTATGGACCCCTGATTTAAAACGAAAGAGAGGTCGACCAAAAACAACTTGGCGGAGGACGGTGGAGGCTGAGATGCAAAGAATGAACCAGAGTTGGGGCACTATACGAAGGATGGCCGCCGACCGAGCAAAGTGGAATCACTTTGTTGTTGCCCTGCAAGACGCCACCAGGCTTAATGGCCACTGACTGCTTTGACGGTAGGCGACTAAAGATCAAAGAAGAGAAGAAGATATCACAACAACTCCGCCTAGGCTGGTCTCATGCCCGGCTGAAAAAGGAGGAGGGCTGCCTGCATGGAGGCCGTAAGGAGGCAGCCCCTCCACCATGCAAAAGCACAACATGCCAATCACCTGTTTACTTTAAAACATGATTACACGAAATACAAGAGAGAAAACCGGACTGATTCTAAAGGCGACGAACTAGAACGGACTACGGACTACGACTTATGGTACTTGGAACACAAGAAGTATAAATGGGAAAGAAGAGGAGCTGGTGGAAGAGATGAGGAAAGCAAAACTATAAATCCTGGCTATTACGGAAACAAAGAAAAAGGGACAAGGAGTCATGAATCTCGATGGCAACACGCTGCTCTACAGTGGTGTACCCACATCTGAAAGGGCTATAGGGGGCGTGGGTTGCATTGTGGCCAAAAACCAAAAAGAAAGTATCAAGGCATGGAACTTTGTCTCGGAGCGCATTATGGTTGTAAAACTAAAAGACGGAGAACCCATAGTCAACCCGAGCATAGTGTATGGGCCAAATGAGGATGAGAGAGCAGAGGTCAAGGAGAAATTCTTCGTGCTGCTTCAAAGGACAGTGGATTACTACCTAGATGAAATTATCATGCTCGGAGATTTCAATGCCAGAGTTGGAAATGACCATGCTAGATGGGGTGGAGTTATCGGAAGATATAGAGAAGATACTCTCAATGACAATGGAAAGCGACTCCTTAGATTCTGCAGTGAGCAGAACGTGATCATTACCAACACAAAGTTCCAACATAAGCGCATACATGCATATACTATGTGTGAACCAACAAAGAATGAGAAGTCAGTGATCGACTATGCCATTGTTAGGAGGAGCTCATTCAAATATGTCCGGAATGCAAGAGTCTGGAGGGGGCCAGAGATTGGAAGTGATCACTGCCTGCTTACAATAAAAAAAAAACAACTGAAAGAGTTGCTCAGCCTAGGACTTGCCCAGCACCACGCAAGAAACCAAGTAAACGAACGGAAGAAATCAGCATAAAGACCTACAAGCTGAGAGAGCCAGAAATTAAGACCAGATATCAGGGGCTTATTGCTACAACGGCGAGAAACACAGAAGAACAACCTGATGACTTGGAAACCCTGTTGCTTAAATTCAAGGACGATATACAGACAGCTGCAGCAGAAGCATGTGGTGAAGTCCGACTTGGGAACAAGAGAAAGAGGACACCTTGGTGGACAGAGAAAGTCAAAGAGAAAATAAGAGAGAAGAAAATTGCATGGAAACAATACTTAGGAGCTAAAAACACAGCAGGACAAATAGAGAAATATAGAGAATATGTGATACTCAGAACAGAAGCAAAGAACAAGGTGCTAGCAGCAAAACAGAAGTCCTGGGAGAATTTGGAGAAAAGCTAGAAAAAGATGCGCAAGAAAACCAGAAATTGTTCTATAAGACCCTAAAGAACACGAGGAAGGAAAAACAACACCCTCTCAAATTTATAAAGGACACGCTAGGCAAATTGCTTACTGCCCCGAAGGAAGTAATGGAAAGAGGGAAAGAATATTTCTCAGAACTCCTTGATGGTGAGCAAGGTCAAGCATCAGAAATGATAACCACTAGCACAGAAGAGGAAACAAATGGTGATGAAAATGACATAAAGATGGAAGAACTGAAGGCAGCACTGGAGAAAATCAAGATGGGCAAAGCAGTAGGGCATGATGGTATAACACCATAAATGGTTAAGTACATGGGAGCATCAGGCGACCTATTACTTACTCTTAAGGGTCCTACAGGCAGCGTGGTGCAACAAGACCATACCAAAGGACTGGGAGATTGCCATCATAACACCAATTTTCAAAAAGGGTGACAAACGACAATGTGGAAACCATAGAGGCATATCCCTTCTCAGTGTCCCTGGTAAAATCTACTCTAGAATCCTAGATCAGAGATTCCGACGCCTAGCTGAGCCACAATTGGATGAGGGCCAGTGCGGATTTCGAGCAAACCGAAGTACTCAAGACCTAATCTTCACAATCAGACAGCTGAGTGAAAAGGCCCTTGAGTATAAGAGTGAGATCCATCTTTTTTTCATAGATCTGGAAAAGGCGTTTGACAGGGTCCCCTGGAGCAAACTTTGGGACTGTTTGGCAAGGAAGAACATTCCAGCACCTCTGATTCATGCTATACAGAGCTTCTACAAGTCTTGCAAAAATTATGTGAGGACAGCAAACCATAAGTCAGAAGAGTTCAGGACCACCACTGGTGTAAGACAAGGTGATATCATGTCACCTTATCTTTTCATACTCTTCATGGACGATGTTTTTAAGTCATGTAAGGAGAGAACAAGAAAGTATTCAGGGGGGTACTGGAAGATGAGACAGGTATGTATTTCAGAGCTGGCATTTGCTGATGATGTTGCCCTGATTGCTAAATCAGAGGCACATCTCCAATCCAAACTGCAAGTCTGGAAGGAAGAGCTGGAGAAGAGAGGGATGGTCATAAGCAGCTCTAAAACAAAATCCATTGTGATATCACGAGAAGAAAGAAGACATCAGATTAAGCTGGGAGAACAGGTCCTGGAGCAGGTCGACCACTTTAAATATCTCGGAGCTATTATAGACCGAAAGGGAGGCATCAATGGTAATAAACGGAGACGTGTCTGGTTTAGTGAAGAACCTTTCTTTTTGTTGCAGCGTCATGATAGACAGTAGGGTCTACCGCAGGCGAAATGAACGTTTTGCCTAAAATTGCGTTGATGGAGCTCGGCCGCATGGTGGTGGAGGTGCAATGGTGTGGGGAATGATCAGTTACAACGGAAGGAGTCAATTGGTGCACATTCAAAGAGGCTTGAATGCGCAACGATACGTCAATGAAATTCTTCGACCCCATGTCTTTCCACTTTTGGCTGCCCAAAGGTCTGTGTTTCAACAGGACAACGCCAGAACCCATTGTAGTTCCTGACTGCCAACAACATTCTCACCCTTCCCTGGCCATCCCTGTCTCCAGACATGAGTCCGATTGAGCACCTGTGGGGTGAGCTGCATAGACATGTTTGTCGCCGAGACGTTGCTCCAGCCAATCGTCGTGATCTGTTCTAGGCACTCCAGGAAGAGTGGGCAGCCATCCCACAGGCCCACATCAGACGTCTGATCGCATCCATGCCCAGGAGATGCCAGTCGCTGATCGATGCAAGAGGAGGCCACACACCATACTAACGGGAAAGCCCGTACGCCAAAAAACTCTCGTGACTCAGGTGCAAAACAACTGTCAATTGATTGGTTGAACCGTAAGGTATTCTTGTGTGCAATTTGAACAATTAACTCATTAAATTAAAAAAGTTATTGAATGTCAAAATTATGGCTATGTGTGTGCCTTCAGTAGCTATGCGTTTCTTTTTTTGAACAGTATATTTTCCGCTTATGTGTGAAGTCTTACTTAAAATATTATATTGTCTGAATATATAGTACTAGTAAGATGGGATGTTGACAACTCGTTATTCAACACTCTGGATTTAATTTTAAGTCAACTTATTAATCATAATGACAGAAGATGTTATTTAATATCATATCATAAAGCTAATTTTAGACATATCTCTAGGTGGGTCAGTGATGTGTTTAGAGACTGGAATGAAACTCTGAATGATGTGAACCATGTAAAAAGGTAGCATAATATTTATAAGGGAAGTAACTGTCTTGCAAGGGAAACAACAAGGTTGAGAGCAATCATAATAATTAAGTGTTATGCATATTTTAATGCGAAATAAAACAACACTTTTTTTTAAAGATATACCAAACCACATTAAGAAATATTAGATTATCATAACAGTATTACTTTCCTTGTAATTTTGTTTTTAAACTTTCTTGTGCTTTATTAGAACATAAATTAACACACTAGATTGCTTACTTGGGCAGTCTGTATTTGTTATAACGTGTATCTCTTCATGATCCGATAACCGTCCTCCACGGTATTTAGTTCTCATCGACAAATAACTCCTCCCAGGCACTTAGTGCCGTCAACACTATAAAACTGGTTTGGTGTGTTCACATTGTAAATGGTCATAGGCGTACTAAGCGTACGGTAGAGCTAAGGTTAATGATAATTTTCGAGAATTTAATGTTTGACAGCCAAATCTTCTAAGGGATTATCAAATGTACATAAAAGGGGTAGACATGAGTGACCAACTTATTAACTAGTAAATTACTTGGAGAATTAAAAATAAATATTGGAAAACTTTACTTTTTATTTCAAGAAGTCAGAAAAAAAGAACACCCACATATAGAACAAATAAAAAGCCCAGCTATATGTAAGATCATGGCGGAACACCAAGAACAGAACTTACCAACGAAGGTTTACAACAAAATATGAAAGTCCTAGCAATAGACCATAGAACATTCAGGATAGGACAACAATACGCAGAGACGAATGGTTAGTGTTGGTGTGCAAACAGAAAACAAGGAGAGACGGCACACAAACGGAAGTACCGGACCAAAGCGAGAAGTGCACATCACTGGAAAATACTCCCAGCGGAGAACATAGACAACCACCAAGGAGTAGGCAGATCGCAACAACGGCAGGAATGCATGAAAAACCCGGGATAAAACCAAGTTGGTTAACCCCACCCCCACAAAACACACACCAAGTTGGTTAACCCCACCCCCACAAAACACATACCAAGTTGGTTAACCTCACCCCCACAAAACACATACCAATACCAAGAAGAAAAAAGGCCAGATACGCCGGAGGAAGACAGGATAGTTACTACGCAGGATGCACAGGACAATTTGCATTATAATGATATTTCGGAGGAGATACGAAGATTGAGAACCGAGTGAGATAACTCGGAGAATGAGGTATACATGGCAATGATGAATATGAGCATATATTACAGGATGGAGAAGAGAGATTGAGAGAACAAGACAGTTCACAGGGAGACACTCAGGAGGGTGAGGAAACTGCAGCAGAAGGTATACAGTCACAGGAAGAGATGGCGCAAGGGATTACACGAGTGACGAAGAGGTATTGCACGTCATCAGACGATTCGTCCGATTATGATAGGCGCCTGGCAAAGTTGAGAAATACGACACAGTTAGAAGTGAGACCAAAGAGAAAGTTGGGCTAGAGAGGTAAACAAAGTCGATCATAGACATAACAGGAGAAGTAGACAAAGTCGATCATAGACATAACAGGAGAAGTAGACACAGTCGATCATAGACATAACAGGAGAAGTAGACAAAGTCGATCATAGACATAACAGGAGAAGTAGACAAAGTCGATCATAGACATAACAGGAGAAGTAGACACAGTCGATCATAGACATAACAGGAGAAGTAGACAAAATCGATCATAGACATAACAGTACAAGTAGAGAAAGTCGATCATAGACATAACAGGAGAAGTAGACAAAGTCGATCATAAACATAACAATAGAAGACACCAAGATTTAGACACGTCCATATCACGGTACTCAGACTGGTCAGTATCTGACGAAGATTGCGATGGTAGTCGTAGGGACAAGGATAGAAGGGCCCATGGTCGAAGAAATGGTTGTGAAAGGGAGGACGAGAAAGAGATAGCTCCACTTTGCAGATATATCGATAGAAAATACAAAGAGTCGAAGAACAAGGAGAACAGAAGGGGAAGTAGAGATCAAAGAGAGTACCGATCTCAGAGAGAAATAAGAGAAGTAGTAGTGGAAGAGATGTGGATCGACGTGATTACCGATACACGAGTCCAGATGGAGAGAGAAATAGGAGAAATAACGGTAAATGAAGAGAAAAGGAGCGGCATGGAAAGGCAAGGATTATGAGATACGAGGTAATAGATGAGATGTATAAACCAAGGGAAATGATGGAAGAAGTAAGGAGTACGAACGAACGAACGAACATTATTTTCGAAGGGTTAAGAATTGGGCGTGCAGGCCCGTCTAACATTTTGCCCTTCCACTCTCATTTATCTTGCATACTATATCCTTTCATTGACACATGTTACTTTAAGCATTAATTTAAAGGCATGCAACATTATAAAGTTAACATAACAGCATTCATTTACAGCATGAAATCTTAATAACAAAATGAGCTGATTTTTTTCTTTAAACAAACAAGATTGTAATTGGGAAAAAAAATAAAATGAAATAAAATAAACAAAACAAAACAAAAATAACAATAAATAAATTATGTATACCAACACTCACTCATGCGGTCAAACCGTCTACAATTAATCTGTATTTTTGAATGTGCCCTCAATCATCAATACAGAAATTACATAAACACATTCTCGCTTATATCCATACATTCTTGGTGGAAAATGAAATAATAATAATAACACTTTCTTACGCACTTTTGTGGCAGGTAAATGTCGTAGATTTGTGATAGGTGAATTAAAACTTGGTTTGGTCCCTTCTGAATAGCAATAGAAACAAGTGATAGCTCAGTGGGAGATGATAAAATAGAAATAGATTTCACGAGTGAGATGGAGGAAATATATTAGAGTCGGTCTCTGACCCTCGAGATGATTTCTCTCGGTCAGCCTATCATCTACAACAGATTAAGATTTGTCAGACCGTCTAGTATAATATATAGTAATATATATATCCCTCACACACACACACACACATAAGTGACTACAATAGATGCACAGACCTGAAACTATGACAATAGAAATATAGATAATTGGGAACGAACTGACCGACACACTGGAATAAGTTCAAGTGAATTTTAATTATCATAATAAAATTCCTTCACAACACCCAAAATTACATCAAACATATACAAATAGTCTAAGTCAATGAAATGCTACAAGAATGATAGACCCATTGGTATGATCTTTTCCCTCGATGTATAGCCCACAGTCCTGTTAGAAGAAAAGTGATAGCCCCAAAGAGTCACGGACACATATGCTATTGTCTACGATTTCTCTTTAAAGGTATGAACAGACTTTGATACTCTGATCTATCCTAAGGAAAGTATTGTTAGCAACAAAAAAACTTGCATTAAGAAATTTAGACAACAAAATGGGTGCCAAAATACAACAAAAAAGGAATCACTCAGTCCTGCATTCACTCTATTCAGTCAGCCGTGATCACTAGCTTGCATTCGTTCTTACAGCTTTGGTAGCAACTTCTGGAACAACAATTTTTAGGACATACACATACAGAATCTCCAGTGGTAGTCTTGGCCAAGGGAACCCCAGCACCACAAAGATAGGTTGAATTCACTACTTCAGGGAACGTTTCCTTGATTATTATTTTTTTTTTTAATATTTGTTTATGTCACATTAAAATTGTCCAGGCACGAACGTTAACAGCGAGCACAGTGTCAATAGCTTAGGTTTCTAGTAACGAGGAATGTCAGGTCGGTGCCTTCTCTCAGTATAAGACTTTATTTGGTCACACCACCACTAGTCAGAACTCCGTCGGAATGTTACTGATAGTAATGTTTTACTTGCTGTCGTAAATTTTTATTTGAGGATTCTTTCTTCTTCTTTGATCCATAACCGCCAACCGTCAAAGCAGTCAGCAACCATCACGCCTAGTGGCGTCTTGTAGGGCAGCAACAAAATGATTCCACCCTGCTCGGTCGGCGGCCATCCTTCGTACAGTGCCCCAACCATGGTTCATTCTTTGCATCTCAGCTTCCACAGTTCTCCGTCAAGTTGTTTTTGGTCGGCCTCTCTTTCGCTTTCCCTCGGGGGTCCATTGCATAGCTGCTCCTGTGATGGCATCAGGGTCCCCTCTGAGGACATGGCCAACCCAACTCCAGCGTCTGCCAGCTATGATGGCGTGCATGTCCTCCTGGTCACTCCGAATAAGTAGCCCTTGGTCGCCGATGGTGTTTGGCCAAAAGATTCGGAGAATTTTCCTTTGGCAGATTGTGTGGAAGGAGGACAGTTTCAACATTTCCTTCTCTGTTACTCTCCAACATTCCGCACCATAGAGAAGCACAGAAAGTACACAGCTCTCATACAGTCTTAATTTGGTTTTTGTGCTGTACTGGGAAGACTTCCAAATGCCGTTGAGAACAGCAAAGGCTGTTCTCGCTTTACTCACTCCGTTGCTAATGTCCTTGCCCGTTCCGCCGTCAGGTGTCACTATGCTTCCTAGGTAAGTAAATGTGTCTGTCTGTTCTAACTTCTGGTTCCTTACTGTTACTTATTTGAGGATAGGTCTTAGAAATAGTGGTCCCGTTAGAGTGAAAAATGATGGTGAAGGCTCTGTGAAAGAAAGGTTTAGAAATAGGTAGTAGATTCACAAAAGTGCTGGAATAGTAAGGACAGTCTAAGTAAGTCAGGAAAAATCTTCTCCGATTTGCCTATCTTACGACAATCTATATTTTTTTTTTGATAGACTCCTACACTCTCCTGCCTAAATAATTATTTGCCAGTTACCAGACACTAACGTACACACCAATTTAGTGCTTCAAACACACAGGTGCTACGTGAATACAAACTATGGTAAACAAATGTAGGTAATTTATGCTTGGGCCTTCCAACACAGTAAGAAAAGTTTTATGATGTTTATTTATCATTCAAATAAAAAATCACAACAGGTATTATGTTACAGGCAATACTCATAGTAAAAAAAATACAAATACCGGGGGGGGGGGGGGGGGGTTCGACTGGTAGTATCCAATATGCCCTTCCCGCTTGTGATTCGACAAAGGAAGAAAAAAATCCAGTCCTAAAGACAGGTGGTTATCAGAAGTATAGATAATTTACTCTGATAAGAGGGGTTACAATACTAGGTATGGGTGGTTAAAAAACCCTATTGTTCTCAAAATGTTTTCCCTTTACTAAACAGATTTAAGGGAGGGGAAATAAACGAAGTTAAGAAATCCCCCTTGAGGAACAAAACAAGGAATACAGTAAAAGAAGTAGTTACCAGGTAAAGCAAATAAAAATGTTTGCAAATAATGTTCCTTCATTCATGCACGCTCGTCATGGCAAACACACAATTTCTCACACACACTTACCGATCGTGGAATCTGGCACTCCATAGAAAATTTACACACACAGTAGTAAGTGTTCAATAACTGAATATTGTTCTTCGTTTTCCAGCATCAGATTTTAACGGGTTTAGGCTCTTAGCATTAATTTCCCAAGAGTCGCTGGAAGGTGAAGCCTAAGTGTACTTCTGTTTTGTTAGAAAAAAGTTCTATGGGATGGCACGGTCCCAGATACAGGGGTGAGGATGGTGTGGTCTCTTTGGCTTCGCCGCTGATAGTAAAACTTCTTAAGCGTGATGACACAACTGACCAGTGAGTTAGGTTTTTCATCGGGGTTTAAAAATCCAGTGAGAAAAATTATCAACTGTCAGTGTTCAGGAAAACATATACTCTCTTTCCCAGTAGAGCAGGAATAATAATATAAATATAGCTCTGGCAATGTTCTTCTCCAGCTAATCTTTACAGACTTTAATTTGTTTGATGAGTATTATTTAACTGTTCTTGGGTTTGCTTTCTTTCTGATAAATTCAGACAGCGGGATCCCAAACAAAGATCGCCACAAGATTAAATTTACACATGTTTCATCAAATGTTCTGGAGGTTTAAGAACTGAGTCTGGAGGACTCTATATAATTTATTGCTGGGACGCAAAGGTTGTATGATCATTCTATAGGAAAAGATAGAAAAACATGAAATCATGCTGGAAAAATCCAATAATATTCTAAAGCGCGATAAATTTACCGTTATGACTATTACATATACTCGCATATTCAATTAGATATTTAAGAAAACACTTCGCGAGTCTAATGGTTAAAAATACGCATATATATATATATATATATATATATATATATATATATATATATATATATATATATATATATATATATATGTATATATATAGATATATATATATATATATATATATATATATATACATATGTATATATATGTATATATATATGTATATATATATATATATATATATATATATATATATATATATATATATATATATATATATATATATATATAATATTTACCTCCAAGCAGAACTACAAGCTATACCACGAACTAGAATTTATTCACTCATATAGTTAGTATAGAAGCTCGGCAAAATTGTCGAGTCAAACTAAGAACTTCGCTATGCAAGCTTATTTCCTTAGCACGAGCAACTTGTCTACTGCAAAATTTAGAGAACTGAATGAATAGTCTAAGCTACTGGGGTAGATATATGAAAACGGACAAAGGATGCCATGCTATTTTCAAAAACCCCGTCTCCCCCTCTCTTCTTAACACTTCACGTGCTTAGACGCTAGCCATAACTGCCAAAACGCGTCTTCACACCTACTACAACATGTCTCATTTCTGAGCGATGCAGATTGGCGCCTTCCCCACCACACGCCGAGAAACTAGCCAAAGAAAAACTCGCGTCAGATGAAAATGTAGACAAATGTCTGCTCTGTATGTCTGACGCGACGAATTCTCACACTATTTCGTTCACATCCAGGGACTGACATATTACGCACTAAAATGCGTTACTAGTATGAGAAAAGAAATGGCAAAAGTCAGAATAGGAAAGTAATATTTTGTCGCAAACGAACGAATGCGAAAAACAGGAAAAAGATAAAAGAGCGATAATAACGTAGAGGACACTGGTAGAAAAGAAAAGAAAATAGAAAATTTATTGATCATAAATCTCTAAGCGACAGTAAAGAAAAAGAAAAATATGTAATATCTGCATTTTATCATTTACATCATCCCATTTAAGCAAACGAAAACATTCACATTTCTAAAGTATAGTGGTATGTGGGTACATCCTCACGATTCACATTTCTAAAGTACAGTGGTATGTGGGTACATTCTCACACACATTACATTATATAATAATGTTTTAAAGTGAATATAATAATATAATAATATTACATGGATCTAAAACAAATTATTCACAAAAAACGAGCGGAAGAGGAAAAGACATGTTGGCCTATGGATGAGATGTTGACAGGCAAATGATGTTTCTATGGGGGTAGATAACACTGACAAACAACATTTTTCTTTCTTATATAAGAATAAGTGTTCTTAGGTCAGTTTCTTGCGCTGATTTCAAATTTGAAATCCGTTTATCTCTATCACGTCGGGTTCTTAAGATATTTGTGAATAAATATATTTTTGGGAAACCGTTATTTGCTCCGTTTCCTTTTTACTATATAACTTTTTAAAAATTAATAAAATGCAAAATAATTCTACTTTTTATACTGCTAAAAGATGCATGACATATGTTACGCTATATTTCAAATAGTTACTGTATTTTAAAATAATTCTGAGTGAAATATGGCTTCTAGAAGTTGTAGAAATTCGGCTGATCTGTTCTGTTACGTGTACGGATATTTTACCGATCGTGTTCACCAGAAAAACTTTACAACATTGCTAAAGAAAGCATATGAACTTTATTTCGATTCGAAAGTTGATGATGCAAATAAATCTTGGATGCCAAATGCAGTTTGTTCGACTTGTGCAAATACATTGGCAGGTTGGTTACTAAAATCGCCGAAGCATAAGTCGATGCCTTTTGGAGTGCCAGTAATATGGCGTGAACCGACAAATCACGCTACTGATTGTTACTTCTGCTTGACAAATATCTATGGTTTCACTTTTAAAACTAGAAAGTCTGTGGTTTATCCAAATATTGAATCGGGTTCGAAACCAGTGCCTCATGATCCAATCACGTGTCCGATCCCAGTTCCACCAGAACAATATCCGTTGGACGTGAATGAACCATCAGAAAGTGATAGTTTACCTGCTTTAGAAACTAATTCTGACTCGGATTATATACCGGTGAATGATGGTGTTCACTTAATTAACCATTCAGAACTTTCAGATCTAATACGTGATCTCGCTCTCACCAAAGGACAAGCGGAATTACTCGGTTCGCGACTCAAAGAGTGGAATCTTTTAGCGCCCAATACTCCGATATCTAAATTTCGTCATAGACACAGAGAACTTGTTCAATACTTTGAGATGGATGATGACATTTGCTATTGCAAAGATGTAAAAGGTCTAATGGTGCACCTTGGTCATGAGCACATAGTCAACGAATGGCGACTTTTCATCGACTCTTCCAAGACTAGTCTAAAAGCCGTGTTATTGCATAATGGAAATTTATTTTCATCAATTCCAGTCGCCTACTCTGTTCATATGAAAGAAACTTATGACAATATGGCTATACTTTTGGCAAAAATAAAGTACAATGACTACCAATGGCGGATTTGTGGAGACCTAAAGGTCATTGCAATTCTCACGGGCACGCAGACTGGGTATACTAAATTTTGTTGCTTCCTATGTGAATGGGACAGCCGCAACAGACAGGAACATTATGCAAGAAAGGTGTGGCCTATCAGAGATCGTATGCAGCTCGGGCATAAAAATGTAATACATGAGCCATTAGTTAACAAAGACAGCATCATTTTACCACCGTTACATATAAAGTTGGGGCTCGTGAAGAATTTCGTAAAAGCGTTAGATAAAACGAGCAAAGCTTTCACTTATCTTCGACAAAAGTTTCCGCAAATTAGCGATGCAAAGATAAAGGAAGGTATCTTTGTAGGACCTCAGATTAGGAAAGTTATTGCAGACAAACAATTCGAGAACTTGTTACATGGTAGTGAACTTCGCGCATGGATGGCATTCAAATCGATCGTCGATAACTTTCTGGGAAATCACAAATCTGTCGACTATGTGCATATTGTTACGCAGTGCATAGATGCATACAGAATTATGGGCTGTAACATGTCCCTCAAAATCCATTTGCTCGATTCGCATCTTGAATTTTTCCCTGACAACCTTGGCAAAGTCAGCGATGAACATGGAGAACGATTCCATCAAGATATCGCCGTAATGGAGTCACGTTATCAAGGACGGTGGAGTGTGACCATGCTTGCCGATTATTGTTTGATGCTTCATCGCGATGTACCACATGCCATTCACCGACAAAAGTCGACTGCAAAGAAATTAAAGCCTACATAACTGTTATACTTCTTGTACAAATGATGTTGTAATACTGTATGCATTGTTAAAAAACTTCAATTGCGTATTTCTAGATATCCCGACCTGATAGAGAAAAACGGTTTGCAGATTTAAAAATAGCGCATTAAAATTGACCAAAAAAACATAGAAATGTTAGAGAAAGAAAAAAAAAATTTTTTTTTGTTAGTCAGTATAATCAGTGTTGAGGACGTGTTTGAAAAGTGCTTTGTTAAATCAATATTGTGTAGGCAGGCTTTTTAGGTGGTGTGGAAGGCTGTTCCATTTTTTTTTTTTTTTTTTTTTTTTTTTTTTTTTTTTTTTTTTCCTTAACCAGCGGCACTTGGGCTTTCAGCCCTTCGGCCCAATGACATGTCATTGCGAGGCTGGGGAACCTGAGGACTTTCCTTCCAACCCGGTCAGGAGCTTCGCTCCTTCCCATCCACAGAGGGTTTATCACAGGAGCCGTTCAGGCTATTCAGTCAAATTTCCGGCCGTAAACATTTCTTCAAACGCCGACGCCCGGGTTTGAACCATGAACACCTGGTCGCCAGTACAACGCCGAAGCCATTACACCAGCGCGGCTCCCAAGGCTGTTCCATAAGTAGGCCCCAGAGTAGGCTAGACTCTCTATTAGTTTTCTTATAATAAATTTACTGTATACATGTACCTTTAACAAAATCGCACTGTTCATTACTAATTGCTGTCGTGTTTGTTCTGTGCTACATTGCCAGTCTTTGCTCTTGTGCTTTAGCCAGGTTTTTGTCGTTTCACATTTGCTTATTATTTCCTTATTTAACCTGCCATATTCTAATTTGTCTTGCTTAGGTTTTGGTCCTGTATCCATCAGTGGTAAAATTTTAATTGGCATCAATTTCTTCTTTGCAATTCCCCGTTTCACTGATATGCTTGACATTTTCTGCAATTTTTTGTTTGCCTACTTGTGGCGTGGCGCGTGCCTTTCACGTATTTGGTTATATCAGAGCGTATTTACCATCCAAAAATAAGTGAACTCCGTTCGCTGCTAACCCGAACAACGTTGATAGATACGAAGTCCTGAAATGGACTAACACCATCTATCTGCTAGCGTAAAGTCCTAAAAAGGAATGGAAAGCTACGCCAACGCTGTCAAGGTAAGGTTCACGACTGTAATTTCAGGCACAGACACTACAAAGCATACTTGTAATTTTTATGCATAATGACGCTCCGCTTTCTAAAAAGAGCTAATTCATTATTATACACTAATATTAATAATAGCAATATAAATTCTTAAATATTTTTTTTACATCTTCATATTCCAAAATTATTTACTTAATTTTTAAAAGCTATGATGTAAAAGAAAGAAAATTAAAGATTATAAATCACATGCAATCTTTAATTATATAATCTGCTAACTTCCCTTTAAAATTAAAAATTATTTTAAATTATTTCCCCTGACGCTCGACATTGCTGGCGTTAATTACGGCGTTGCGATATATAATGCTTGGGTTTTCGGATTTTTTAGGGCATCATATCTTAAGACCTAGCAGCAATTTCCACTGAAATATCAAGTCCGCACTTTTGTATGTATCTAAAAGATGGACAGCACAAATACGACAACCAGAAAGAGAAGTCAATTTCATAAAACGGTGCTTGCGTAGATCAGAAGAACTGAAATGGTGTGACACGATCACTAAAGTAGACATGATGAAAAATACAGACAAACACCAGTAGAACAAGAGTTGAAATGGTGTGACACGATCACTAAAGTAGAAATGAAGAAAAGTACTAGACAAACACCAGTGGAACAAGAGTTGCTGTTGGGTAGGACACACTTGAATAAAATAAGTCGATAGCATTACAAGGTAGTTCCTATTGTAAACTTGTCACGGTAAGAGAAACGGAGGGAGAACAAAACACATATGGAGAAGAGATATGGTGACAGTCATGAAGGTATAAATAAGACATGGAGCCAGCTTGAATTGATGCACAGGACAGGCTAGGAATGTATGATAATTTTTTACTGAGGCCCTGTACTCCACGGGGAGCTGACAGCTATAGATCATGATAACGTCATGCTGGCAGGTTTTCTGGGACTGAGAGAGAAATGTTGATGACATGCTGGCAGGTTTTCTGGGACTGAGAGAGAAATGTTGATGATGACATGCTGGCAGGTTTTCTGGGACTGAGAGAGAAATGTTGATGATGACATGCTGGCAGGTTTTCTGGGACTGAGAGAGAAATGTTGAAGTCATGCTGGCAGGTTTTCTGGGACTGAGAGAGAAATGTTGATCATATTAATAACACTCACAAGAGATTTATGATCAATGTATATCACAACGTTTAATGTTGATGATGACTTGCTGACAGGTTTTCTGGGACTGAGAGAGAAATGTTGATCATATTAATGACACTCACAAGATATTTATGATCAATGTATATCACATCGTTTAATGTTGGCCACACCATGTGCCTGTAGGGAGTTACCCCGTTGTCACTAGCAACTGAACAAGACAAGAGTAAAAGCATATTGCTTGAAGAGACACAACATATACTACTGCCTAAGTAACTAAAGTTTATTGTGAGCTCTGAAGTCCTCAGTATTGCTCAAACAAAAGTCCAGTCTGATATACGGAATTGATTCTAGTCTTAACTCTGGCAGCCTGTTGGTTGTCTTGGCAAGCGATTCCCACTGTGAACTAGACTTTAAAAAGCCATGTTATATTGCCTTACTTCCCCCTCATTTGTTTGTTACGATGCCAATCAGCGCTCCAATCGTTTCAAACATGCGTGATTTTTGGGGTAATTTCATAATATTTCCTCCTGAAATAATGTGCGTGATGCAAAAGGTCACGTCTCCCATATATGGACGTGAAACTTCCGAATATTCGCGTCAGTGATTACAAATAGCTTCTTCTTACTTTCATCTCAAGTAATATCTTCGTAATACTGCCATCCGGATGCTATTACCTCATTCCGTCTTCCCGGTGCATTTATGTAATATATCCGCAGACGGATAATTTATCTCCCCATCCTTGTGCAAACAGCGACCCTCGTATAACCATCTGGACTGTGACTATGCACGACCGTAATTAGTAAATTACAATGGTAATATCAGCGCTAAATAAACTGGCTGGGCGTACGTCGTGCTAATCCGGCGCGGATAAGGCTTGGTACACGAGAATTTTACCAACATCACTGTCTTTCAATATTGCATCATCTGTCTACTCTCTCAGCAGAGATGGTTAGGTGAACAGACAAGACGAATTATTACTATATGGAGTGAAAGAATGTTTGAAAATACAAAATATTTGCAACATAACAGAGAACGAAAGAGGTGTTAACCATTTAAAAGCTAGTAGTTAGTCAGTACAAAAAATGTAACAGATTACTGCCGTAGTGAAGCAGAGATCGACCCAAAATAATAATGTGACAATAACTTTATTCTTCTTCTTCTTCCTCTTTTGTCCTGAAAAGGACGTTTGTTGCGTTGTGTCCGGTTACAGCGAAGCTGCGGTATTTGCGCCTTTCGGCCGACACATCCAAACTTCAGCACGACATTTTTTGGGACCAGGTTAGCCTTCCCTCTTCGATCCCTACTCTCTCAGTCACTGCAGCCTGTTTCTAGGACCACCACTTGGAGGTGGAGTAGGGTCTTGGTCAGCTTTGGTTCGCTGACCATGACGCAAGCAGTTAAGCTATGGGTCGCTGACTCCATTTATCACGGTTGATGCGTCTTTGGTCCCATAATAATTTTATTCATGTAATAAAGCTCAATGAAAACAAATAAATAAGAGGGCTACTGTAAAACTGTTAAGGAAAGTATAAATTTAAAAACATAATATGGTGCAGAATCAGTTTGACAAATTAACGTATACAGAAAACACGGGACGTTTCGAGATTCACCCTTCATCAGCCACAATCACAAACAGGAGTCACAGATAAAAAGAGACAGATTAATAGACATAGGCAATACTGTAAGTAAGTGGAAATAATAAAAGAATTATCATTATGACGTATGATACAGACAGATAAAAACATTCAAAACCACGGGACTAGCAAAAGAGTTATTAACTCCAGAAATTCAACAAAAAATGAAAATAGAAAATTATGTAACAAAGTCACTTCCTTGGCAAGATTTATCCTAGGCTGTCGGCGTATATCTCCACATGATATTATTTCACGTTGAACGTTGGCAGCACTACGGGCCAGTAAGGAGCTCGTCAATTGTCACTGACAACTTAATAATTAAACATTTTAACGACACTAGAAAGAGCCACACGTTTACACAAAAAGTTACTGCCTATGAGAGAAGTCTGCTGTTCGACTGTATTTTTAAAGTAAAACATAAGTAAAATTGCCCCAAAAAAGATTTAAATAACAAGATATAATAACCTGTTAGAGAATGTTAGCTTTAATATAATTATACAAAGTAATGTTGATTTATAAAGTAACAAACAAATTATAATACCCTAAATATAATCTTTTTATTTTAAATTAAATCGTTTCTATAGTTTAATTAAGAACGCGTTATATCCCTTAATTATATTCACATTTTTTATTTCGTGAGATGTTTCTCATACTAGTCCATCTTATCTCACATCTCTGACTATTTTTTTATTTCGTGAAATGTTTCTTATACTAGACCATCTTATCTCATATCTCTGACTGTTTTTTATTTCGTGAGATGTTTCTCATACTAGTCCATCTTATCTCACATCTCTGACTATTTTTTTTATTTCGTGAGATGTTTCTCATACTAGACCATCTTATCTCACATCTCTGACTATTTTTTATTTCAGTATAAATGTTGTCTCGTTTTTTTCTCTTTAATCATCATCATCATTATCCTTCAAGTCATGAAGGAGCATAGACCTTTGAGAAAAAAAATATGTCAGGTTCTCCCGTCTTGTCCTAACATCTCAACATCTTTCATCTTTATGTCGCTAACTCTATTTCCCGTGTGTTTTCATTTAATTCCAGAACTAAGATTGTCTTGTAATACTATCAACAGGTTTCCTTTAATTCCAGAACTAAGATTGTCTTGTAATACTATCAACAGGTTTCCTTTAAATCCAGAACTAAGATTGTCTTGTAATACTATCAACAGGTTTCCTTTAATTCCAGAACTAAGATTGTCTTGTAATACTATCAACAGGTTTCCTTTAAATCCAGAACTAAGATTGTCTTGTAATACTATCAACAGGTTTCCTTTAATTCCAGAACAAAGATTGTCTTGTAATACTATCAACAGGTTTCCTTTAATTCCAGAACTAAGATTGTCTTGTAATACTATCAACAGGTTTCCTTTAATTCCAGAACTAAGATTGTCTTGTAATACTATCAACAGGTTTCCTTTAATTCCAGAACTAAGATTGTCTTGTAATACTATCAACAGGTTTCCTTTAATTCCAGAACTAAGATTGTCTTGTAATACTATCAACAGGTTTCCTTTAATTCCAGAACTAAGATTGTCTTGTAATACTATCAGCAGGTTTCCTTTAATTCCAGAACTAAGATTGTCTTGTAATACTATCAACAAGTTTCCTTTAATTCCAGAACTAAGATTGTCTTGTAATACTATCAACAGGTTTCCTTTAATTCCAGAACTAAGATTGTCTTGTAATACTATCAACAGGTTTCCTTTAATTCCAGAACTAAGATTGTCTTGTAATACTATCAACAGGTTTCCTTTAATTCCAGAACTAAGATTGTCTTGTAATACTATCAGCAGGTTTCCTTTAATTCCAGAACTAAGATTGTCTTGTAATACTATCAACAAGTTTCCTTTAATTCCAGAACTAAGATTGTCTTGTAATACTATCAACAGGTTTCCTTTAATTCCAGAACTAAGATTGTCTTGTAATACTATCAACAGGTTTCCTTTAATTCCAGAACTAAGATTGTCTTGTAATACTATCAACAGGTTTCCTTTATGTGTATCTAATCCATCGCCAGAGTTATCTTCTCGTCCTTTTTCTCTGAACCCATCTATCTTTCTCATCTTTGTCTCTTGTTTGTGAATGTGGCTGATGAAGGGAGACAACAAAAATACCCACGTTTCTGATGTACTGACTGTTCATTTGCAAAAGTGTCTCTTAATGTTTTTTTCTTCTTCATTATCTTTCAGTTTTGCAGCAGCTCCTTAAACAAGCAAAGAAAGAAAGATAAAACAAGTTAATGAAATTGTCGAGTCAGCGCTAGATTACACATGTAATGTACCTATCAAGATGTGGAATCACATAAATATCTTGTCAGCAATATAAACAAAGTTGGAGTAAAATACCTTGACATTATTTTTTTTTAAATACACCAACAAGAGGAAAGTCACTGATATATAGAAATCAAAAGAGATCGAGTCTAAAAACAAAAACTGACAAATGAAGTTCATCTAACTGTACGTCTCTAAAACATGGACAGCAACAAATAGAACAACCAGAAATATAAAGACTTTCATAAAAGGTTGCTAGCATAGAAGGGAAGGATTGAAATGGTGTGACAAGATGGCTGTGTGGAACTGATGATAAGTAACAGACGGACACCAGTGGAACATGTTATTACGTTGGATAGGATATAAATTAACAAAATCTGTCGATAGCAATACAAGACAGTCCTTGTTCTGAAATATCCAGGATCAATGAATTAGAAGGAGAGCTAAACACATAAAGAGAAGAGAAATGGTGATAGACATGAAATAGTAATAGTTTTAGTAATAAAACGCAAAGAAAAATGTACTGAAACACTTTCTGATCGGTTCGAGATTTTCAGTTGCAACCGGAAAACAAATTCCCAAAGCATGGTTGTTGTAGAACACTGGAAAATTGATATTATGTTCATATATTTCAGTGTTTTGGGTTAGTTACCAAATCGTGTAACACTGTTTACCGTGGCAACTAGTGATAGGACCACAACAAATGCTTGTACATATCGTCTAACATCTGAATAGACTAGAAACGTGTTTCAACAATTGACTGATAGATCTAGCGACGAGGACAAGAGTGAAAACGGTGTGCACATTGATTGAAATAGTGATTTTGATAGAGATGGGGCGCATGCAGTTATAATTGTGAAAATATTGCACGTCCTCGGTCATCGGAGCGCCGTTAAATAGCAACAACCTCTATTAGAGTTACAAACGGTGTTTATTGTTATAGTACAATCACTTATCTTTAAAATGACGTGTAATTCGTAAAAATATGTTAACAATTACGACAACTACAGCTTACTTTGTGCAAACACCTACAGTATGAAAATTGGAAAACAATTTTATTCGGCCACAGTGTGTTTTTCAATTCGGTAGTTAATGTGTTAATTTATTTTTTGTTGACATAAATATTTAATAGTGTCTTTCATAAGTCTTCTCAAATTATAAATATTTAATAGTCTCTTTCATAAGTCTTCTCAAAACATTAACAAGAACAACTGACCACCTGAGACCTTTACGAATCTAACTACTACCTGTTATTTTATCCATTCATGTCACGTGAACATTTAGTTGTATGTGGTAGAAAAAAATGTGTTAAACTAAATCTGACTAAAGAATAATCTGTTCCACATAATACATTGACTTCTTTCACTTGGAGTCTAGGTTCAGTGATATCTGAATTGCCTAGTCAGTTAGTTTTTAAACGATATGGAAGGAGAGTGGACTGGCATCTGATGATCATTTGTCTCCGCTAATACACTATTATGGCCTCTTTTGTTCAACCTAATTGTCAGTTATAATTAGCGTATTGTCACGAAGAGATTTTAACAACATATAATTGATATTTATTTAACTCCCATACTTTACAGGGAGCTTGATGAGTGTTTTGGCTGTAAGTTGATGTGAGAGGTATATATGTTAGAAGCAATCCCATTAGTCGGAGGATTGTTTGAACACGTGTTTACCATGCCTAAAAACTAGAAATCAGTGAGTGAGTTGAGCATGTATGTTGGTCTGAGTGGACGTGAATAGTTATGGGAGAGTTGGTTGTTGGATGATGATACAGATTGTCTTAAAGTTATGTGATTTTGATTTGAATGGTTTACTTTCTTTCACTTCGCAGTCAGTGTCCACCAAGCCAAGTGGCGTCTTGTAGTGCAGCAACAAAATGTCTTCATTTTGCTCAGTCAGTGGCTATTCTTCGTGCAGTGCCCCAACTCTGGTTTTCCTTGTTTAATGCTTAGCGATCACGACCTGCGTTTTCGTGTCAGTGGCTTCCTTTCTGCTTTCACAACTGGCAGTCATATGATTTTCAAACTCCGGATGTCCATCCCGCAGTAAAGGGTGCTCAATAGTTGGCTTTTCGGTAACTTGATTTCTTTTTTGTATAGGTAGGGTGTTGGCCTTGTGCTAAAACCCCGGACCTGGAGGACCAAGGTGTCTACTTTAGTCTCGTGCCTACAGGTGCAAAACTGTCCAGTGTAGCGAAAGGTTTTTCTAGTATGATAATAGAGTTAGAGGAGAAGTAGAATCTCTCTCCAGAAAGGATGAAGTTCCAGTGCCCGGGAAGTACACTGGTATCACAAGTGAGTTACAGCTGTGAATACTCTGAGCTGGACAATAGATTTAGGCTTCAGAAGTATAAGTTGCTACTTTTGCTATAGTAACCCTATGTGATAATATAATTAAATTTGAAAAGGTAACTCAAAATTTAACAGTTAAAAATTCTTCTTCTTCTTCTTCTTGCGATCGCATCTTTGATGATTACACCGTCAGACGAGTTCTCATGATGAATTCGACTGTTGTTTGAAGTTCCTCTTTAACTCCATATAGCTTTGAGTTTAGTGTTGAGTCATTGGGCCAGTATATCTTTCTTAACTGGTCATACAGAGGACAGTCCTGTAGAACATGCTCAGCAGTTTGTTCGTTTAATCCACATGTGCACAGTGGTGAAGCAGACAATCGTAGCTTGTGCATGTGTTTATTCAGTTTGTTATGCCCTGTCCTGAGTCGAAAAATAGTTATCTGTCCCTGCCGGTCGAGAGTGTGATAGTCGTCTTTGGGTTGGTTCTGTTCTCTTCTGATAGTCTGGATAGCTCTCTTTTTCTCAAAGTATGTGACTTCATTATCTTCTTGTTCACATTCTCCTCCCTTTTTTGCAAGTTTATCTGCCTTTTCATTTCCGGGTACACCACAATGAGATGGTACCCACTGAAGTATGGTTCTCTTTTTGGCAGCTACCTTGTTTAGTTCATTTCTCAGATGCGGGAGTTTACCACCCTTGAGAGCTTGCAGGACAGACAGTGCATCTGTGAGGATGACTACCTGGTGGCAGTCAGAGTTGGTGTTATAAATCATATTTGCAGCTTGCTCTAGAGCTTGAACCTCAGCTGTATAGTTGGAACAGAATTTACCAGTGGGAATGTGCCTAGTCTCATAGTGGTTGTCAGGATATGAGATAAAGATACCGGCACCTCCATTCCTAACAGCATTAGTTGCTGATCCATCTGTATAGGCATGTATCCATGATTGATCGGGATAGCTTTCTTGGATCATACTCAATGTAGCAGTTCGTTTTTGCAGATCATTATACTCACATCCACTTGTGAGACCACTGACTGATGTATTAATTTGGAGGGCACTGCTGGCCTGCTCCCATGGTACAGGGTATAGGGTGGGCTTCAGTGGTGTTGTCTTCATGGATAGGTCTTCTTGATGCTGTCTTATAAGTCTTTTCCCCCGATGCACAAAGCTGCTACGCTTTAGACGTCCCAATGCCAGATCATCTAGTCTTGCCTTCATTGGGTGCATTGGCATACTGTTGTACTTTTCCATCTGGATCATGGTTTTTGTGTCTCTTCTATGGGACAATGTCTGTAATCCAGCAACCTTCTGCATCTCTGTTATTGGTGTAGTTTTCATGGCTCCTGTAATGAGCCTGAGAGCTTGATTTTGCACCTTGTCCAAAGACTGCAGATGTGAGTTAGCAGCTGATGACCATGCTGCTGAGCTAAACTCTAAGTGTGGTCTTATTACTCCATTATAAATCTTCTTTAGATTTCGTTCATTTGCTCCCCAGTTGGTACCTGCTAATTTTCTGAGTATGCCTAGTCGTCTTCGGGCCTTTCCTTCTGCATTTTCAATATGCTTATTCCATGTAAGCCTTTGGTCAAATGTCACCCCAAGATAGGTGGGGTAGCTTTCTTCCTTGATCACGGTTGTCCCTAGGTGTATGTTAGCTGATTTGTCCTTGGGGGCGAGGGAGAACAGTGTTGTGGAGGTTTTGTCTGTGTTTATTGTGATAAGCCATTTCTCTGCCCATGACACTAGCATGTCTGCTGCCCGCTGCATTCTATAATTTGCTGTGGTGACATTTTCATCAGCGCACCAGAGTACTAGGTCATCTGCATATAAGGCAGCTTTAACTCCTGCAGGGAGATCTTTCACCAGGTCATTGATGTAAACAAGGAAGAGTGTTGGGGAAATTACTCCTCCTTGAGGTACCCCCTGATGGAGCAACACTTTTCTGCTCTGCAGACCGTCAAGAGTGACTCTAGTTCTCCTGTTATGCAAGTATGACTGGATCCATTTCATCATGTTGCCTTGGATTCCACTTCTCCTAAGTTTTGCAATGAGGCCATCTTTCCACACCTTGTCAAAGGCCTGCTTGAAGTCGACCCAGATCGTTAGGACCTTTTTCTTCTCCTGGAAGGCATCTTCTATTGCTTGAGACAAGTAAGTAACTTGGTCTTCTATACTGTAGCATTCTCTAAATCCAGCTTGTTCCGGCACCAGGATCTGCTCAGACTCTAAATACCATTTCAATCTGTGGTTGACTATTCGCTCCATAGTCTTCCCAACACAGCTTGTGAGACTGATTGGCCGGTAACTTGCAGCCTCGGTCTTACATTTCCCTTTCTTTAGTATGGGTATTGTGATGGCTTCTCTCCATACTTGGGGTACCGTTCCTTTCAACCAGCTGTGGTTGAATATCTCAAGCAGTTTTGTCTTTGCTGCTGAGCTCAGATTTACTAGCATTTCGTTGCTGATTTTGTCTGGGCCGGGTGACTTTTGAAACTTAAGCTTGGAAATAGCCTTCTGTAGTTCTCCTAGTGTGATGGGTTCCCTCATTGGGGCAGGAGTATCTGTCTGTCCCATGGTTGCCAGTATTTCTTTTCTTATCTCTCTCTGATGATCTATGTTAATGGGTAAGTTGCTTTCTGAACTGTATCTTCTAGCAAACAAGTCTGCAGCTTGTTTTCCTCTGAAAAGTTTGCCACCTTCATCCAATGTGATAGTCTGCCTAGGTGAGGAACGCTCTTCATTTAGAGACTTGACTAATCTCCAAAGTTTCCTGCCGTCTTTCTCAAGGTTCAGCGATGCCGTTTTAGTTCTCCAGCTTTTCCGTTTTTCTTCTAGCTTTGTTCTCTGAAACTCTGCTACAGCCTTTTTCCATTTGTTGTGAGTTTCAAGTGAAGGCTGAGACTCTGCGTCCTTTCTAGCCCTGTCCATAGCTTCCTGACGTTCTTGGAGTGTGCTGGACCAGTATGGTATGTAGTTACGCCGGCATCCTTTGGGAATGGTTTCTTTTGCAGCTTGTAGTATGCATCTGTTGAAGTCTTTTACCACTTCATTAATGTCTCTGTTCTGTACCTTGAGGGTAGACAGCAGCGTGTTCACCTGATGCCTGAATAAACCCCAGTTGGCTTTTTTGTAGTTCCATCTTGTAATGGCTGGGCCTGTACTGAGAGTTGCACTCTGGACAGTAAGAAAGATTGGGCGATGGTCGCTTCCCCCTAGTTGGTCTCCTACTTCTCTACTAATAGATCCAGCTATATCTGGTGTTGGAGAAGGCAAGATCTGGTGTTGAAGTTGTGTGCCATCCTCTGGAGTAGAAGGTAGGAGTATCTGTGGCATTATTGACTAGGATTAGGGAGTGATCATCTTGCCAAGTTTCAACCTCTTCACCTCTGTGATCCAGATGGTTATAGCCCCAGCTCTGGGAGTGGCTATTAAAGTCTCCAACTGCTATAAAGTTGGTGGCTGGTACCTGTATAGAGCTGAGACTCAGGGGTTTGTTGTTCGGACAGTAATAGTTCAGGAGTTCTATTTCCATCTTGTCTACCTTTATCTGCAACAGCTGATATTCTGCTCCATCCATGAAGGTTTTCCTTTCGTGTGCAGGAATGTTATTCCTTACAAGAGTAAGTACTCCTCCTTTTCGTCTATCTTTTCTGTCGGATCTGAAGCATTGATATCCCCTTATTTTAAAGGTTTGATCTGCTTTCAAGTGAGTCTCTTGGATACAGCAAACACTGACTTGCTTCTCATACAAGATGTTTTCCAGCTCTGTCTTTTTGCTGTATCCAGCCTGCTTGCTGTTCACTCCCTCTGCATTCCAGTGCATCATGACAAGTGGCACTCTGGGTTTCTCTTTTTCTGTTTTGTTTTGGTCAGTAGTTCTCCTCCGCCGTCTGCTGACTCCACAAGACGGTCTAGAGGGTCCTCCAGTAGCTGAGGGTGGGCTCTGTCGAGGCTCAGAGCCCGGCACTGCACCTGCCTGGTGGAGCTCCACAGGGCGAGCACCAGTACGAGATTTATTTGACGGTGTACTCTCCATAGAAAAAAAAAGCGAGTTGCGTGATACTGTGGTTTCCGGTGCGCCTTCTGGCCCAGTATCTATGACTTTAGCACCTGTTCAACGGGAGAGTGGGCTCATCCCTAATCTGTTTATGTTCCCAGTAGTAGACTATTCGCAAGCAGCCTGGGGGTGTCACTGCTCTGCGCGGACCTTGTTTACCGAGGCGGCGTCCGAGCTCGTATGGTGAAAATATGGTTGCATTATCTTCAAAATAGCCCTGTCTTTCCTGCCATCCTGCAACTTTGAGTTAGGGAGTTCTGAGCTCCAGTCTCTTTCCCAGGCATTTTATCCTGGCCTGGCACGCATACAGAGGACCCCACTTCTGGTTCTAAGTTAGCAGTTGGGGATAGGTGGGGTAGCACACTGTGCATTCCCCGTCATCCAGGGGGCTCTCCAACTATGCAGAGCTTGCACAATGCTGTGCTCTGGTTCTGGGCTCACCCAAGGAATCCTCACGTCCTGCACAGAGCCACTTCCAGATACCCACCACCTGCCAACCCCCCATTGTAGAAATCTCCTGCATGCGGCCATCCAGTCAAGAGCCAGTATTAAGTCTGGTGCCCAAGTGATCCCCCCAAGCTCAGTGTGCAATTCTGGGTTCTCATCATGCTGCAACACAGGGGGGATTGTGATGCTCAGCCATCTCTCTCAACTCTGCACCGATAAGTGACATCGGGGACTTAACTGTGTCTCAGTACTGGGAGGCCCCGTTTCCGGGTACACCACACACAGCCAATTGAGGCAACGGTCGCCGTGGGCGTGTCTTCAGTGGGGAAGTTGTGGAGTCTTCCTGTCCATGTTCTTGCACATCCTAACACTGCCCGCAAGACATCGGAGGTTTGGAGAGTGGCCTTCTCTGCTTTTTTGAGCCGGGGTGGGCTCCCCGGGCAAGTCTCGATGGGGATCGGGACGTGTCCACGCGCCAGTGGGCCCAGCATCGGCCGCATCTGTTGGAGGACTTGCTCTGCCAGGTTTGAGTTAGTAAATTCCAACTTTGTCATCTTCTTGGCATTGTGATGCTGGGGTGCCTGTGGATTTCCTAACGCCCCGGGTAGAAGCCAGAAGTGTACTGTGCCAGCTCTGGGGGAGATAAAGGGGGTGTTTCTGCGTCTCCTTGTGATACGTAGCCAAGGTAGGGCTCACAGTGCTCTTTCCCCGCCACCAAATTGCCTGCTGGTTACGCCGAGTTCTCCGAGGCTCTAGGCATGTGACCAAGAGTTGAAGGCAATAGGATCGTCACGTCCTGAGTCTCTGTGCCTGTACGATGGGTTCCGATCTTCAGGGAGCAGTCCACACTCGTTCCCACTCCCAAGACTTGTTCAGTATCCATCTGGCTCCTTCCCACCCACAGAGGGCGTGTACGGTGTAGTGCACCGGTTTTATTATCGAGGTTTGCTCCTCTAGATCCGTTGTGTTTAGCCTGAGGATTCGCACCCTCAGTTACCAGGACTACCTCGAGGAGGGTGTGGCTCTTCACCACGCACAACGATCTTGGGGTATGAGAGGTTTTGCTAGGCCAAGAGACTAACACCGCAATGGTCGCTCCTTTCATGAACAGAATTCACTAGGCCTAGGGTGAAGCAAGGGGGGAAACCCACTACCCACAACACCAGCACATCATACCCCCTGTCTGTAGACTTTGCCCCCTTAAAAATTCAACAAGCCAAATGAGTACAATTTCATAATTTATTATGTACATCTATATATTCTTGTAATGAGAAATGGGTGTTGGAAGATGGTAAAATGAATGATTATTTATAGTTACAAATTAAAATAAGTAATAGAAAAAGTCTTGGATTTATCGTCCATTGAAATTACAATAAAACAAGTTTATCACTGTTGCGAACAGAATCCGCTTGCACAAACGTTGTCTGGTAGTCAAGGGGATGTAACTCGTTAATAACTGGGTCTACTTTTTAACCTTGGTTGTTACCTGTTCTTGTGACTTAAACTGCCGTTCTATTCTTAGACTGATGGCAGGCAGTTCTCCTTGTATGGTCAGAAATCTTAAAGATTTTTTGGAAGGCTTTCCAAACGGTATTGAGTTTTATTCCCTATCCTTATAAGGCGCGTTTATTCGCATCTTTCTGGGTTTGTGCCCGTTTGCGGGTCGCCTGATTCGAACTGAGATTGCCGAAGCGCTTCTGCACATGTCCAGAACTGTGGGTGGTTTTTTTGGAAATGATTTCCGTCCAAAAGTGTTCCGGAGATTTTCATGCAGAGCAGACCGTTTTGATACGTCTGTGATCTGTGGTTGGGATATTGGCTATCCTCGTGTGTGTTAGCTTGGCTAACGAGGATTCCCTTTGATGATTCAACTTGCCTGGAGGCATATATGTGTGTGGTGATATTTCTGAACGAAGGTAACTGAGCTCTTATTATCAATATGTACAGTCTGCTAAGATTCTGACATTGTCGCACCATCTTCACGCAGTGAGAGCCCCTTTCTACTAGGAAATTCACCAGGTATCTTCATATCTTAAAGTTATATGATTCGGGTCACCCTAGACCCAGAGAACAGTTCCTTTACTCCTATAAACTTCGCTATGTTAGCGTCTATATCTTTTCTGGAGGCTAGGCTTAGGTACGCCTACAAAAGATCAACCTGAACGGTACTCATAACCCGCCATGTTCGTATGGTCCGTGGTAGAACTATGTACGCCCTTGATTTACTAATATCAGGGTGGATTTGATTACACTCTTGAAGTATTGCTATGGAGCTGATATTATTGTAAGCGATAGTCAGGAAGATCGACTTACTGATTCCTGTACGATCTACTGATGAAATTATTATTATGCCTTGTTGCTGTATCCTAAATTGACTGTGACCTATGTTCATCCATGTAAACGTAACCGTCGTTGTGGCGTCTTAATAAATGATCATAAAACGTCACCAGCAGTTCAAAGCTTATATGACTTCCTTCCTGTGAGTCAGTGACGTCCTATGTGGACTGTATCTTCATTTGTACCTACATCTTACCTACATCAAGCATACATACCAGACAAGACACCCTACTACACAACCTACAACATCCATGGTGTCTAAGGAGGACCAGTATGGGCTTTCCAGCATTACAACTGTAACAGTCCCAGTATAGCTCATTAGATCTGGTAAAACAACCTTCTACATTTGGTGGCCATAAGCTGGTTTGATCTGGTGCCAGCATACACGGGGTCCCTTACCCGCTACATTCTACAGTCGACAGTCAACATACAACAATATCTTCAAGACATCTACATTTACAGAATCCTGATAGTACTCGGCGTTGCCCGGTAGCTCGTTTGAAATTACAACTTTTGCCTGAGCCTGATTCAAGAAAAGTGACAGTACCCGGCGTTGCAGCATATATTGCCAGTTGTAACGTTCCTTCGAAGGTCAAGTACCGGGATAATCGATTTGTTTTTGGATAAGAATTCCAAGTTCCGAAACAACACTACCAGTACTACATCAGAAGCTCAAGTTTGTACCATCGTCTTAGCAGTTTCGATGAAAGTTCAGATGTGCTATCAACGTTGGATCTTCAATCCTTAGAATGCTGATTGCCACCTGTCTGTTGCTGTGCTGACGATTGGATTTGCATAAGTTAAGTGGCCTGTTTTTTTGTGAACTGTGCCCTTATACTTCTACTGAGCCTTCTGTATTCTCATTCTTTGGTTATATGTTACATGTTATATGTTGATATGTTATTTGTTTATATTTCAGCGGGTTTTCGGTTGGGCGGTGTCTCCTTTAGAACATACCACGTGACAGAGGTCTTCTATTGAGAACGTTTTCTTTAAGGACTCTGCAAATTTCCTTTGCGAAATTTGCTAGCGACTTTAGTTGCTATAATTATTTAGTTGTGACGACATGTGCAGTTTTGTTTTCGGTATTTCTTTGCATTCTTTAGTTTTGTTTTGATTTGTTTGTATTTGTAGGTCTCCCCTTTCTATTCTTTAGTTCTATACAACTTTATATTTATACACTGTGGTGTCATGTGTTTTGTTTCATTTTTCGCAGATATCATCACATTCTTTGTGATATTTTCTTTACTTTTTGCTGTTCATTTTAGTTGATTTCTGCGAATGTTTTCGTATTGTTTTTGATCTTTGTTCATTGTTTATATTGGTGTTAGTTATCATTCACTATTAGCTGTGGAATACACTGATGATAATTAATTGATGGATTATGCTGATTCACTATTAGCTGTGGAATACACTGATGATAATTAATTGATGGATTATGCTGATGCACTATTAGCTGTGTAATACACTGATGATAAATAACTGGTGAATAGTGTTATGCACTGTTAGCTGTGAAGTGCACCTATGATAAATAATTGACTGATAATATTGTTATAAAGTTCATAATACAAGTTCTTTGCCAAAGACTTGTTTCCCACAGAGATTGGGGAAATTTGATGTGATTATACAAGTGCTTGATTTAAGACTTGTTACCATTAAGATTGAAATAAGATAGTTAATTATTTAAGGTTTTTGTGATTCATATTGCTAGACAATATGTCTACACTTGAGTACTTTATTGAGCAAGGGAAATCCCTTGGCAAGACTGGTGATAAATTGGAAGAGTATGCAAATACTCAATGGACTAAAGCACTAAAGTCTGAGGAGAAAACACAAAAAGAGGAAAATAAAAGATTAGACAGAGAAGCTGAGCAAAAGAAGATAGATGCTGAGAATCTGAGACTGCAGATGCAGGTGGATGAAAGAAAATTCCAGATGGAAATGGAAAAACAGAAAAGAGAAGCTGAAGCTGAGGAGAGAAAAATCCAGCTACAATTGGAGGCTGAAAATAAAAGACTAGAGAAAGAGGCTGAAAATAAAAGACTAGAGAAAGAGGCTGAAAATAAAAGACTACAAGCCGAGGCTGAAGAGAAAAAGTTACAAAGAGAGGCTGAGGCTGAAGAAAGAAGGTTACAAAGAGAGGCTGATGAGAGAAAAGCAAAAATGGAGCATGAAGAAAAACTCTTAGCTTTAGAGTTGGAGAAGTTGAAATTGATGAACATGGGTAATGCTCATGATCCCAATAAGGTGTCAGATAAGTCTAATGCTAGTACTTTTAAGATTAAACTACCAGCATTCAGTCCTTCTAGTGATGACATAACGTTCTATCTGGACAGATTTGAACGATCATGTAGAACACATAACATAGACAAATCACTATATGTTGATCAATTGTCAAATATATTAAAAGGTGAAGCTCTGAGTATGCTAAGCATGGTAGATGATCCTGACAAGAACAATTATGAAGTTGTCAGGGCAGCTTTGTTAAAGAAATACCAACTTAACGAAGACGGCTATCGTCTGCAATTTAAAAATATGTTGCCAGAAACTGGAGTAGAATTCTCTGAGTTTATTGCAAAAATACGTCTCACTTTTACACGTTGGGTTGAGCTGTCTAAGACAGAACATACTTTTGAAGCACTAATGGACTTAATACTTAGAGACAAAGTCATGTCTTCTGTCAATGAGTCTTTTCTTGCTTTCCTTCATGAGCGTAAACCTAAAACCATAAAAGAAATGGAAGAATTCTGTTGCCAATATGTCACTGCGCACCCTCACATAACCATTAGTAACTCTAAAGTGAAAGAAGGTTTGCCAGTTGCTTCGGCAGCACCATATGGTCCAAACTTTGTTCGTAAATTCCAAGGTACTCAACAAAATTTTGATAGGAAGAGTAACCGTAATTATGCTCAGAATTATGGCAATCAATCTCATGGTGATTCTTCTTCGAAGAACTGGAGACGAGCTGACAGTCCTCGTTATTGTCCTCCTAATAATTATAGACATTTTAGAAGAGGCTATAATAATAGAGGCTATTCCTCGCGGAGGCCTCAAAACCAATTTAATAGATGTTCTCATCAATGTGGACATGATAATAATAACTATGGAAACTGGAGTTCAAACCAGGATAACAGTTACAATAGAGAACACAATGATAACTTCAGAGGTAATAATGGTCGCGGTAGATCTCAATATAAAAAAAAGAGATATCAACAAGCAAACTCTGTACAACAAGAATCTCAGGGAGCCTGTAATCAGGTTGTTGATAATAAAAACTCTGACGCTGTCACATGTTCTGCCTTTGACTTTGGGAGAGCAAACAAATGCCCCCAATGCAGTACTTTGTTCGAACCGACTACCGTAACTACTTTAAGCTGTGGTCACCCTCTTCCCGCTCTTCCTGCTGCAGTTGCGCATGACGGGAGAGGTTCTCTGATCCTACATAAGGGTCTAGTAAATAATAATCCGGTCTCAGTCCTTTTTGATTCCGGATGCACCACTATTGGTGTTAGACAATCTCTTGTAGATCCATCTTGTGCTACAGGAAAAGTAATTAAATGTGTCACATTTGGCGGCACTTTAGAGAAATATCCTACTGCTGTAATTCACATTGCCACTCCTTTCTTTACGGGAGATGTGCACGCTTGTCTCTTACCTAATCCTATTGCGGACCTTATTATCGGTCGTATTCACGGAGTTAGGGAATGTACCCCACAGCAGATTGCTGCTTGGGAAGATCATAATATGCAAGCTACCAATGCGGTGGTTACAAGAGCACAAGCTCTACAGACACCTCAAACTTCATTGCCTAGTAATAATGAAGTGCATAGCCAAGATAGTCACTTGATTATTTCTCGTGACTCTTTCATAAAATTACAAGAAGAAGATCCTTCTCTAAAGAGATTCTTCATTCTAGCAAAAAAGGTGATCCAAATCAAAATACAAATCGTAAATCTTGGATTACTGTGAAGAACGGCGTACTTGTACGTATGGTACAAGAATCGACTACGTCTGCACATTCTCAAATTCTTGTTCCTAAGAGTATGAGATTGCAAATATTGCAACATGCTCATGACTCACAATGTGCTGGACATATGGTTTTTTCCCGTACAAAGTCGAGAGTCCTTGCGGCTTTCTTTTGGCCTTTTGTGAACAAGGACCTACGTATTTACTGCCGATCTTGCAAAGTATGTCAGGAGGTCAAATCTAGAGGACCACGACATGCTGCGCCTATCCAGGCTGCTGACATCCCTATTCGGCCATTTCAGAAAATGGCAATAGATATTATTGGCCCTTTTAAGATCAAGTCGGCCAGAGGACATCAATTTATTCTTACATGTGTCGATATGTGCACACGTTGGCCAGAGGCTATACCTCTTAAGAGCATTTCCACTGCCGATATCGCAGACGCTCTTTGGCTGATATTTTCTCGTTTGGGTTTCCCCAGAGAAATATTGTCAGACCATGGCACTCAACTGATATCTGACACTATGTCACAAGTAATGTCCACCTTACACATTAAAAGATCTCTCAGTAGTATCTATCACCCAATGTCTAATGGGTTAGTTGAGCGTTTGAATAGAACACTCAAGACTTTACTTGGTAAGATAACTGAAGATCATCCTCAAGATTGGGACAGGGTTTTACCCGCGGCTCTCTTTGCTTATAGAGAGGTCCCTAATGAACACACAGGATTTTCTCCCTTTGAACTTGTCTTTGGCGCGCGACCGCGCGGCCCTATGTCTTTACTCCACGATCTTATCACTGCCGATGATATTAGCGATGACACACAATCTTCATATGAGTATGTCATTGCTCTGAGGCAAAAGATCATTGAGGCATGCAAACTAGCAACTTCTTCATCAGAAATTGCTAAAGAAAAGGCAAGGCAGTTTGCAAATAAGAATAGATGTCTACGACAACTTTGTCCTGGTGACAAAGCATTCGTCCTACTCCCTAGTAGGGAAAATAGACTTCTTATTGCATGGAAGGGTCCGTATACAATAGTCTCAAGAATTTCCGATGTTGACTATGTTGTCGATATTGATGGAAAGCATAAAACTTTCCATATCAACATGCTGACGGAATTTCATGAACGTCCAGACTATTTGCTGCCTATTTTCCAGGCGACGGACGATTCTCCAGTACCTCATGGTCATTATTCATCCCTGTCAGTAATACAGGATGAGGAAACTACTTTTTCTGATGTCAATCTTCCTCTTCCTGTGGTTCCACTACATTCCACGGAATCTTGGAAAAACGTTACTGTTTCTCCTAATCTTTCCGCTGAGGAACATCGACAAGTCTCTTCGATGTTACAAACATTCCAGGATGTCCTAACTGATATCCCTGGACACACACATGTCATAGAACATGACATAATTCTTACTGACAAGAATCCTATTAGGGTTAGACCTTATCCTATCCCTATTCACTTTCAATCACAAGTCGAAAAGGAATTAGATGAAATGATTCAATTAAACATAATTGAACCATCGACTTCTCCATATTCTTCTTCCATGGTTATTGTCCGGAAGAAAGAAAAAGAACATACGCATTTGCGTTGATTATCCCAAATTGAATCAAGTCACAAAGTTTGATGCTGAACCGATGCCTTTATTAGAAGATCTACTTATTATGATTTCTAATTCTAGATTCTTCACTAAACTTGACTTGTCTAAAGGTTATTGGCAAGTACCTTTAGCAGATTGTGCCAAACCTCTTACTGCTTTCTCAACACCCAGGGGTTTGTTTCAATGGAATGTTATGCCTTTCGGCATTATGAACGCCCCTGCGACTTTCGTACGCATGATGCGTCGAATTCTTTCACATCGTTCAGATGTCATTGCATACTTAGATGATATCTGTCTCTTCAGTGATTCCTGGGAAGATCACTACTTGGGTTTATATGAATTACTGTCTACGCTACGCGAGCATAATTTGACAGCAAAACCCTCTAAAGCCTATATTGGGTTTGGTGAAATCTCTTTCCTGGGTCATCGTGTTGGTCATGGTCTTTTGAAGACAGAAGACCACAATACGTCTAAAATACTGAACATCTCTGTACCTAAGACGAAAAAACAAGTTCGTAGTCTCTTGGGTTTAGTTCAATTTTATGGGAGATTCATTCCGAATCTATCTTCAATTATGGCACCCCTTTCAACGCTGTTGAAGAAAGGATCGCCTAATCTGGTTCGTTGGTCTCAAGAATGCCAATCTTCCTTGGACCAGATTAAGAATATATTCTCATCTCCTCTCATCTTAAGATTACCTACTCTTGATAGGACTTTTGTTCTTAGGAGTGATGCTTCATCCACTGGGATCGGGGCAGCACTTATGCAGGATAATTCAGAAACTCTGCATCCTGTAATGTACATTTCTAGGAAACTAAATGCGGCAGAGAGGAATTATTCGGTTCTAGACCGTGAGTTATTGGCTATGGTTTGGTCAATTCTCAAATTACAGAGATTCCTTCTGGGCGCGCATTTCATTCTAGAAACTGACCAAAAAGCTCTTACAGCTATTCAAACTAAGAACTTGAAGAGTTCGAGATCCACTCGATATGCCATTGCTCTTCAACCTTTTCACTTCACGGTACGAGCTATCCGTGGTTCGGATAATGTGATGGCAGACATTCTGTCTAGATGCCCACATGATTCCAACTAATATTTCTGTCCTATATTTCCAGATATACTACGGATCCATAACACTCCTATATTATAAACATACATTAGCACACCTGTCCTCACTTTATGTGAACTCATGCTATTGTGCATTGTCATTTTCTTCGTCTGTTACCGTCTTTGGTATAACAGAGGAAGGCTAAGTAGGCAATATAAGGGCCTAAAGTTCACTCGGCCACAATTATTAATAATAATGTATTGTATATTAGGAATCCTAATGGTTGTTAAATAGGATTATATTGGTTGTATTTTCTCAGCAAGTCACTGATGTTCTGAGAAGATACCTTACTCCTTGTCAAACAAGATGAATTATGAAGTGCTTACTTACCCTTGGAACGACAGAAGATGTGTTCCGTTAGTCTTTGACCTGATGCTTCTTCGATCATCGACTCTTGTATATTATATTATAATATTTACATGCTTAGATAAATGTGCTATTTCCTTTAACATATGTACATCTCGATAAGGCGGTACTAGAATAATATCACCGCTATTTTCATAATGCTTTATTGTTATTACATTTGCATATATATGTATATATATATATAACTTGTACTTACATGCTAGCGTGACCAGCTATGTGATGTATATTGGTAGCACCTCCCCGATATATATATTTTTGGAGAAAGATTTTTTCTCTAATGAGATATATTCTCACATAACACTCTATGTGTTGATTTAGCCTCATGTTAGGTAGTTATCTATTTGTCCGCGCATCATTTGTGCGTTTTTGAGCTGCTTCTAGCTCTTGGATATTTAAAAAAAAAAAATTTTTTCATTTTTTTTTATCGGGAGGTCGTGGTAGTATGTTGCGAACAGAATCCGCTTGCACAAACCTTGTCTGGTAGTCAAGGGGATGTAACTCGTTAATAACTGGGTCTACTTTTTAACCTTGGTTGTTACCTGTTCTTGTGACTTAAACTACCGTTCTATTCTTAGACCGACGGCAGGCAGTTCTCCTTGTATGGTCAGAAATCTTAAAGATTTCATGGAATGCTTTCCAACCTGTATTGAGTTTTATTCCCTATCCTTATAAGGCGCGTTTATTCGCATCTTTCTGGGTATGTGCCCGTTTGCGGGTCGCCTGATTCGAACTGAGGTTGCCGAAGCGCTTCTGCGCATGTCCAGAACTGTGGTTGGTTTTTGGAAATGATTTTCGTCCAACAGTGTACCGGAGATTTTCATGCAGAGCAGACTGTTTTGATACGTCTGTGATCTGTGGTTGGGATATTGGCTATCCTCGTGTGTGTTAGCTTGGCTAACGAGGATTCCCTTTGATGATTCTACTTGCCTGGAGGCATATATGTGTGTGGTGATATTTCTGAACGAATGTAACTGAGCTCTTATTATCAATATGTACAGTCTGCTAAGATTCTGACATTGTCGCACCATCTTCACGCAGTGAGAGCCCCTTTCTACTAGGAAATTCACCAGGTATCTTCATATCTTGAAGTTATATGATTCGGGTCACCCTAGACCCAGAGAACAGTTCCTTTACTCCTATAAACTTCGTTATGTTAGCGTCTATACCTTTTCTGGAGGCTAGGCTTAGGTACGCCTACAAAAGGTCAACCTGAACGGTACTCATAACCCGCCATGTTCGTATGGTCCATGGTAGAACTATGTACGCCCTTGATTTACTAATATCAGGGTGGATTTGATTACACTCTTGGGGTATTGCTATGGAGCTGATATTATTGTAAGCGATAGTCAGGAAGATCGACTTACTGATTCCTGTACGATCTACTGATGAAATTATTATTATGCCTTGTTGCTGTATCCTACATTGACTGTGACCTATGTTCATCCATGTAAACGTAACCGTCGTTGTGGCGTCTTAATAAATGATCATAAAACGTCACCAGCAGTTAAAAGCTTATATGACTTCCTTCCTGTGAGTCAGTGACGTCCTATGTGGACTGTATCTTCATTTGTACCTACATCTTACCTACATCAAGCATACATACCAGACAAGACACCCTACTACACAACCTACAACATCCATGGTGTCTAAGGAGGACCAGTATGGGCTTTCCAGCATTACAACTGTAACAGTCCCAGTATAGCTCAATAAATCTGGTAAAACAGCCTTCTACAGTCACATTATCTATTGCCATCTAGTTGTCATCATTAAACAGTCGTTTTAGAAACTGCTCACAGGATTTGTTGGATGGATACACGTAAAACTCATCTTATGTTAGTTCGAGGTTCCTGAGACACACTTGAATCCGGAAGACTTTCCTTCAGCCCGCCCTATAACTACGGGGGACTAAGGTGTTGAAGATTGGTTGACCTCTAAGCTTCAGTTAGCAGGATCAACGGTCTTCAGGTCTTTTGGGTAAATTCAGTCAGGAATGATCATAATCTTGATCAGCAATGATCATAAAACTTGATCATAAAAACCCTCTTAGGATTTATAAGCTCACGGTGAGACTGTATTGGCTTAATTTAATCTGCCCTGTATGCAGCGTGAAAATAGAACTTTTCTTGCAGATGCTGTCTTCCAGTTTCTCACTCGGGCTTCTGGATTTGGTGTGTTATTTCAACGCGCCGCTCTGTCCTTATATTTCAGTCTCTCGCCTGTACGAGAAAGCACCTCTAAAAGTCCCAAAAGATTTTCGTTTCATCTCCTGGTTTCAGGCGATTTGAGGCGATCTGTGCTTTTCCTGTACCTGTTTTTTTCTTCTGTTCACTACACACTTATATTATTCCTTCCTTCCTATGTATCATTCCCTTTTCCCCATATGAGGCTTTCACTACATATAAGTTTTATCCAAATCCGTTGAGGCTTGTTAGTGTAATAAATTGTTAAAGATTATTATCTAACTTTTAGCCGATGTGATGAAGGTGAAAAATATTAATTATCTTTAAAACTATTTATATTTGAATAATATCCTTTTGGATATAATTCCTAGTCTATCTCCTTTGTTGAGTTATTTTTTTTTTATATTATTCCAACCAGGCGTTCTCCTGTAGTCTAAAATTTAATTTTTAGTAAATGCAAACTTTTAAAGTCCGCCATACATTCCTATATAGCTATTTCCTCATTCTTCAGTAATAATGTCTGGCTTTAACCGTAATTCACATTTCCCGTCTTCAAACTTCAAAGAAAGACCGCCGCGCTGACCTTGCGCTGGTGTGTGTGTGTGTGCGCGCGCTGTGGGCGTGTGTCACGCTACAACCAAGCAAGTGTTATCAAATCTAGCTACATCCAGCTTAGTAAAATCTACCAGTATATATATATATATATATATATATATATATATATATATATATATATATATATATATATATATAAAGAGAACTAAAAGCATAAAGTAGCTGCAGGTTCCCTATGGAGCAGGGAGAGAAAGATGAAAGAAATGATGCACATTCCAAGTCTAATACATACATTTTCAAAGCAGTGTAAATGTCCCTTTAAACATAGCCACTTTAAAAGTAATGTAAGTTTTTAAGCTTTAAATCAGTGTAAATGTCTATGTGAAAATATTCATTTCAAAGTGATGGAATTTTCAAACTTCTCAATCAATGTAAAACATAAATGAAAACATATTCAATTTATTTTGTGAATACTTTTCAATCAGTGGAGACATATATGCAAACAGACTCTATCTGTATTGTTAACCTTTTCTTTTAAATATAAATTAACAATGAAAGCTATTCTATTTAAATGTAAAGAAAGATTTATCCCGAGAGATTAAATTTAATTCTCATCGAGGGTAAAGTCTGAGTAATTGGGATGGTATGGGAAGATAGGAACCCATAACTGTGGGGGTGGAAAACGCCATACCCAGAATAGCGTTTCGTTCTATTCTTTTACCACAGGTATTGGTTGTACCAGCAGAAAGTACTATCTCTGAAATAAGAAAGGAACAGTGGCCTAAGCTTTAAGATGAAGGATCCACTTGGTAGACTCTCCTTGACATTTCTGGGAAACGAGCTACACCCGACAACCTTGACCAAGACGAGCGTGAGCAGAGTGAAAAGAACCAACCCATTAGAAGGAGCAGAACCGTCATTGGCAGCTAAGTTCAAATATATGCTGCCAATTAAACTTCTTGTAACATCTTCTTCTTCTTAGATCCTTAACCACCGACCGTCAGAGCAGTCAGTGGCCATCACGCCTAATGGCGTCTTGTAGGGCAACAACAAATTGATTCCACTTTGCTCGATCGGTGGCCATTGTAGCGAGATTTGGTAAACACTTGCTTGGTTGTAGCGCGACACGCCCACGCGACACCCACACACACCAGCGCAAGGTCAGCGCTGCGGTCTTTCTTTGAAGTTGGTAGACAGCGGAAATGTGACTTACGGTTAAAAGCCATACAGTATTACTGAAGAATGAGGAAATAGCTATATAGGAATGTATGGCCGACTTTAAAAGTTTGCATTTACTGGACATTAAATTATTCACTACAGGAGAACGCATGGTTGGAATAATATTAAATAAATATAACTCAACAAAGGAGATAGGCTAGGAATTATATCCAAAAGGATATTATTCAAATATAAATAGTTTTAAAGATAATTAATATTTTTCACCTTCATCACATCGGCTAAAAGTTAGCTAATAATCTTTAAAAATTTATTACACTAACAAGCCTCAACGGAATTGTATAAAACTTATATGTAATGAAAGCCCCATATGGGGAAAAGGAAATGATATATAGGAAGGAAGGAAGGAGATAAGTGTGTGAGTGACAGAAGAGAAAAACGAGTACAGGAAAAGCACAGATTGTTTCAAATAGCTTCAAAACAGGAGATGAAACTAAAATCTTTTGGGGAATTTGGGAGCTGCTTTCTCGTACGCGCGAGAGACTGAAATATAAGGACAGAGCGGCGCATTGTAAATCACACACCAAATCCAGAAGCCAGAGTGAGAAACTGGAGGACAGCCTCTGCAAGAAAAGTTCTATTTTCACGCTGCATGCAGGGCAGATTAAGTTAAGCCAATACAGTCTCACCGTGAGCTTATTAATCCTAAGAGGGTATGTAAGTTTATTAAAAATATATGTATTACTAATATCATTTTATTTCAGATTTTATTTCTGATTGATTGTAGCAGATATAATAAAAAAGGGAATGACGCTAACCAGAGATAACCTTCACCGGCATTGTCAGGAAGCATAACCATTAATTGGTTAGCCAAATATATTATGGCTAATTCTTGCCTGGAAGCTTACGACATACCAGCAAGTACATAAGTGACTTGACATCCATAAGTGGAAGGCAAAGGTTATATCGTACCCATGTATCATAACATGTGATTTATTCATGTATATTGTTAATTCTGCACCTTATACATTATCTTATCATGCTATCTCTGTAATATACTACCATGATTCATTCATTTACATACAAACACTGAAGACATGGTCGCATCATGAACAGCAGAGGGTGGTGAGATTGTTAGAACAATGGCCACCTATTACTTCTTGTTCCAGGTTTTTATGATCAATGTTTATGATCATTCCTGATCGAGAAACTAAAGACTTGAAGAAGTTGATCCAGCTCACTGAAGCCTAGAGGTCAACCAAACTTCAACACCTTAGTCCCCCGTAGTTATAGGGCGGGCTGAAGGAAAGTCTTCCGTACTCCAGTGTGTCGGAGGAACCTCGAGCAGACGTGGATAAAGTTGAGTTTATATATTTCCATCCAACAAATCCTGTGAGCAGTTCTAAAACGACTTTCTAATGATGAAAACTAGATGGCAAGAGATAATGTGACAAACTTGTTTTATAAATTCAGTGGAAGATAAATCCAAGACTTTTTCTATTAGTTATTTTAATTTGTAACTGTAAATAATCATACATTTTACCATCTTCCAACACCCATTTATCATTACAAGAATATATAGATGTACATAATAAATTGGATAATTGTACTCATTTGACTTGTTAAATTTTTAACTGTTAAATTTTGAGTTACTTTTTCTAATTTAATTATAATATCACATAGGGTTACGATAGCGAAGTAGCATCTTATACTTCTGAAGCCTAAATCTATTGTCCAGCTCAGAGTATTCACAGCTGTAACTCACTTGTGATACCAGTGTACTTCTCGGGCACTGGAACTTCATACTTTCTGGAGAGAGATTCTACTTCTGCTCTACCACTACTATCATACTAGGAAAACCTTTCGCTACATTGGGGGCTCTTTCGCGGGATATTATTTTGTATCCTGGGCCACTATCTATGTATTCTTCTATCTTGAGCCACAAATAGTTTGTAAAAATAAATTTTTTTTTTTGGAAAAAATTCTAAAAACTTAGAAATTTGTTTGTAATAGTAGTACCATTGAGTACGAAGTAAATAGGAAACGCTCACAAGGTTTTAAGGATTTGTCTTGTTCAAAGTAATTAATTGATTTTAATTAAGTTAGTTTGTTAGTGAAGATAAAATTATATACCCTCTGGTAAGTAAGCATCATGGCTGAATTGGTGAAGTTTAGAGCTGCGATTATGCAGGAAGGAAAAGACTTGGGTATGACAGGAGATGCTCTAATTCGATATATCACAACTGAAGTGGATAAATATTTAGATAGAGAGACCAAAAGAATGGAAGTTGAGGCTGAAGCTAAGAAATTAGAGGCAGAAAGAGAGACCAAAAGAATGGAAGTTGAGGCTGAAGCTAAGAAATTAGAGGCAGAAAGAGAGACTAAAAGAATGGAAGTTGAGACTGAAGCTAAGAAATTAGAAGCAGAGAGAGAAGCCAAAAGACTGGAAAGAGAAGAAAAGAGACTAATTTTGGAAGCTGAAGAAAGAAGGTTACAAAGAGCGCATGAGTTAAGTTTAAAGGAACTTGAACTCCAGGGAGCAGCTAGCAATCATGGTGCTAGCTCACCTCACTCTGAGAGTAGCTCCAACCATAGCGCGGCAAATGGAGCCATGAGTTTCCACCTGGATCCATTTATTGAAAAAGAGGACGCCATTGAGTCGTACCTGGATAGATATGAGAGACTGGCCTCTACCTATGGATTGGAAAAGGAAAAATGGAGCCTTAAGCTATCTCAGGGGTTGAGGGGAGTTTCATACGATGTTTATTTAAAACTCTCAAAAGAAGACCAGGAAGATTATGAAATCTTAAAACAAGCTTTACTGGTCAGGTACGAAAAGAATTCTGAATCTTATAGAAAGAGATTCCGAACTGCTAAGCTACTTCCAGGAGAAAACTATCACCAGTTTTCTGCCAGATTGGAAACTTATCTGACAAAATGGATTAGCTTAGGAAAGTGTCAAGATATAAAAGAAATGGTCATGATGGAGCAACTGAGAGAATCCATGCCTCAAGAAATGAGAAAATTTCTTATGGAACAAGGAGCTGAGAGATTGGAAGATATTTTAACCATGGCTGAAAGATATCAAGCAGCTCAGTCAGAAGTATCAGGAAATAAGAAGAAGCAGGGTGAGAACTTCAAACCTTCACAAAACTTTACCAACTATGAACACAGGGACAATTCCAACAAGAACAAACACAGAACTGATTATAAAGACAAAAACCCTCTAGGATCAGAAAAGAAACCTCCAAGAAAGGAAGGAAAGTGGTGTAAATCTTGCCAAATGAGTAACCACAATACTGCGGAATGCAGACGGAAAAACCCTCCTCATCACGCTGCATGCCTTACAACAGAGAACAAGGGAAGGAAGGACCTGGCAGATAGTCAGAATGACCTCCATCATCCCCCTGTCTGTGAGGAAGTGACCTTGAATGGCACCCAAGTACTGTGCTTATATGATACAGGCTTGGACTTTGACTCAGTAGTGTGCTCTTCTCTGGTGAGTCCGGAACAGATAACCACAGAAACAGTGGAAATCAGAGGACCAGTCAAGGGAGCAGGAACCATGACACTGCCCATAGCCCGAATCAACATAAGATCTCGCTATGTGGAAGGAGAGATCAAAGCAGCAGTGATGGACAACCCTATCTACCCATTAATACTGGGATGTAGATATGTCTTTCTAGGAGAACCTATAAGACCCATAGTGATGGCAACAGTCCAGACCAGGGCAAGCTCTAAGAAAGAGGAGGACACTATCATCAATACTCATCCAGAAGAGATGAGAAAGGCTCAAACTGCTGACAGTACATTGAAGCCTTGCTTTGGCAAATTACCTAAAAGCCATAACCCTCCAGAGAAAGGAGACTTATATATGAAAAAAGGCCTACTATATAGAAAAGCTGGAACAGGACCAAAAGGACATGGACAGCTTGTAGTGCCAAAATCATACAGGGAGCAGGTTATGAAGCTAGGACATGCTATACCCTTCAGTGGACATATGGGAATAGGGGCCACTGGACAACGGATAGCCTGTCACTACTTTTGGCCAGGGATCACAGAGGACATAAAGAGGTATGTGAGATCCTGTCCAGAATGCCAAAGAGTAGCTCCTAAACATAGGACTGCACCAGCAACACTGGGAGAAATGCCCATCATGGGAACGCCCTTCGAACGTGTTGCCGTGGATATTGTTGGACCCCTCAGTAGGACCAAGAAGAGAAATGCATATATCTTAACCTTGGTCGATACTTGCTCTATGTGGGGAGAGGCAGTAGCAATGTCATCGATAGATTCGAAACATGTGGCAGAGGCACTGTTAACAATATTCACCCGATTAGGTTTCCCACATCAAATATTGACTGACAATGGTTCTCAGTTTAGGGGAAAGCTAACACAAGAAGTATTCAGGTTATTTCAAGCTAGACATTATCACTGTAGCCCGTACCACGCCCAAGGGAATGGTCAAGTAGAGCGGTTCAATGGCACGCTCATTTCAATCCTTAGAAAGTTGGCTAGTGAGAAACCTGAAACTTGGGACACATACTTACCCTCAGCACTATTTGCCTATAGGGAAGTCCCACATAACTCCACAGGATTGGCTCCAGCTACATTGTTGTTTGGACGACCAATCAAAGGTCCACTGGAAGCATTGTTGCGGACATGGACTGATGAAAAAGCAGAAGAAACCGTGACTTCTTCATACCAATACGTCAACGAGTTGACATCTCGATTGAAAACAAGTTGGAAACTGGCAAATGATAACTTGAGACAGGCCAGGAGGAAGCAGGCTGCTTACTACAATAAAACAGCAAAAGATAGGGAACTTGAGGTGGGAGAAAAGGTTCTGTTACTGTTGCCCAGCAGCAATAATAAATTGCAAATTGGATGGCAGGGACCCTACGTCATATTGGAAAAACTTTCCCGGACCAACTATAAGATTGACAAGAAAGGAAAGGAGAAGGTGTATCATGTCAACCTTCTTAAAAAGTATTATGACAGGGAAGCATCAGAAGTTGCCCATATCATGACCCTGGCCATTGCAACAGAAATGCAGGATGAACCAATTTCCTCCATGGAATACCCCCTATCAACTACGGAAAGCTATGCTCAGGTTAATGTGAGTGAACATTTAACTCTTGAGCAGAGGAAAAAGGTTCAGGAGGTGTTAGAAATCCATGCTGATGTACTCACAGATAAGCCGGGGTGTACTAATCTGTTAGAGTATGACATGACGATTACTGACCCTACACCAGTTTGTATGCGGACATACCCTATACCTTATGCTAAAGGACAGGCACTCAAGGATGAGATTGATTATCTCTTAAAAGAGAAAATTATTTCAAAGTCTGAATCTCCCTACAGCTCAAGTGTGGTGCTATTAAGGAAGCCTAGTGGTGAACACAGGTTATGCATTGATTATAGGAAACTAAATGCTATCACTGAATCTCAGGTAGACCCATTACCTGACACCAATCAGTTGTTTGCTACATTGAGTAAGGCTCGGTATTTTTCAAAAGTAGATCTAAGCAAGGGATACTACCAAATACCAGTGAAACCAGAAGTTAGGAAACTGTTAGCCTTTAGTACACCGGATGGACATTACGAGTTCAATGTACTCCCATTTGGTTTAAAGAATGCTCCAAGTATCTTCACCAGAATGATGAGGAAATTGTTGGAACCATTACAAAATCCTCATATCACCAACTTCATGGATGATATTCTGATTGCTACCACTACATTCGAGGAACACGTAGTAGCACTCTCCATGTTGTTAGGTAGATTAAGAGAAACGGGATTGACAGCACGCCCAACTAAGTGTCATATTGGATGTGAGACATTGGAATTTTTAGGTCACACTATCTCTACAGGGCAAATGTCTCCGGACCCAAAGAATGTAGAGAAAATGAGAAAAGCACCAAGACCACAAACTAAGAAGGATGTAAGATCCTTTGTGTCACTGTGCGGGTTTTATCAGAAATATATACCCCATTTTAACTCATTGTGCGCGCCATTAACCGACTTAACCAAAAAAGGTCAGCCGGATAAAATACAATGGACTGTGGAGTGTGAACAGGCTTATACAGAGTTGAAAAATAAGCTGACAAATAAACCTATCCTTGCCCTTCCCGATCTCACACAAGAATTCGTACTAAGAACGGATGCTAGCAATGTAGGCATCGGAGCAACATTACTACAGCGGGCAGACACACCGCCACATATGCTATTACCAGTAGCTTTTGCCAGTAGAAAGTTAAATACAGCTGAGAGAAATTATTCTACCGTTGAACGTGAATGCCTCGCTTTGGTCTGGTCGATCAACAAATTCGCCCCTTTTCTTTACGGGAAACACTTCATTGTGGAAAGTGATCACCAGCCTTTGATGTTTTTAGCAGTGTCTAAAAAATTAAATTCACGACTTTTAAGGTGGAGTTTACTGTTATCTCCATATTCGTTCAATGTGAGATACATACCAGGACGGGACAATCTTGGACCCGATTTTTTAAGTAGGCATCCTATCAAAGGAGATATAGAGAAACAGAAAATTAAGGAGGAACTGCAGCATGTGTTACCAAAAAGTTAACCGTGCAGGCACTGTTTTAAAGAAGAGGGCTCTGTAGCGAGATTTGGTAAACACTTGCTTGGTTGTAGCGCGACACGCCCACGCGACACCCACACACACCAGCGCAAGGTCAGCGCTGCGGTCTTTCTTTGAAGTTGGTAGACAGCGGAAATGTGACTTACGGTTAAAAGCCATACAGTATTACTGAAGAATGAGGAAATAGCTATATAGGAATGTATGGCCGACTTTAAAAGTTTGCATTTACTGGACATTAAATTATTCACTACAGGAGAACGCATGGTTGGAATAATATTAAATAAATATAACTCAACAAAGGAGATAGGCTAGGAATTATATCCAAAAGGATATTATTCAAATATAAATAGTTTTAAAGATAATTAATATTTTTCACCTTCATCACATCGGCTAAAAGTTAGCTAATAATCTTTAAAAATTTATTACACTAACAAGCCTCAACGGAATTGTATAAAACTTATATGTAATGAAAGCCCCATATGGGGAAAAGGAAATGATATATAGGAAGGAAGGAAGGAGATAAGTGTGTGAGTGACAGAAGAGAAAAACGAGTACAGGAAAAGCACAGATTGTTTCAAATAGCTTCAAAACAGGAGATGAAACTAAAATCTTTTGGGGAATTTGGGAGCTGCTTTCTCGTACGCGCGAGAGACTGAAATATAAGGACAGAGCGGCGCATTGTAAATCACACACCAAATCCAGAAGCCAGAGTGAGAAACTGGAGGACAGCCTCTGCAAGAAAAGTTCTATTTTCACGCTGCATGCAGGGCAGATTAAGTTAAGCCAATACAGTCTCACCGTGAGCTTATTAATCCTAAGAGGGTATGTAAGTTTATTAAAAATATATGTATTACTAATATCATTTTATTTCAGATTTTATTTCTGATTGATTGTAGCAGATATAATAAAAAAGGGAATGACGCTAACCAGAGATAACCTTCACCGGCATTGTCAGGAAGCATAACCATTAATTGGTTAGCCAAATATATTATGGCTAATTCTTGCCTGGAAGCTTACGACATACCAGCAAGTACATAAGTGACTTGACATCCATAAGTGGAAGGCAAAGGTTATATCGTACCCATGTATCATAACATGTGATTTATTCATGTATATTGTTAATTCTGCACCTTATACATTATCTTATCATGCTATCTCTGTAATATACTACCATGATTCATTCATTTACATACAAACACTGAAGACATGGTCGCATCATGAACAGCAGAGGGTGGTGAGATTGTTAGAACAATGGCCACCTATTACTCCTTGTTCCAGGTTTTTATGATCAATGTTTATGATCATTCCTGATCGAGAAACTAAAGACTTGAAGAAGTTGATCCAGCTCACTGAAGCCTAGAGGTCAACCAAACTTCAACACCTTAGTCCCCCGTAGTTATAGGGCGGGCTGAAGGAAAGTCTTCCGTACTCCAGTGTGTCGGAGGAACCTCGAGCAGACGTGGATAAAGTTGAGTTTATATATTTCCATCCAACAAATCCTGTGAGCAGTTCTAAAACGACTTTCTAATGATGAAAACTAGATGGCAAGAGATAATGTGACAAACTTGTTTTATAAATTCAGTGGAAGATAAATCCAAGACTTTTTCTATTAGTTATTTTAATTTGTAACTGTAAATAATCATACATTTTACCATCTTCCAACACCCATTTATCATTACAAGAATATATAGATGTACATAATAAATTGGATAATTGTACTCATTTGACTTGTTAAATTTTTAACTGTTAAATTTTGAGTTACTTTTTCTAATTTAATTATAATATCACATAGGGTTACGATAGCGAAGTAGCATCTTATACTTCTGAAGCCTAAATCTATTGTCCAGCTCAGAGTATTCACAGCTGTAACTCACTTGTGATACCAGTGTACTTCTCGGGCACTGGAACTTCATACTTTCTGGAGAGAGATTCTACTTCTGCTCTACCACTACTATCATACTAGGAAAACCTTTCGCTACAGCCATCCTTCGTACAGTGCCCAAACTCTGGTTCATTCTTTGCATCTCAGCCTCCACAGTCCTCCGCCAGGTTGTTTTTGGTCGGCCTCTCTTTCGTTTTCCTTCAGGGGTCCAAAGAATAGCTGTTCTTGTAACATCTCATATTCCATAAAGACTGCGATGATAACTTTTCTTGATCCATTACTATTCATATTATTTTCCAACTGTTAAAACCTAAAGTGATTATAAAATTGTGTTATTTGTAATGTTACAAATTTAACTTCGATTTAATCATTTTAAAGTTACTGCATGTTTGTCTCAGTCAAATTACTACACACTCTAAACAGAGCTATACTAGAATAATAGAATTCCACTGAGTAAATCATGGGTTGGGGCTTAAACGGGCTGAAAGTAATAAGTGTTTAAATCCTTCACAAAATCGTCGGCAGAATTATAGAGTTAACATACTCAGCCAAAGCAGTATTGTTCTCGCTTATTCTGAATATCTTGTGAAGACTCCCTGGAGATATAAGCGTTTTGTTTCTTCTATTTACATATCTGTCAAGAGCCATTTTGTGCGAAGGTAGATACCTTTGAAGCCCATATTAGATACTCTTGAGTTTTGGCCACTGTTGGACCACTACTGCAAAGCAAGGGAGGCAATACCGTCACATGGCACTTGGACTTTAACAACTGGTTCAGAAACAAGAATAAAGGAATGATAAATGAGATGTCACAGAAAGATTAACAGCATAGCAGACATAAATTTATAATAAATAAACAGATCAGATACACAGTCAGAAGTGCTATAGGACCAAATGATGATCTTCTCACAATAATAAAGTGACGAAATCTGACGTGGTCTGGTCACGTGTCAAGATCACATGGGCAACAAGAGATTGTTCTTCACCTCATAGTATCAGTGATTTCTTGACCACTTTTGTCTGCTAGTTAGTCATACGTCACGAGAAGACGTCCTGATGTAACCGACAGATCCATAGACATGATTAATGGTTGAGAGGGGCGCAATGCTAGTAAATGTAGCAACAACATTTATAACAGTTAACACGTACAACCCCCCGCCCCCGACAATAAAAAACAAATATTCAGAATATATCTTGAACAAACCAATGTGCCATCATCACTAACAAGCGATTATCACCAATCTCTGTAACGTACTTTATTATTGCCAGTTCCAGACACCAGCTTCTACATCCAACCCTGTGATGTATTTGAGTACCGTGTAGACCTCTATGTTTGACGATAATCACAAAGTTAAAGAAAGTATTTGTATTTAATTGTTTCAACCTGACCATACAATACGGGAGGTAGACATGGACAGATCTTGAACTGATGGCACGTGACAGGAGGACGGTGCATGTGTTTGTTGAAGGTCATTACTCCCTGAGGAGCTAAAGGGTGTTGATTGATTGATACATTATGTACATGTGAGACAATGAGATTCCATGAGCCTACCTATGTAATGTCAAACAGGAAACAATACAGGAAATATATATGATATGTTACAGAAAGGTTATCGGCAAATCTGACATGGATCGTATTAAACTTGAACAGATTAGACATAAAGTTAGAAATGTTATAGGACCATATGATGACTAACTCACAACATTAAAGTGACGGAAGCTGACATGGTATGGCTACATATGTGCTACCAAAAAGACTACAGACACAACCATTAAAGACACTCACATACACTAGTCACAATCAAAATAAATGTATACAAAGATTTCTTTTCGTGTCCTCTGTAAAACCTTAAGGGACATAAATATATTTAATCCAAGGTAGACAATTCAATAAAGACATAAAATGCTAAACTGAATAATACATTTTCTTCCTTTATTTAATTTTATCCAGTTGATCTTTAAATTATAAAATAAAATTAATGGTACGTTTTTTATCCACTTGGTGCACATATTCATGTAGTGAACACTCATGTCCTGTGCCATTCTTAATGATAGTTGTTGCGTGCATATTTTGACGCACATATTACAAAAATCGATATGGCTATTTAATATGGAAAAGATATAGACATTCATTCATTTGTGTATGAGAATGCTGTCTATGGTAAAGCTAGATAACTCATGATTGATTTACACTTTTGATTATAGGAGTAATCGTTCTTGATATTGATTCGGCGCATGGATATTGCACTCATGTCCGTACTTATTTGTTCGGGCCAGAAAATAGATTAATTTGCTTATTATGTTTATGGCCTGAATTCATATGTATTACATATTATTAGTACAAGTAGAATCAGTCCTATATTGTATATTTTGGATGGGTAGGCAGGACTATATTCTTGTTATGCCGCTCTAGCGGAAGTAGGAGTTGTCTTGACAAGTCGTGATGAGGTCCGATGTACCGTTTACAATGGCGGGTTACGCATTTTCAAGGGCTGGTACATTCTTAAGTAAAAATGATTTATGAAGTGGTTTTTCTTCTGTAGGAGATTGTGTCTCTACTAGAGTTTGTGTTAGAGACTCTCCTAATGTACGGTATCATGTATGATTCGGACTCCAGGTAATGCCAGACCCTATTTTTGATGATCTCATGTCGGTTAGACCTAGCTGGAATATTATGATTCGCAACGCTAGGGTCATGTTTGTATCGACGAAGATGACGGGCTTCCATACAGCAGTTATGTCTACGTGAAGTAACTGGATTACTGTAGAACTGTATGGAGAAACTTTAGGAAATTATTCATATGCATTTCAAATTAACTTTGGCTTATATATACCCTCCTATGAGTGAGTGAGCGACAACTCAGGAAGGCGGCCATGTTACATTCCTGTCATCATATTTTTGAATCACTGTCCAGAGAACGGGGCATGTATCTTACTATTCGGACAGTGGCAAGGAGATCACAATTTTGATAGAAACCCCTTATCGTGGTTTCATAATATGATATAAACTGTGAACATAAAGCAACTTTAGTTACTTACCGATCCGCCTTCACTGACGCGTTTAGTCAGATAGGGGATGCGGCCATAATGTATGATAACATTGGAAGCTATTGATGTACTACCCATGATATATGAATGTGTCATGACATGGGATCTACTATGTATGCCTGCAAATTGATGTGTCAACATATACCCATGATTTACTCGTTATGTCCCAGTGTGTGCGTCTAAATAAACTGTGTAAAAAAGATTCCAGCAGTCTGCATTGGTGCCTTGTAGACACAAGTGAATGAGTGCTTAGATTGGTCAGAACACGAACAGTCCACCATTCGCGTTAATCACACTCTACACTTCCACTCCATATATACCCCATCCTGCGTCGGTTGAATTGACCAAGTTTAGGGCCTGCTCCCCCTGGAGCCTTAGAGGGAAACTACTGCTTACAGCTGCCTTTGCCTTCCCTAACTCAGGACTAGGGTGAGTTACCCATTTACAGCTGGGTAGACTGGAGCATGCCTGATCTCAACAACTCGGTACACTACAATGGACATATACCGTAGTGGCACCACAAACAACATGCTACAGTGATTGATAGTGGAGCCTTACCGAAGAAAGAAAACACACTTTACACCACACTTTACAGTCACACTTTACAATAGTGTCTTACAGAAACCGGCAGTATGGTCTTTTATATTTGAATATGCGCCCTAATATAACCAACTAGGTTGAACGGGACTCACCTCGCCAAAACGAGGCAAAACTTTATTTTTAAATAAAAAATGATACTGGTTGATCTTCATTAGCCGGTTCGCAGATTTTCAAACCAAAATGTTCCATGAGCGCTAACAGACCCTCTTCATCCATCTTTTCAACACACTGTATGACAAAATACACCAGTCAACGGTCAGCGCTGTTACAACGTTAATTTTCTTTTCATTCCTAGGTTGTCTAGGACCTCTTTATATGTACTATCAGTCACGAGGTATCCCATATTCTTCTAAATATCCACATCTCGAAAGACCATAATTCTTTCTCTCAACTGTTCGTTGTCAAGATATTGATAAAGAGTGATGATAAAAGAAATCTCTTTACAGAGCGCAACGAATAAGCCCCCTTCTGGACGCATGCTTCGGCCCATGTACAGCGCTGATGGAACATTTGGGCGAGCAAATATACGAGATAACAGCATAAATGTCTAAGATATTAGCATTGACAGTGATGGAGCAAATTTACGAGATAACAGCATGAATGTCTAAGATTTTTAGCATTGACAATGATGGAGCAAATATACGAGATAACAGCATAAATGTCTAAGATATTAGCATTGACAATGATGGAGCAAATATACGAGATAACAGCATAAATGTCTAAGATATTAGCATTGACAGTGATGGAGCAAATTTACGAGATAACAGCATGAATCTCTAAGACATTAGCATTGATAACGAAAGAGGAGATATATGAGATAACAGCATGCATCTCTAAGACAGTAACATTGACAACGTCAGAGCTAATATACGAGATAACAACAAGAATCTCTTAGAATTGACAACGACAGAGCTAATATACGAGATAACAACATGAAGCTTTAAGACATTAGCATTGACAACGACACAGCAAATAAGTGTTCTCTGCATCAACTTGCGCTTCAAAACAAAATGTAAAAATAAATAAAATTATTCACAAATTAAAAAAGGAAATGCTTTCCTAATATCGATAACACACTGCTGTTTGTCATAAATAACTGTGCAGCTTTGCTAAATATATTTATTGCACTTCATTCAACCAGTTTAAGACACAACATGAAGATCAACACATCTAATACAGAAACTAAGAAAATCAGCTGATCACCAAGCCCACTTAACTTACGTGTCAACGACATCAGACTTAAGCAGGTTCCAGAGTTCAAATACTTAGGAAGCATTTTTACAGAAAATTGAAAACTTGACAGAGAAATTGAAACAAGATGTCTAAAAGCCAATGCAGTGACTTAACAACTGTCACCACTGCTCAACCATCTGAATATCAGGTTTGAGTCTAAACAACAGCTGATAAATAGTATATTCTCACCACGTTTATGCTATCAGTGCTAAACATGGTCTCTGACCAAAGCACACGAGAGGAAAATCTCATTGTTTGAGATGAGATGTTTAAGAAAACAATGAATGTCAACAGGAGAGACAGAATGAGAAATTATCATATAAACAAAACTGTAGGAACTACATCCTACATAACGTATATAGAGACACAGAAAATGGAGAGGTGTATCCGTCTAATGAGAATGGCGACCAACAAACGACCACCTAGAGCCTACATAACGTATCTAGAGACACAGAAAATTAAGAGGTGTTTCCATCTCATGAGAATGGCGACCAACAAACGACCACCTAGAGCCTACATAACGTATATAGAGACACAGAAAATGGAGAGGTGTATCCATCTGATGAGAATGGCGACCAACAAACGACCACCTAGAGCCTACATAACGTATATAGAGACACAGAAAATTAAGAGGTGTATCCATCTCATGAGAATGGGGACCAACAAACGACCACCTAGAGCCTACAACACTAGAAGATCTGGTTTCAGGACACCGGGAAGACCAAGAGACAGGTGGATAGACAGCATCATTGACATCCTACAACAACACGGGCTTACATCAGCCAAGGCGACACACTCTAGCTAACCACTAAGCTTCACCGCAATAGTGAAAGAAAGTAAGTTAGTATTAATACGCGTAACAACAAAATGATACAATAGACCAACGCCAGAACAAAGCAATACATCAAGCAGCTAGTGAGTCCAGTATAATAGGGATTTATTTTTAACACATTTACAAAATGTTGCTGTTTAGAATAACTACAAAAACTTCAAAATGAAGTAAAAAATGTCAAAGACACAACAGAGAGGGAACAAACAACCGGACACACTCACACTGTCAGTCTGACAGACTCTGATCACTTACGAAACCAAGATATCAATAGAATGCTTCACAAAAGAATATTACGGGAGGAAACTTGTCTTTACAAGTGAACCAATTTAATTATCAAATAAATAATAAATTTAATACAAGCTCTTCATGTTTTGTTAATTATATCTAATTAATAAAAATAAATTATAAATGCAACAATTTATTACAATAAAACTTTTAGACGTTTTGTAAATGCATTAAAAATTAAATGTTTTCTTTGTACTTTTATAAGAACGTTTTAAACATTTTCCACTTGATGTATATATGGGTTTAAGTCATTTTACTAGCAATTCAAAATTCATAACAGTAATAGCACCTTTCCACAAATGTCGTAGATTTTTGATAGGAGAATTAAGACTTGGGTTGGTCTCTTCTGAATAGATTAGAATAAGTGGTAGTCCCAGTGAGAAGTAGTAATAGCAATAGATTTCCTCGAGTGGGGTGGTAGAATTGTGATAGAGGCTGTCTCTGAGAGCGAGAAATCTTCTCTCTCTCTCTCACCTATCTTCTACGACAGATTTAGAGTAGTCAGACAGTCTAACACATATACATTAAATATATATATATTAATATATCTCTAACCACTCACGTGCACGCACATACAAGTGACGACAGGTAGACACACAGACGTGGGAAAACTATAACAACGATTATATAGATATTTAGAACGAGCTGACCAACACGCTGATTAATTTATTGTTAAGTTTATTTATCATAGTAAACTTACGTCACAACATGTAAAATTACATCAAAAAGGCATATACACAAAGTCATAAACAAATCAAGGAATGCTACAAGAACTGATAGACCCACAGTTATGATCTTCCCTCGATGGTCAGCCCACAGTCCCGTTAGGAGAAAGATGATAGCACAAAGAGTCCCAGATACATATGATTGAGTCTAAGAGTTTCCCCGTTTAAGGTATGAACAGACCTGATACTATAATCTAGTTAAAGGGAAAATATAGTTAGCAAAACAAACTTGCATAAAGAAGGTTATGACAGCAAATAGGTGCCAAAAATACAACGGTAAAAATAACACTCAGACCTGCGTTCACTCTATTCATTCAGCCGTGGCCACGTGCGCACATTTATACTTACAGCTTTGATCGCTGCCTCTGGGAACATAATTTTTTTCTAGGACCTTCACACAGACCCGTAAATGCAGTCTTGAACAAGAAATCCCCAGTTCCAAAAAACGACGTACTGAATTCTCTGTCTCAGGGAACGATTCCTTGGGTGTTCTTATTTTTCGGATGTCTGTTTAAGTCACATAAAATTTGTCCATGGCACGAAAGTTAGCAGAGCACAGTGTCACTAGCGTAGGTTTCTAGAAATGAGGAATGTCAGGTCGGGTGCCTTATCTCAGTATATGACTATATTTGGTCACCACACTACTAGTCAAAACTCTGTAGGAATGTTACTGATATTTTGCTTGCCACAACGGGCTGAACTGTACTTAAGTGTTACTCTGGAAGAATTAAATCTGGCGCGATAGGCCTTTTACTTCATTTAACTGTTACAGTTCAATGATCATACAACCTCTGTGACAACAAAAATGGTTCGAATATATACTGAAGCTCATTAAAAACGCACCACCTGTATAATCCAGGAACAGAGTGTGAAATGTAAATATAAGTGTTTACAAGTTTACATATTTGGAATCTTTATTCATTTTCCTATGAATCTATGCTGGTCATTAATTTGTACTATTGATTGTTATGAAATTCATTGCATTCTGTGCAGGCAAGGGAGAAAACCAAAAATGCAACCAATAAAAAAATTCATTCACACTATCCTCAGTATCTGGTATGTCCACCGTGTGCTTGCAAACAAGCTTGGCAGCGGCTCCGCATTAAACGCACAAGTCTTTGAAGGAAATTCCGGGGAATCATGTCCCATTCACGTGTAAGAGCAGCTTCGAGCTGTTGCAGATTAGCTGGAGAACCTTGCCTGTAGACTCTGCGTCCAAGCTCGTCCCACCGATATTCTATAGGGGACATGTCTGGTGATAGGGCAAGCCAGTTAATCGTCACAATGTTCTGCTGCTGTAGATATTGATGCGTAATGCATGCGGTGTGCGCACGTGCGTTATCCTCCTGGAGAAGCTGCAAGTCTGGATAATTTGTGAACGCAGGAGCAACCAATGCATCCAGAACCTCATCTCGATATGTCACAGCGCATTAACATTTCCACGGAAGACGTGAAGAGGCAACCGATGGTGAAAACTGAATCCTCTCCAAATGTGAATACTGCCACCTCCAAATCGGCTGTGCTGACGAACACAGCAATCTGCAAAGCGCTCTCCACACCGTCGCAAAATCCGCGTACGTCCATCAACAAAGGATATGTTGAATCTGCTCTCGTCTGTGAATAGGACAGCATTCCACTGCAGTCTAGTCCATCTGACATGTTGCTCTGCCCATTGCAGTTGCTGCTGACGATGTCTGTGAGTCAAGTTTGGCCCAACATAAGGTCGTCTTGCAGTAAGGCCTGTATCTCTGAGTCGTCGTATGACTGTCATTCGAGAGACTTGCCCACGTCTACCCACTATTGCTCTTGCTGTTTGACTTGCCGGGAGAGAACGATTCCTTAGGTGACTCAGCACAATATGACGATCTTGCGCAGGGGTAGTAACTCGTGGTTGGCCACTCCGAAGTCTATCCCGGGCACTGCCAGTGGTTCCGTAACGTTCATTGAGACGTACAATAGTGCTGTGGTGGCAATTCATCCTTCTGACAATGGCCGGCGAGCTCATTCCGGTCTCCAACATGCCAATGGCTCGTTGGCGTTCGTTTTCAGATAGTCGTGGCATTTCAAGCACATGTACTGGGTGTTTTGTCTCAACGGCCTTTTTATACCGAGTATCCTGCCACAACGCGTACACATTTTCAGGGTCATAGCTGTTGGGAATCGTGTTGCACGTGTAACTTTCATTGTTTTCATGTGCTCTGTACACAAACCCGTGGGTTGAATCATGCGCTTTCCATTCCAGCAGCCATTCGCTCTCTACCTCATGACAAACATGGGGAAAATCCATTTCCACACTTTTTTTTCCAGCTTCTCGGCATCATTATATATAATAGTGGTGCGTTTTTAATGTGCTTCAGTATATAACTCGACCTGAAACAGACCACAACTGAATACTGTGTTTTAACTTGTTCTTTTCTGCCTATTCGCATTAAAATTCTAAAGGATTATCATCTTCTAACGGTGTAAACTCAAACCTTGTTTTGAGATGGAAGCACAAAATGCAACTTCAGTTTTCGATCTGGAAATGGACTCACTAGAGAGAGTGTGCCTGCATAATTAGGGCACCGTGCTGTTGTCAATAACTGGCCCTTAGGCCGCGGGAAAGGCGTCGCCTTCTTTCCTCATGGACGACAACACAACCTACACATCACAGACCAAATCAACTAACAGACTCATAACAGACATACAAGACGGTGAAAATAATTGGTACAACAACCAAAAAAGACACTAGGACCAATTTGACAATGGTATGTAATTTATCCCACAATGTCATTACAAACATTTCTTTTTTTTTATTAATTCCATATTAGACGTGTAAAATGGTAGTTGAACTTTTAATAACACTGACAAACAACATTTTTCTTTCTTATATAAGAATAAGTGTTCTTAGGTCAGTTTCTTGCGCTGATTTCAAATTTGAAATCCGTTTATCTCTATCATGTCGGGTTCTTAAGATATTTGTGAATAAATATATTTTTGGGAAACCGTTATTTGCTCCGTTTCATTTTTACTATATAACTTTTTAAAAATTAATAAAATGCAAAATAATTCTACTTTTTATACTGCTAAAAGATGCATGACATATGTTACGTTATATTTCAAATAGTTACTGTATTTTGAAATAATTCTGAGTGAAATATGGCTTCTAGAAGTTGTAGAAATTCGGCTGATCTGTTCTGTTACGTGTGCGGATATTTTACCGATCGTGTTCACCAGAAAAACTTTACACCATTGCTAAAGAAAGCATATGAACTTTATTTCGATTCGAAAGTTGATGATGCAAATAAATCTTGGAAGCCAAATGCAGTTTGTTCGACTTGTGCAAATACATTGGCAGGTTGGTTACGAAAATCGCCGAAGCATAAGTCGATGCCTTTTGGAGTGCCAGTAATATGGCGTGAACCGACAAATCACGCTACTGATTGTTACTTCTGCTTGACAAATATCTATGGTTTCACTTTTAAAACTAGAAAGTCTGTGGTTTATCCAAATATTGAATCGGTTTCGAAACCAGTGCCTCATGATCCAATCACGTGTCCGATCCCAGTTCCACCAGAACAATATCCGTTGGACGTGAATGAACCATCAGAAAGTGATAGTTTACCTGCTTTAGAAACTAATTCTGACTCGGATTATATACCGGTGAATGATGGTGTTCACTTAATTAACCATTCAGAACTTTCAGATCTAATACGTGATCTCGCTCTCACCAAAGGACAAGCGGAATTACTCGGTTCGCGACTCAAAGAATGGAATCTTTTAGCGCCCAATACTCCGATATCTAAATTTCGTCATAGACACAGAGAACTTGTTCAATACTTTGAGATGGATGATGACATTTGCTATTGCAAAGATGTAAAAGGTCTAATGGTGCACCTCGGTCATGAGCACATAGTCAACGAATGGCGACTTTTCATCGACTCTTCCAAGACTAGTCTAAAAGCCGTGTTATTGCATAATGGAAATTTATTTTCATCAATTCCAGTCGCCTACTCTGTTCATATGAAAGAAACTTATGACAATATGGCTATACTTTTGGCAAAAATAAAGTACAATGACTACCAATGGCGGATTTGTGGAGACCTAAAGGTCATTGCAATTCTCACGGGCATGCAGACTGGGTATACTAAATTTTGTTGCTTCCTATGTGAATGGGACAGCCGCAACAGACAGGAACATTATGCAAGAAAGGTGTGGCCTATCAGGGATCGTATGCAGCTCGGGCATAAAAATGTAATACACGAGCCATTAGTTAACAAAGACAGCATCATTTTACCACCGTTACATATAAAGTTGGGGCTCATGAAGAATTTCGTAAAAGCGTTAGATAAAACGAGCAAAGCTTTCACTTATCTTCGAGAAAAGTTTCCGCAAATTAGCGATGCAAAGATAAAGGAAGGTATCTTTGTAGGACCTCAGATTAGGAAAGTTATTGCAGACAAACAATTCGAGAACTTGTTACATGGTAGTGAACTTCGCGCATGGATGGCATTCAAATCGATCGTCGATAACTTTCTGGGAAATCACAAATCTGTCGACTATGTGCATATTGTTAAGCAGTGCATAGATGCATACAGAATTATGGGCTGTAACATGTCCCTCAAAATCCATTTGCTCGATTCGCATCTTGACTTTTTCCCTGACAACCTTGGCGAAGTCAGCGATGAACATGGAGAACGATTCCATCAAGATATCGCCGTAATGGAGTCACGTTATCAAGGACGGTGGAGTGTGACCATGCTTGCCGATTATTGTTGGATGCTTCATCGCGATGTACCACATGCCATTCACCGACGAAAGTCGACTGCAAAGAAATTCAAGCCTACATAACTGTTATACTTCTTGTACAAATGATGTTGTAATACTGTATGAGTTGTTAAAAAACTTCAATTGCGTATTTCTAGAGATCCCGACCTGATAGAGAAAAACGGTTTGCAGATTTAAAAACAGCGCATTAAAATTGACCAGAAAAACATAGAAATGTTAGAGAAAGAAAAAAAAAATTTTTTTTTGTTAGCCAGTGTAATTAGTGTAAATGTTAGCGGCCTTTGCTCAAAACTACTTCACATCATAACACTTATACATAAACACAAGCCAGACTTTATACTTGTGCAGGAAACAAACATACACACAGACGAACATGCATTATAAATCACATCCCAGTTAGGACTACGACATTCCTGTTTTAGTTTATCCATACACAACACATGTTCTTTTTTTTTTTTTTTTTTTTTTAATAAAGTTTTGCCTCGTATTGGCGAGGCGCGTCCCGTTCAACCTAGTCGGTTATATTAGGGCGCATGTCCAAATATACAAACATCAGAGAGATGGGAAATACTTACTTACTTACTTACTTACTTAGTCGTTCCCCTTCTACCGTGAGGTGTAGAGGTTTGGAAGAGAGAGCGCCAGACCGTCCTATCGGCTGTCTTCCTCCTGGCCTGGTTCCACTCTAGTCCACGGTCCTTCAAAGATTGTCTAATGTTGTCCTCCCAGCGGACTCTGGATCGTCCTGGGGGTCTGGATCCCTGGCTCTTTGTTTCCCATGCTTGTCGTGGTAGCCGATCTTCTCCCATTCTGCAGACATGGCCAAACCATCTTAGTTGGGATTGTTCTACTTGGGTCTGCAGGGGTGGGATTTAAGGCCTTGACGTATCGTCTGGCCGCGTACCATGTCTCCCCCTGTCACCCCAACCACCCTCCCCAGATACCACACCTCTGAGGTTTGGATCTGGCTTTTGTGGGCTGTAGTCACCGCCCATGACTCGCATCCATATGTCAAGACGGGGACATAGGTGGAGCGGTATACAGCCATCTTCGTTTTCTTACCAACCTCTCTTTTGCTGATGAATCCTCGATTTATGGCCTGAAAAAGTCTCCCAGCTGCCGCTTCCCGAATGGCCAACTTCCCCCCCCCGATGCCCCCCCTCCGATCTCCCCCCCCCCCTTTCGGTCAATAATAGCTCCGAGGTATTTAACGTGGTCTACCTGCTCCAGGACCCGCTCTCCCAGACCAATCCGATGTCTTCTCTCTTCTCGCGATATCACCATGGATTTTGTTTTAGAGCTGCCCATGACCATCCCTCTCTTCTCCAGCCCCCCCCCCCCCTTTCTCAGACCTGCAGGCCGAACTGGAGATGCGCCTCTGACCCAGCAACCAGGGCAACACCATCAGCAAATGCCAGCTCCGAAATACAGACCTGTCTCATCTTCCAGTACCCCACTGAATACCCCCTTGTTCTCTCCCTACATGCCTTAATGACATCGCCCATGAGGAGCATGAAAAGGTAAGGTGACAGGACATCACCTTGTCCCACACAAGTGGTGGTCCTGAACTCTTCTGACTTATGGCTTGCTGTCCTCACACAATTTCCGCAAGACCTGCAGAAGCTCTGGATAGCATGAATCAGAGGCGCTGGAATGTTCTCCCTTGCCAAACTATCCCAAAGTCTGCCCCAGGGGACCCTGCCAAACGCCTTTCCCAGATCTATGAAACAAAGATGGATCTGACTCTAATACTCAAGGGCCTTTTCACTCAACTGTCTGAGTGTGAAGATTAGGTCTTGAGTACTTCGGTTCGCTCGGAATCCGCACTGGACCTCATCCAGTTGTGGCTCAGCTAGGCGTCGGAGTCTCTGCCCCAGGATTCCAGAGCAGATTTCACCAGGGACACCGAGAAGGGACATGCCTCCATGGTTTCCACACCGTCGATTGCCACCCCTTTTAAAAATCGGTGCCATAATGGCAATCTCCCAATCCTTTGGTAGGGTCTTGTTGTACCACGCTGCCTGTAGAACCCTTAAGAGTAATAGGTCGCCTGATGCTCCCATGTACTTAACCATTTCTGGTGTTATACCATCATGCCCTGCTGCTTTGCCCATCTTGATTTTCTCCAGTGCTGCCTTCAGTTCTTCCATCTTTATGTCATCTTCACCATCATTGGTTTTCTCTTCTGTGCTAGTGGTTATCATTTCTGATGCTTCACCATGTTCACCATCCAGGAGTTCTGAGAAATATTCTTTCCATCTTTCCATTACTTCCTTCGCGGCAGTAAGCAAATACTTAGAACAATCCGGGACAGCGATCGCAAAATAACCATCGCTCAAGTAGGAAACAACACACACAGATATTCACGGTGGTGAATATAAACGCTCCAGCAAACTACAACCGCCACCCACAATTTTACGAAAACGTTGACAACTTGCTCACTCACTAATGCAGAGGACGTAAAACTATATTAGGAGGCGATTTTAACTGTGTTTTGACAGATATGGGCGTGATTGGTGGAGTAGTTGGAACACAGATAAGGAGACCAAACAGAGAAGACACACACCAACTAGACATAATACATATCATAATGGATATGCACAGTTTATTAGATGCCTACAGATACACACACTCCCACAGTATTGAAACAACGCATGCACACACAGCACACAACAGAGCTGCACGATTAGACAGAATCTATGTACCTTCAACACACCACATAATTCAAGCAAAACACTTGCCAGAAGCTCTCAAGTTCACAGATCACCAAGCAGTACTCGCAGCCTTTAGCACTACACAAGCAAGCACACATTCCAAACGTTCCCCACACTGGAAAATCAACAACACTTTGTTTCAAAACAAATTATACGTAGAACACATGACCAAACTAATTCTTACATACCAAGCGATATACCTATAGAAAATATTCAAGAACACTGGGAAACAATTAAAAGCACCAAACGCGAACGAACACAGCTAATGTCATCCATCATACACATACACCGCATACAACAAGAAACATTTATAGCGAAAGCTATACAACTGACAAAGCAAATATACAAAAACTCTCCCTCCATTCTAACGCTACAAAATGAACTACAACAATACAAATACCACAGGTTCCAAGGAGCCCTATTATGGACAAAACTCAACACAATCACACAAGAGACTCCCAGCAAACAATACATAGCAATAGAACAAAATATACAACGATGCAGACAAATAGGGCAGATAGTGGATTTAGAAGGGACCACACAGACAGAAACACAAGAAATAGTGCAGGCTTTCGAAATTTATTACAGGAACCTGTCAATCAATCAATCAATCAATCAATCAATACCCTTTAGCTCCCCAACGAGCATAGGCCTTCAACAAACACATGCCAAGTCTTCCTGTCCCGTGCCATCCGCTCAAGTTCTTTCCATGTTTTCCTCATCATTTTCACCTCTGTTTCCAGTTCTCGTCTCCATGTGTTTTTTGGTCTATCTCTGCCTCTCTTTCCCTGTGGATTCCAGAACAACGACTGCCTTGTAATGCTATCAACAGGTTTCCTCAATGTGTGTCCTATCCATCGCCAGCGTCTTCTTCTCAACTCTTGTTCCAATTGCATTTGTCTAGTTCGTGTCATCAGTTCCACATTTGTGACTTTGTCATACCATTTCAGTCCTTCTATTCTACGCAAGCACCCGTTTTTAAAGTCTGTAGCTTTTTTGTTGTTGTTTTTGTTCTTCTCCGTGTCTCAGAGCCATACAATAGGACTGACTTCACATTTGAGTTGAAAATTCTTATTTTCGTGTTGGACTTGATTTCTCTTGTTCTCCATATGTTTCCCAATGCAATGAAAGCCCCTCTTGTTTTTTGTATTCTTATTTTGATATCACTGTCTATCCCTCCAACTTTGTCTATATTACTTCCAAGATATGTGACCGATTCTACATCTTTTAGTGGTGTTTCTTCAAGTTCAACCTTGTTATCGTTTCTCGCATTTATTCTCATAATATGTGTCTTTTCCCTGTATATTTTCAGGCCCACTTGTTGTGACCTCTCATCGAGAATTTTTATTTTCTCTTGCATCTGATTATGGTTATGGCACAGAAGAGCCAAGTCATCTGCAAAATCCAGTTCATCAAGCTCTTTAGTCAGATTCCACTGGATTCCATTTCTGGTGTGTGATGTCGATGTTTTCATAACCCAACCGTTTGCTAGTAAGAAAAGAATGGAGACAAGAGGCATCTGTCACGAAGTGTCTTTGCCTTCTTTTCTCTCGGTCAATCTTGTCTCATACCAAAACATTCCTTCTCTCTTAAATTCTCTAGAATCTCTACCACGCGTAAATACACATCAGGAGATCTCCCATTTGCTACGGAAAATAAATTCCTTTTTCTTAAATAGAGGTTACCAGCAAACCACTGTGACCTTTTAAAGCTGTGAACTTTAAACCGCGCCCTGAATAATTACAGTTAAGCCAACGGGATAGGCAGCCGTATATTGTCTTTTGACCTTTGACCTCAGCCACCAAACAGAACCGGAATTTTAGCGGGATCCTCGAAGCGCACAATTCTCATAGCGCAGGATTCACAAAGCATCAGCCTAGACAGGCAGACCGGCTGAAATGGTTGCCCTCAAGAAATACAGACGTGCCCGGTCATTTTAAACAGCAGTGGTTGTGAGCGCAGCGAGTAAGTGATCTAATATTGTTTATTTAAATACATGAATAATAATCTTATGTTTATCAGCAACATATCATGTCAGTATCTTTTGTTTTTCACTGTGACAGAAATTAATAGCCTTGATTTTGTACAGGAGACAACAACATTATGTATACTGAAAGTTTCATCTATAAACTACGCTTGTCTTGTTTTATACTGAATGAGTTCTACTAATTTTAATGTATGATTTCAGCCATGATTATCCTTGTCATATTTTAATCCTGAACTGATTTCTCCAAATATCCTTATTATATTTTAATGTTTATGTGTATGTGTTATGATGGTATTATCAAGGTATATGAATGCCTATCACATAAACATAGAACTATGTAATAATGGGCAACAGCACTATAGCCGAATTTCATAAATGAATATGTTGACTGACTTGTAATTCAGTGGTTCTCAAACCTTGGCAGCAATGACACCCCACCATGTTACAGATGAATAGAAAACTATTACCCAGTGGTTCTCAAACCATGGTTGACAGTGACCCCACCTTGAATTTACTGCTCTATGGGCACAATGTAGACCAGTGGTTCTAAAACTTTTGATGACCACTGCCCCAAACTTCACAGTTGGTGAAGCTAACAGCCCATATGTTGAAAAGCACTGCAGTAAACAAGCTGGAAGCCAGATATAGGTTGAGATCCACCTGTTTGCTTATAACATCAGTTATGCTATAGTATTTCCTAGATAATAAATAGCAATTTGTTATTGATGTTAGCTATGAATGTTTGTTAGATTTCTGATGGACGATTAGCGTCCAGCAAATATGGGAAATGACGTCTCTGGCAAAATTACTAATGGAGCTCAAATTGTTTGTCAATCCAGTCCTATCCGGTTGTCATACCAGTTGACCTAAGCATAAGCAGTGTTCTCAAGGGCAGACTTACTCCATCCCAGCTGGTGATGCGCCCTGAGTCAAGACGGAGAAAGCAACTTGCCATCCTCTGAAACCCTAAAAAGAACTTGCGGGACCTGGAGTGCTGGGACATATTGAACCCCTGGCAAAAAGACTACATCAGCATTTGAGATGAGTATCTGAACATGCCAGCAGAACCACTAAAGAATATTCCCTTTGTCCAATGATGACAAATTAATTCTGACATGGTTCAGAACCATTCATAGATTAGGGAACATATAGTTGTATATTTGAATATATTGTGAGATTCTATTTTCATTTTTGAAAACTTTACATAACAGAGTCTGTTGTTATTTTCTTTGTAATATTTAAATGGGTTGTATAGTTTTAGTAACATAAATCTACACCCTGGGGGCAGAGCCAAAATTAAATAACACTATTGGGTGAGGATATTTTTAATGTGGCTGGGCACCAAATCTCTTATTCATCTATATGTACTATACATAGTCCTTTGTAGGATATCGGATAAATAATTTATCGTCTAGAGAATATCCTGTTTAGTTTCACCAGAATTCTCTTAGAAAGTTTTTTTGAGTGGACTAATTCCCGAGGAGAGACTGTGCATTCAACTTGCAGTCTGGAAGAGTTTCCTCTAGAGATTATCTTTTATTCTTCCATCAAGTCTGTCATACTTACACTTTCTCCCTCTAAACAAAAACATTTCGCTACAGCATCCCTGTCTCACTCCCGTCATAATCCTAAACGGTTCTGTAAGTTGCCCTTCATGAAGAGCTCTGCATGTCATGTCTTCATAAGTCTTCTTTATTAAATTAATGATCTTCATGGGAACTCCATAATGCCTCATCAACTTCGAAAGCGATTCTCTGTCTACATTGTCAAATGCCTTTTCATAGTCCACGAATCCGATGTATTGCGGTGAATTCCTTTCCAGACTTCCTTCAACTATTATTCTCAATGTAGCTATCTGGTCTGTACAGGATCCATTTTGTCGAAAACCTGCTTGTTCATCTCTCAGTTGCTTGGACTCTTTTATTCTCTCAAGAATGATTCTGTTGAATAGTTTTCCCTGGCACTGATAGTAACATTATTCCTCTATAATTTGAGCACTCTTGTAGATTTCCCTTCTTAGGCAACATGACCAGATAACCTTCCTTCCATTCTGCTGGTATTTCCTCTCACTCCCAGACTTTGCCAAGTAGTTTGTATAATATCTCTGTTAGTATGTGGTGTTAGGTCCATATTTTCTCGACCATCGGCACACTAGGTGTGATGTGGTCAGCATCACGCCGGCCGCCTTAACCAACCCAGAGTTGCTCTGGTACCCAATTAGGGTTGGGTCGACCCAGGAGCCGTTTGCAGTCTAAAAAATATCCCACCTCAAATGGGGATCGAACAATGGACCGCTGAGCTAGGAAGCCAGTGCACTATCCACTGTGCTACCGCGGCTCCCTATGTAGAGGTATCAATATCTGTCTTGATGGCCTCTGCTGGAATGCATTCTGGACCAGCTGCTTTTCCATCTTTCAGAAGCTTTATGGCTTTCTTTATTTCTTCTCTACTTGGTCGTTCACAGCTGATTTGTAGCTCCCCCTCTACTGGCTGGATGTCTGGGGGATTAGTTGAAGATGGTCTATTCTCAAAATGTTCTGTCCATCTCTACACTTGTTCTTGTATATTACTAAGCAATTTTCCATTCTTTTCTGTTATGAGGCCATTTGCTTCTTTATATTTCCCTGTTAGCTTCTTTGTGTTGTTGTACAGGTCTCTCATATTTCCTTTGGCTACAGCTTCCTCTGCTTCACTTGCCAGATCATCAATATATTTCATCTTGTTTCTTCTTTGTTTGCTTCTATGTACCCTTCATGAGCCTTGGCTTTGGAGCTTCTGGTTTTGTATCTGTTTAAATCTGCTTTCTTGTTTTTCCTGTCTTCTATCTTACTAATGGTTTATGTTGTTATCCATGCTTTGTGCTGATGTTCTCTTTTTCTCAGTACTTCTTCACATGTCTCATTCCATATATTTTTTACTTGTTGCCAGTGGTCTTCCGTATCTGTTTTATCTTCCAGCTGTTGGAGTACTTGGTATTTGTTCGATACTGTGATTGAAAATGTTTTGCTTATTTCCTGATTTCTTAGATATCCCACATTATACTGTTGTCTATAGCTATATACTGTTGTAAATTTCTTGAGTTTTAATTTTGATTTAGCCATCGGAAGATGGTCGTCTGATACAACATCTGCTCCTCTACGTACTTTCACGTCATGCAATGATGACCTAAACATCTTACTTATGCATATGTGATCAATCTGATTCTCTCAGTTCTGTGGTCTGGTGATATCCATGTTGCTTTATGTATTCTTGTATGTGGATATAGCTTCCTCCTATAGCTAGTTGATTTGAAGCACAGAAATTTGCTAATAGTTCCTCATTCTCGTTTATCATACTTAATCCATGCTTTCCCTTGATTTCTTCAAAGCCAGTGTTGTTTTGGCGGGAGTTGTTTAACAACCGATGACGTAAATCGGAATAGCCAAGACCGTCTACCTGTAAGCATAACGGCACCCAATGAAATAAATAATAAAATATTAGATTAGCCAACCAAAAGGTGGTAAAATCGCCCACCACCCTGCGATAGCAAGATTTCACAAACCTGAAGTCAGTTGATCCAGAGAAGACAACTTGCACGGACGTAGATTAGTACTCGGTACGGTACAACCTGACGCATCTCATACTAACTACAAAAGTCCTTGGCCATCTAACATCTGATCTTGAAGCTATCAAGATATCAACTCCGTGTTAAGTATATAATTTTTACAGTATAGAGAGTTTTGATTCACCTAAGTACTGCTTCGAGTGACACTCTTCTTTCATAACAAAATTTTGTTAGGCCAGAAATGCTTAAATGTCAAAAGATTACCTTGAAACTATAAGAAACGAAACTGAGCTCACAAATATTGAATTTACGCAAGTTATAAGAGAGGTAGAGGTTCCACCATCATTTACGCCCAAAGTGGAGATACCTGAGAAACTTAAAGAAAGAGAATCAGATGAAATATGTGTACCTCATTGGATAGAAGTACGTGGAGGAAAACTATATGTATATTACGACACTACCTTTTCTTGAAGATTCTTAAATGCATGCAGATAACCATGTGAATTTGTTTTCAAGCCAATAAATTGTTTTCATTGATCCCAGAAGACTTCTTGCATAAATAGTGTTGAAAATGTAGAAGTTATCATTGGATTGAAAGTATACTATTGAATGTCACACAACCTATATCATCTCACAGAGGAATTTCGGAACGAACCTGGTAACTAATATCGTCAAGAATATCTACCTCTGGTGGCACATCAGTAACTTAACTTGACCGACACAAAATCGAACCTATACAAGGTACCTCTCATAATAAAATCCCAATATATTCCCACTCGGTAACAAATCCAAACCACAGATTCTCCATACGAGGATATGAATCCTTCCGGCTTGACAGAGAGGGTCACAAGGAAGGAGTACTTGTGTTAATCAGAAACTCCTTACCTAGCAGAGAGCTTTATGTTTCTATAAAGTGGAAATTATTGGAGCTGACATTAGGATAGATGACCAGACCATAAGAGTGTACCACTTATATGCCACCTCAGATAGAGATCTTTCACTAGCAACTATAGACATTAAGTGCACAAACTGCCTAGTTATTAGTGATTTCAACAGCCACTCAGAAAGGTTGGGTTATGGTTGGGCAAAACATGAGGGAGCTGGCATCCTTATTAAACTGAAGAATATAATTCACTATATTGCTATTGCCACTGGCAAATATTACAATAACTTCAATGCTAAAGCAGAGGCCATGGAACAGGCAGCGGGAACTTTTATTGAGTACAAAGACCATGTAGAAAACCAGATTGTGATCTTTACAGACGCTCTCTCAGTAATAACAGACCTCAAGAGCCACCATGCTAAAGGATTGAAAGATCTTATAAACTCACTTGAAAGCATGGCGAAATGCTTCAACAAGTGCACATCAGTGGATACTAGCCCATTACAACATTCCAGGCAACGAAGAGACAGATAAACTGGCTATTCTAGGGGAAGCTCTGCAACAAAATGATATAGAGATTACTTATGAAATGGCTAAAACAACTATAAAAACCACATTGAATTCTAAAGGAACAGAGAACACCCAGGTCACATTAAAGATTATGCCTACCATTAGCTATCAAGGCGAGACCTAGTCATCATTTTCCGTTTACGTACTGGTCACAATAGGCTGAGGTACCATCTATGTCACAAGTACAGGATTGGTCCAATAGATCTCTGCTCCTGTGGCACCAGCCCCATGGCAACAGAACATCTGCTTCAGTCCTGCCCAACTTACAGCAGTCAACGGAGTGTATATGGCAACAAGTTACTTTTCTCAACGAAAAACTGTTTGGAGATGTCAGGAACCTTCAGCTGACTTATGCCTTTATTGGAGTCATTAATGTAGAAGTCTGAGGACGGACGAAGAAGAAGTATATGCAAACCACAAAATAATTTGCCGTCAGCGATGAAAAGCCCTCTTCAGCAATTCATTTTGTTTGTTATATTTATCAATCTCTACACCTTCCTATCTCCTGTATTGTTTATCAGTTCTACTGCTGGCTTCTTCCCGTGCCATGATATCACACTGTCCAGTATCTTTTCTTTCTGTCGGTCAGACTATTGTTCCACAATCTAGGATGGTTGCTCCATGTCCAGACTATTGTTCCACAATCTAGGATGGTGGCTCCATGTCCAGAGTATTGTTCCACAAAACTAGGATGGTTGCTCCATGTCTAGACTATTGTTCCACAATCAAGGATGGTTGCTCCATGTCCAGACTATTGTTCCACAATCTAGGATGGTTGCTCCATGTCCAGACTATTGTTCCACAATCAAGGATGGTTGCTCCATGTCCAGACCATTGTTCCACAATCTAGGATGGTTGCTCCATGTCCAGACTATTTTTCCACAATCTAGGATGGTTGTTCCATGTCCAGACTATTGTTCCACAATCTAGGATGGTTGCTGCATGTCCAGACTATCGTTCCACAATCTAGGATGGTTGCTCCATGTCCAGACTATTGTTCCACAATCTAGGATGGTTGCTTCATGTCCAGACTATTGTTCCACAATCTAGGATGGTTGCTCCATGTCCAGACTATTGTTCCACAATCTAGGATGTTTGCTTCATGTCCAGACTAATGTTCCACAATCTAGGATGGTTGCTCCATGTCCAGACTATTGTTCCACAATCTTGGATGGCTGCTCCATGTCCAGACTATTGTTCCACAATCTAGGAAGGTTGCTACATGTCCAGACTATTGTTCCGCAATCTAGGATGGTTGCTCCATGTCCAGACTATTGTTCCACAATCTAGGATGGTTGCTCCATGTCCAGACTATTGTTCCACAATCTAGGATGGTTGCTCCATGTCCAGACTATTGTTCCACAATCTAGGATGGTGGCTCCATGTCCAGACCATTGTTCCACAATCTAGGATTGTTGCTCCATGTCCAGACTATTGTTCTACAATCTAGGATGGTTGCTCCATGTCCAGGCTATTGTTCCACAATCTAGGATGGTTGCTCCATGTCTAGACTATTGTTTCACAATCTAGGATGGTTGCTCCATGTCCAGACTATTGTTCCACAATCTAGGATGGTTGCTCCATGTCCAGACTATTGTTCCACAATCTAGGATGGTCGCTCCATGTCCAGACTATTGCTCTACAATCTAGAATGGTTGCTCCATGTCCAGACTATTGTTCCACAATCTAGGATGGTTGCTCCATGTCCAGACTATTGTTCCACAATCTAGGATGGTTGCTCCATGTCCAGACTATTGTTCCACAATCTAGGATGGTTGCTCCATGTCCAGACTGTTGTTCTACAATCTAGGATGATTGTTCCATGTCCAGACTATTGTTCTACAATCTAGGCTGATTGTTCCATGTCCAGACTATTGTTCCATAATCTAGGATGGTTGCTCTATGTCCAACACTAAGCGACTCTATTTAATACAAAAACGTGCAGTGCGCCTAGTTTCAGACAAAACCTCACACAGTGTGTAGACCCAAATAAATATATTTACATATTACCTCTAAGAAAGCGCTGTTTATTTTATTTTAAGTAGTATTTTAAGATACATGTGAGAATAAATAGACTTAGTATGGAAGACGAGAGACAGGAAGGTCAGAATGTTAGACGGGCCTGTGTGTCCACGTCTAAAGCCTTTGAAAATAAAGTTCGTGCGTTGATTCGTTAGTTTGTTCTCTATTTCTATTTCTATCAATGTTTGTTTCTACAATATGTTCGACCTTTCTTCTTTTCAAAACACGCTTTTTAATTTAAAACCAAAAAGTGTGTTTGTTTAATTAGTTTGTTCTAGAACTGTATTAGTATACACAATGCCATAACGTGACGAAAAACTTCCAATTTTTGAAGGTTTTGCATGAATTTTTTCTCCCATCTTGTGAAGAAACTTCGGCTGAAAATTGCCATGTAATAGGAAATTTGCATACATCTGATGCTACACATTACGTTTGTATTGAGTCCCATATATACACCGTTTTATTTAGTTCCATATGTACACAGTTTGTGTTGAGTTCCATGTGTACAAGGTTTGTATTGAGTTCCAAATGTACATATATTTATTCAGTTCCCTATGTCCACAGTTTGTATTGAGTTCGATATTTACACAGCTTTTACTGAGTTCCATATGTACACAGTTTGTGTTGATTTCCATATGCACACAGTTTTATTGAGTTCCATATGTACACAGTTTGTAATTGAGTTCCATATGTACACAGTTTTATTGAGTTGCATATGTATAAAGTTTGTATTGAGTTCCTTATGTTTACAGTCGTATCGATTTCCATGTGTATACAGTTTGTTTTGAGTTCCGTATTACAAGGTTTGTATTGAGTTCCATATGTTCAAGGTTTGTACTGAGTTCCATATGTGCACAATTCTATTGAGTTCCATATGTACATACTTTGTACTGAGCTCCATATGTACGCAGTGTGCATTGAGTTCATATGCACACATTTTTTTGAGTTCCATACGTACACAGCTTGTAGTGAGTTCCGAATGTACACAGTTTGTATTAACAATTCAAGATGATTTGACAGTACCAAATATCTGCTTGATAGCAGGGAAAGAAATGTGACGACCAAAGAAAAGCACATAATTTATTCCACTCAAGAAATGTAACTAAATAATGCCGGAGAGTAAAAGAGATCGATCCAATATTTATTAGACAACAGTTGCATATGTACACAGTTTAACTGAGTTCCACATGTGCACCATTTATATTGAGTTCCACATGTACACGTTTGTACTGAGTTACATATGAACCCAGTTCTTATTGAGTTCCATTTGTCCACAGTTTGTATTGAGTTCCATACGTACACAGTGTGTATTGAGTTTCATTTGTACACAGTTTGCAGTGAGTTCCATATGTACACATTTTTTTTAGTTCCACATGTGCACAGTTTGTATTGAATTCCGTAAGCACACAGCTTGTATTGAGTTACATGTGTACACAGTTGTATTGAGTTCCATATGTACACAGTTTTATTGAATTCCATATGTACACAGTTTATATTGAGTACCATATGTACACAGTTGTATTAGGTGCCATATTTACACAGTTTGAATTGAGTCCCATACGTACACAGTTGAATTGAGTTCCATATGTACACAGTTGTAACATACGTGTACAATATGTACACAGTTTTACTGAGTTCCATATGTACACAGTTTGTATTTAGTTCCATATGTACACAGTTTGTGTTGAGTTCCATATGTACACAGTTTGTGTTGAGTTCCATATGTACACAGTTTGTGTTGAGTTCCATATGTACACAGTTTGTATTTAGTTCCATATGTACACAGTTTGTGTTGAGTTCCATATGTACACAGTTTGTATTTAGTTCCATATGTACACAGTTTGTGTTGAGTTCCATATGTACACAGTTTGTGTTGAGTTCCATATGTACACAGTTTGTGTTGAGTTCCATATGTACACAGTTTGTGTTGAGTTCCATATGTACACAGTTTGTGTTGAGTTCCATATGTACACAGTTTGTGTTGAGTTCCATATGTACACAGTTTGTGTTGAGTTCCATATGTACACAGTTTGTGTTGAGTTCCATATGTACACAGTTTGTGTTGAGTTCCATATGTACACAGTTTGTGTTGAGTTCCATATGTACACAGTTTGTGTTGAGTTCCATATGTACACAGTTTGTGTTGAGTTCCATATGTACACAGTTTGTGTTGAGTTCCATATGTACACAGTTTGTGTTGAGTTCCATATGTACACAGTTTGTGTTGAGTTCCATATGTACACAGTTTGTGTTGAGTTCCATATGTACTGTGATAAATGACCGCCAAAGCCGTATCACCTTAGACAAACAGAAGTTGACGTAGGTCATTGTGACACCCCTACTGTATTGTCCATCAAAAGCCCTACACAAGCAGTTAATAAGTCTGCTTCTTCAAGAAGTACATCAACATCTCCAGCAAGCAGCGCTGGATTAACCATTAACTCTTATATAAGCACGTGCTTAGGGCATCAACGGAAAGGGGGGCACCACAGATTTTTTTCCAGTGCCGCTTGCCGGATACAAATGTTGCAGCTGAACCAAGGCCCACAAAAAGGGGGCCTCACAATAAATGACAAATAAAATATATATATATATATACAACAACACAGCGGATTGATCAACCGCTTGCTTGTCACATTGATTACGGAAACAACAATTAATATTCTGTTGTACCAATAAACGCCTTTAAGCGTAACGGAACAACGGATAATTTCGTGTTGCCCTAAGACGCCGCAAGGCGTAATGGCCACTGACTGCTTCGTCGGTCTTTGGCTAAGGACGGAAGAAGAATAAGATATATACAACAAAAATATTAATAATAATAAAATAATACTATCATACAATTAATATTATTATAGTACTGAAGAGGTTCATGATATATTTTAAACTTTGAAATACAACAAATTTAGAATCTGGCAACTTCCACACGGACCAACCTCAATGGCTCGCTGCTCGCTCAGCCGTGAACCAGTGACAGTTGTGCGACAGCCGTGAATCAGTGACAGTTGGGCGACAGCCATGAATCAGTGACAGTTGTGCGACAGCTACTGCCAGTAGGAGGTATGTGACGGTCTGTCTTGATATAGCTATTGAGTGTTGTAAACTATTGAGTGCTGTAATCCGCAGTTTACATTGCTTACGCAAAACAGTCAAGAGTAACACTGATCGTCATAAAACACCTCGAAAATTCAAAACTTTGCCTATGCTATCTGGTTCTAAAAGCAGGTCCAGGTGGCTAAGCTTTAGTGAATTTCCAAAGTCAATTCATTGAGTTCCTTACTTACTAACTTAGTCATTCCCCTTCTACCGTGAGGTGTAGAGCTTTGGAAGAGAGACCGCCAGACTATCCTATCGGCTGCCTTCCTCCAGGCCTGGTTCCATTCTAGTCCTCGGTCCTTCAAAGATTGTCTAATGTGTCCTCCCAACGGACTCTGGGTCGTCCTGGGGTTCATTGAGTTCCAATTATCCAAATACTAGAATTCAGTATGTTTGACTGTCTTACTTGCGTTTGTCTGCATGAATTTCAGTGTTTTTCTAATCCTTAAAAATATATATGACCCTTATTCTTTTGTGTTTTTATTTTTATTTTTACTTCTGTATTTTTTAGACCCCAAGATGAAACGTGTTCAATTAAGTGGTGCACAAAGGAGAAAACTAGCAAAAACGAACCAACAAAATGCTTTGGATTTAGTGGCCAAAACTGGAAAGCTGGCTAATTTTGTTTCACACAAGTTACACAACATGACCTTCCGGATCAAAACCAATCTCAGTCATCAGAAGTGGACCCTACTACCACTTCGTTCACTTCAAGGCCAGAATATCATGATTACATTGAGGTCACTGAAGTGTCACAGGCTGGTTCAACTAGCACATGTCTCACTACTGATCTCACGCAACCTGTAAATTCTCTTGATGTCTCTACTGCAAATGTTGATACAAGTTGATTTACAAGACAGTCTGAAGTTGAAATCATTTCTGAAAATGAAAGTCTACTGGACTATGGTGAAATGATTCAGTCTACTGGACTATGGTGAAATGATTCAGTCTGCTGGACTATGGTGAAATGATTCAGTCTGCTGGACTATGGTGAAATGATTCAGTCTACTGGACTATGGTGAAATGATTCAGTCTGCTGGACTATGGTGAAATGATTCAGTCTACTGTATTATGGTGAAATGATTCAGTCTACTGGACTATGGTGAAATGATTCAGTCTGCTGGACTATGGTGAAATGATTCAGTCTACTGGACTATGGTGAAATGATTCAGTCTGCTGGACTATGGTGAAATGATTCAGTCTACTGTACTATGGTGAAATGATTCAGTCTACTGGACTATGGTGAAATGATTCAGTCTACTGGACTATGGTGAAATGATTCAGTCTGCTGGACTATGGTGAAATGATTCAGTCTGCTGGACTATGGTGAAATGATTCAGTCTACTGGACTATGGTGAAATGATTCAGTCTACTGGACTATGGTGAAATGATTCAGTCTACTGGACTATGGTGAAATGATTCAGTCTACTGGACTATGGTGAAATGATTCAGTCTACTGGACTATGGTGAAATGATTCAGTCTGCTGGACTATGGTGAAATGATTCAGTCTGCTGGACTATGGTGAAATGATTCAGTCTACTGGACTATGGTGAAATGATTCAGTCTACTGTACTATGGTGAAATGATTCAGTCTACTGGACTATGGTGAAATGATTCAGTCTACTGGACTATGGTGAAATGATTCAGTCTACTGGACTATGGTGAAATGATTCAGTCTACTGGACTATGGTGAAATGATTCAGTCTACTGGACTATGGTGAAATGATTCAGTCTACTGGACTATGGTGAAATGATTCAGTCTACTGGACTATGGTGAAATGATTCAGCCTGCTGGACTATGGTGAAATGATTCAGTCTACTGGACTATGGTGAAATGATTCAGTCTACTGGACTATGGTGAAATGATTCAGTCTACTGGACTATGGTGAAATGATTCAGTCTACTGGACTATGGTGAAATGATTCAGTCTGCTGGACTATGGTGAAATGATTCAGTCTACTGGACTATGGTGAAATGATTCAGTCTACTGGACTATGGTGAAATGATTCAGTCTACTGGACTATGGTGAAATGATTCAGTCTACTGGACTATGGTGAAATGATTCAGTCTACTGGACTATGGTGAAATGATTCAGTCTACTGGACTATGGTGAAATGATTCAGTCTACTGGACTATGGTGAAATGATTCAGTCTACTGGACTATGGTGAAATGATTCAGTCTACTGGACTATGGTGAAATGATTCAGCCTGCTGGACTATGGTGAAATGATTCAGTCTACTGGACTATGGTGAAATGATTCAGTCTACTGGACTATGGTGAAATGATTCAGTCTACTGGACTATGGTGAAATGATTCAGTCTACTGGACTATGGTGAAATGATTCAGTCTACTGGACTATGGTGAAATGATTCAGTCTGCTGGACTATGGTGAAATGATTCAGTCTACTGGACTATGGTGAAATGATTCAGTCTACTGGACTATGGTGAAATGATTCAGTCTACTGGACTATGGTGAAATGATTCAGTCTACTGGACTATGGTGAAATGATTCAGTCTACTGGACTATGGTGAAATGATTCAGTCTACTGGACTATGGTGAAATGATTCAGTCTACTGGACTATGGTGAAATGATTCAGTCTACTGGACTATGGTGAAATGATTCAGTCTACTGGACTATGGTGAAATGATTCAGCCTGCTGGACTATGGTGAAATGATTCAGTCTACTGGACTATGGTGAAATGATTCAGTCTACTGGACTATGGTGAAATGATTCAGTCTACTGGACTATGGTGAAATGATTCAGTCTACTGGACTATGGTGAAATGATTCAGTCTGCTGGACTATGGTGAAATGATTCAGTCTACTGGACTATGGTGAAATGATTCAGTCTACTGGACTATGGTGAAATGATTCAGTCTACTGGACTATGGTGAAATGATTCAGTCTACTGGACTATGGTGAAATGATTCAGTCTACTGGACTATGGTGAAATGATTCAGCCTGCTGGACTATGGTGAAATGATTCAGTCTACTGGACTATGGTGAAATGATTCAGTCTGCTGGACTATGGTGAAATGATTCAGTCTACTGGACTATGGTGAAATGATTCAGTCTACTGGACTATGGTGAAATGATTCAGTCTACTGGACTATGGTGAAATGATTCAGCCTGCTGGACTATGGTGAAATGATTCAGTCTACTGGACTATGGTGAAATGATTCAGTCTGCTGGACTATGGTGAAATGATTCAGTCTACTGGACTATGGTGAAATGATTCAGTCTACTGGACTATGGTGAAATGATTCAGTCTACTGGACTATGGTGAAATGATTCAGTCTACTGGACTATGGTGAAATGATTCAGTCTGCTGGACTATGGTGAAATGATTCAGTCTACTGGACTATGGTGAAATGATTCAGTCTACTGGACTATGGTGAAATGATTCAGTCTACTGGACTATGGTGAAATGATTCAGCCTGCTGGACTATGGTGAAATGATTCAGTCTACTGGACTATGGTGAAATGATTCAGTCTGCTGGACTATGGTGAAATGATTCAGTCTACTGGACTATGGTGAAATGATTCAGTCTACTGGACTATGGTGAAATGATTCAGCCTGCTGGACTATGGTGAAATGATTCAGTCTACTGGACTATGGTGAAATGATTCAGTCTGCTGGACTATGGTGAAATGATTCAGTCTACTGGACTATGGTGAAATGATTCAGTCTACTGGACTATGGTGAAATGATTCAGCCTGCTGGACTATGGTGAAATGATTCAGTCTACTGGACTATGGTGAAATGATTCAGTCTGCTGGACTATGGTGAAATGATTCAGTCTGCTGGACTATGGTGAAATGATTCAGTCTACTGGACTATGGTGAAATGATTCAGTCTACTGGACTATGGTGAAATGATTCAGTCTGCTGGACTATGGTGAAATGATTCAGTCTGCTGGACTATGGTGAAATGATTCAGTCTGCTGGACTATGGTGAAATGATTCAGTCTGCTGGACTATGGTGAAATGATTCAGTCTGCAAAAGATGAAGCAAATAAAGCAACTGAAAGAGGGTTGTGGCTCGATTTCTCTGCTAATGATGTGGCTTATTGGATTGTTTGTGGACCCAGTGACTGTCAACACCACAATGAGCCATTTAACACATCTTACCGGACTTTCAATGGTGGCAAACCGGCAAGATACTGTTCACAAAAACTTTTCTTTGGGGCATAAGCTAATGGTGACTAATGCAAGAGAGAGTGGTTATTGTATTCACCATCAACAGAGTCAGTTTACTGTTTTGTTTGTAAACCTTTTGCTCCTAAACGTTCCTCGCGTTTTGTTACAAGATAAAAGTTCAGTGACTGGCGAAAATAAACAGGGTGATTGAAAAAGCCTACTTTTAACTTGTTATTTCTTGACTGTTTTAAAAATAAATAATATGAAACAAATATCAAAGTAAATAAAATTAACTGGCAATTATTAAATAAAATGCTGTGACCATTAACATTATAGCTCAACGTGAGAGCTGCTGGGTTTAAGACATGACGTCATAGTGGGCCGCCATTTTTGTTGTCTCGTGTAACGACAGATTATTTCCACTTTTCTTCTTCTTCTTCCTCGTTCACCTTCAGACCTCCACATTTATGACTCTAATGAAGGCAGTAGTCAACTCAAGGTTCCCGACATCTCGTTCACCTTCAGACCTCCACATTTATGACTCTAATGAAGGCAGTAGTCAACTCAAGGTTCCCGACATCTCGTTCACGTTCAGACCTCCACATTTATGACTCTAATGAAGGCAGTAGTCAACTCAAGGTTCCCGACATCTCGTTCACCTTCAGACCTCCACATTTATGACTCTAATGAAGGCAGTAGTCAACTCAAGGTTCCCGACATCTCGGTCACCTTCAGACCTCCACATTTATGACTCTAATGAAGGCAGTAGTCAACTCAAGGTTCTCGACATCTCGTTCACCTTCAGACCTCCACATTTATGACTCTAATGAAGGCAGTAGTCAACTCTAGGTTCTCGACATCTCGTTCACCTTCTGACCTCCACATTTATGACTCTAATGAAGGCAGTAGTCAACTCAAGGTTCTCGACATCTCGTTCACCTTCAGACCTCCACATTTATGACTCTAATGAAGGCAGTAGTCAACTCTAGGTTCTCGACATCTCGTTCACCTTCAGACCTCCACATTTATGACTCTAATGAAGGCAGTAGTCAACTCAAGGTTCTCGACATCTCGTTCACCTTCAGACCTCCACATTTATGACTCTAATGAAGGCAGTAGTCAACTCTAGGTTCTCGACATCTCGTTCACCTTCAGACCTCCACATTTATGACTCTAATAAAGGCAGTAGTCAACTCAAGGTTCTCGACATCTCGTTCACCTTCAGACCTCTTCATTTATGACTCTAATGAAGGCAGTAGTCAACTCAAGGTTCCCGACATCTCGTTCACCTTCAGACCTCCACATTTATGACTCTAATGAAGGCAGTAGTCAACTCAAGGTTCCCGACATCTCGTTCACCTTCAGACCTCCACATTTATGACTCTAATGAAGGCAGTAGTCAACTCAAGGTTCTCGACATCTCGTTCACCTTCAGACCTCCACATTTATGACTCTAATGAAGGCAGTAGTCAACTCAAGGTTCCCGACATCTCGTTCAACTTCAGACCTCCACATTTATGACTCTAATGAAGGCAGTAGTCAACTCAAGGTTCTCGACATCTCGTTCACCTTCAGACCTCCACATTTATGACTCTAATGAAGGCAGTAGTCATGGTTACCGACATCTCGTTCACCTTCAGACCTCCACATTTATGACTCTAATGAAGGCAGTAGTCAACTCAAGGTTCCCGACATCTCGTTCACCCTCAGACCTCCACGATTATGACTCTAATGAAGGCAGTAGTCAACTCAAGGTTCCCGACATCTCGTTCACCTTCAGACCTCCACATTTATGACTCTAATGAAGGCAGTAGTCATGGTTACCGACATCTCGTTCACCTTTAGACCTCCACATTTATGACTCTAATGAAGGCAGTAGTCAACTCAAGTTTCCCGACATCTCGTTCACCCTCAGACCTCCACATTTATGACTCTAATGAAGGCAGTAGTCAACTCAAGGTTCCCGACATCTCGTTCACCTTCAGACCTCCACATTTATGACTCTAATGAAGGCAGTAGTCATGGTTACCGACATCTCGTTCACCTTCAGACCTCCACATTTATGACTCTAATGAAGGCAGTAGTCAACTCAAGGTTCCCGACATCTCGTTCACCTTCAGACCTCCAAATTTATGACTCTAATGAAGGCAGTAGTCATGGTTACCGACATCTCGTTCACCTTCAGACCTCCACATTTATGACTCTAATGAAGCCAGTAGTCAACTCAAGGTTCCCGACATCTCGTTCACCCTCAGACCTCCACATTTATGACTCTAATGAAGGCAGTAGTCAACTCAAGGTTCCCGACATCTCGTTCACCTTCAGACCTCCACATTTATGACTCTAATGAAGGCAGTAGTCAACTCAAGGTTCCCGACATCTCGTTCACCTTCAGACCTCCACATTTATGACTCTAATGAAGGCAGTAGTCAACTCAAGGTTCCCGACATCTCGTTCACCTTCAGACCTCCACATTTATGACTCTAATGAAGGCAGTAGTCAACTCAAGGTTCCCGACATCTCGTTCACCTTCAGACCTCCACATTTATGACTCTAATGAAGGCAGTAGTCAACTCAAGGTTCCCGACATCTCGTTCACCTTCAGACCTCCACATTTATGACTCTAATGAAGGCAGTAGTCAACTCAAGGTTCCCGACATCTCGTTCACCTTCAGACCTCCACATTTATGACTCTAATGAAGGCAGTAGTCAACTCAAGGTTCCCGACATCTCGTTCGCCTTCAGACCTCCACATTTATGACTCTAATGAAGGCAGTAGTCAACTCAAGGTTCCCGACATCTCGTTCACCTTCAGACCTCCACATTTATGACTCTAATGAAGGCAGTAGTCAACTCAAGGTTCCCGACATCTCGTTCACCTTCAGACCTCCACATTTATGACTCTAATGAAGGCAGTAGTCAACTCAAGGTTCCCGACATCTCGTTCACCTTCAGACCTCCACATTTATGACTCTAATGAAGGCAGTAGTCAACTCAAGGTTCCCGACATCTCGTTCACCTTCAGACCTCCACATTTATGACTCTAATGAAGGCAGTAGTCAACTCAAGGTTCCCGACATCTCGTTCACCTTCAGACCTCCACATTTATGACTCTAATGAAGGCAGTAGTCAACTCAAGGTTCCCGACATCTCGTTCACCTTCAGACCTCCACATTTATGACTCTAATGAAGGCAGTAGTCAACTCAAGGTTCCCGACATCTCGTTCACCTTCAGACCTCCACATTTATGACTCTAATGAAGGCAGTAGTCAACTCAAGGTTCCCGACATCTCGTTCACCTTCAGACCTCCACATTTATGACTCTAATGAAGGCAGTAGTCAACTCAAGGTTCCCGACATCTCGTTCGCCTTCAGACCTCCACATTTATGACTCTAATGAAGGCAGTAGTCAACTCAAGGTTCCCGACATCTCGTTCACCTTCAGACCTCCACATTTATGTCTCTAATGAAAGCAGTAGTCAACTCAAGGTTCCCGACATCTCGTTCACCTTCAGACCTCCACATTTATGACTCTAATGAAGGCAGTAGTCAACTCAAGGTTCCCGACATCTCGTTCGCCTTCAGACTTCCACATTTATGACTCTAATGAAGGCAGTAGTCAACTCAAGGTTCCCGACATCTCGTTCACCTTCAGACCTCCACATTTATGACTCTAATGAAGGCAGTAGTCAACTCAAGGTTCCCGACATCTCGTTCGCCTTCAGACTTCCACATTTATGACTCTAATGAAGGCAGTAGTCAACTCAAGGTTCCCGACATCTCGTTCACCTTCAGACCTCCACATTTATGACTCTAATGAAGGCAGTAGTCAACTCAAGGTTCCCGACATCTCGTTCGCCTTCAGACTTCCACATTTATGACTCTAATGAAGGCAGTAGTCAACTCAAGGTTCCCGACATCTCGTTCACCTTCAGACCTCCACATTTATGACTCTAATGAAGGCAGTAGTCAACTCAAGGTTCCCGACATCTCGTTCGCCTTCAGACTTCCACATTTATGACTCTAATGAAGGCAGTAGTCAACTCAAGGTTCCCGACATCTCGTTCACCTTCAGACCTCCACATTTATGACTCTAATGAAGGCAGTAGTCAACTCAAGGTTCCCGACATCTCGTTCACCTTCAGACCTCCACATTTATGACTCTAATGAAGGCAGTAGTCAACTCAAGGTTCCCGACATCTCGTTCACCTTCAGACTTCCACATTTATGACTCTAATGAAGGCAGTAGTCAACTCAAGGTTCCCGACATCTCGTTCACATTCAGACTTCCACATTTATGACTCTAATGAAGGCAGTAGTCAACTCAAGGTTCCCGACATCTCGTTCACCTTCAGACCTCCACATTTATGACTCTAATGAAGGCAGTAGTCAACTCAAGGTTCCCGACATCTCGTTCACCTTCAGACCTCCACATTTATTTTTTCTAATGAAGGCAGTAGTCAACTCAAGGTTCCCGACATCTCGTTCACATTCAGACCTCCACATTTATGACTCTAATGAAGGCAGTAGTCAACTCAAGGTTCCCGACATCTCGTTCACATTCAGACTTCCACATTTATGACTCTAATGAAGGCAGTAGTCAACTCAAGGTTCCCGACATCTCGTTCACATTCAGACCTCCACATTTATGACTCTAATGAAGGCAGTAGTCAACTCAAGGTTCCCGACATCTCGTTCACCTTCAGACCTCCACATTTATGACTCTAATGAAGGCAGTAGTCAACTCAAGGTTCCCGACATCTCGTTCACATTCAGACCTCCACATTTATGACTCTAATGAAGGCAGTAGTCAACTCAAGGTTCCCGACATCTCGTTCACATTCAGACTTCCACATTTATGACTCTAATGAAGGCAGTAGTCAACTCAAGGTTCCCGACATCTCGTTCACATTCAGACCTCCACATTTATGACTCTAATGATGGCAGTAGTCAACTCAAGGTTCCCGACATCTCGTTCACCTTCAGACCTCCACATTTATGACTCTAATGAAGGCAGTAGTCAACTCAAGGTTCCCGACATCTCGTTCACCTTCAGACCTCCACATTTATGACTCTAATGAAGGCAGTAGTCAACTCAAGGTTCTCGACATCTCGTTCGCCTTCAGACCTCCACATTTATGACTCTAATGAAGGCAGTAGTCAACTCAAGGTTCCCGACATCTCGTTCGCCTTCAGACCTCCACATTTATGACTCTAATGAAGGCAGTAGTCAACTCAAGGTTCCCGACATCTCGTTCACCTTCAGACCTCCACATTTATGACTCTAATGAAGGCAGTAGTCAACTCAAGGTTCCCGACATCTCGTTCACCTTCAGACCTCCACATTTATGACTCTAATGAAGGCAGTAGTCAACTCAAGGTTCCCGACATCTCGTTCACCTTCAGACCTCCACATTTATGACTCTAATGAAGGCAGTAGTCAACTCAAGGTTTCCGACATCTCGTTCACCTTCAGACCTCCACATTTATGACTCTAATAAAGGCAGTAGTCAACTCAAGGTTCACGACATCTCGTTCACCTTCAGACCTCCACATTTATGACTCTAATAAAGGCAGTAGTCAACTCAAGGTTCCCGACATCTCGTTCACCTTTAGACCTCCACATTTATGACTCTAATGAAGGCAGTAGTCAACTCAAGGTTCCCGACATCTCGTTCACCTTCAGACCTCCACATTTATGCTCTAATGAAGGCAGTAGTCAACTCAAGGTTCCCGACATCTCGTTCACCTTCAGACCTCCACATTTATGACTCTAATAAAGGCAGTAGTCAACTCAAGGTTCCCGACATCTCGTTCACCTTCAGACCTCCACATTTATGACTCTAATAAAGGCAGTAGTCAACTCAAGGATCCCGACATCTCGTTCACTTTCAGACCTCCACATTTATGACTCTAATGAAGGCAGTAGTCAACTCAAGGTTCCCGACATCTCGTTCACATTCAGACCTCCACATTTATGACTCTAATAAAGGCAGTAGTCAACTCAAGGTTCCCGACATCTCGTTCACCTTCAGACCTCCACATTTATGACTCTAATGAAGGCAGTATTCAACTCAAGGTTCCCGACATCTCGTTCACCTTCAAACTTCCACATTTATGACTCTAATAAAGGCAGTAGTCAACTCAAGGTTCCCGACATCTCGTTCACCTTTAAACTTCCACATTTATGACTCTAATAAAGGCAGTAGTCAACTCAAGGTTCCCGACATCTCCAAACAGTTTTTTGTTGACAGAAGTCCGTTGTTGCCATATGCTATTCCGTTCATTTCTGTAGGTTGGGGAGTACTGCAGCAGGTGTTCGACTGTCATCGGGCTGGTACCGCAGGTGCAGAGATCTGTTGCACCAATTTTGTATTTGTGGTATAGATGGTATCTCAATCTTTTGTGTCCAGTGGGTAGCCAAAAAATGATGACCTGTTCTTTAGCACTACAAAACTGTGTACACAACAGATGTCATTAAACTAATCTCAAAGTAACCCACTAAATATACAGTAGAATTATCAATAATCATGAAACACACTTTAACCTAAACTATCTCTTCCATTACTGAAGAAAATTACATTAACCTGCCTTCATCCACGTGTCAATTCACACAATATAACATAGCGTAACATTATAGGCTTATAATACGTGATAACTAAGAGTGTTAATGCAGACTCCTTGGCGCCTTCTTTATTCACAGTCATCAACACGTGACCCCCCCGGTTGCCATCTTCCCAACTAATTAATATTATCTAAATTAAAGTAATAGATCGCTTATCTGCCTGGTTTCATGTATGAAATAGTTTGCCTTTCTTGCCCGGTCTGATGAATAAATAATTGCTACTAAACTCTTACAGCTTTTATTTGGACTTAACACTATTAAAATCTATCCACACATATTTTCACTCATCTATCATTTCAGAACTAAATCTAATGTCCTGGAAGAAATCTCCTTTGGAAACACATCTATTTATTTCATTAAACATTAGAACAGACTCACGCTGAATATAATTTCAGAATTACAGAACACTAATGCTAATTTGCTTTGAAATCAAACTCACTTGTTCAAGGCATCTATACTGTAGATCGACTCAGGTTTCTTACTCTGGGTGTCTGACGAGATAAAGAGGCCTCTGCTAGCCAGGCCCTTATTTATATAAGCGCTAAGCCTAATCGCTCACTTAGTACACTGCACGTATTGATTGGGTCACTTAAATAACACGCGATTATTGCTCTAGAAAGCACGAAAACACAAATATAACCCACAGATATTTCTAGAGCGAAAACACAAATATACACCACAACTAATTTTTAGGCTTTATTGTGGCCTAGCAATATATCTTCTTGAAGATTTTGTGGTAATCAGGCAGTGAACCACGGAGATATTTGTGATGACAAGATGGCGTTGTCACATATTCCCCGCCTGATTTGTTGTCGTCCCGACAACATCACTACCTCTGGCGCTTGAGTCGAAATCTCTCAGATCGTTGGTGCTGCGCACGACTCTTTCTGAGCGGATAGGCTTTGGGCTGAGCTTCTGTAATAAGTACAACCCGGCTGGGGACCCTCTTGATCGTCATGTCCCTAGTTGTACGTTGTTGGTCTGGCAGTTGCTGTGGTTTGGAAGATGCATCTACTTGTACAGCGTCGCTGCTTGTTTGAGACTTCTTGTAAGTGCATGCAGCTGTCGACTTTGTAGGGGGAATTCTCCTGACGTGCTTTACACTCGTTTTGTATTGACGGTGGCTTACATTCCGCACAATCTGCTTTTGATGAGTCTCCTCTTCTGAACACCGATGTGCACTCCCTCCTATCTGTTTAGGACGAGTTTCCTCCCCCAAACGACTACCAATTTTCTCGGCGCCCCCAGGGTGACAGTTGTCACGTCCATCTCTTGGCTTGCACCCTAAAGGCAACCTAGTTGTGGTAGTACGCTTCGGGAAAGATCTCCTTGAGGGACAGGCGTATATCAAATGTTCAGTGGACTTGCACCCAAAGCATCGTTTTTGAAGCGGGCCTTGAGAGCATTTGGCTGCAATGTGGCCAGTGAACTCTCCACAATTGTAGCACCTCAACCTTGTAGGCTTTCTCTGTGCCATGGGTCGCCTCCTACTTACTTTACATTCTTGACCGCCAATGCCGCACACATAGATTGCTTCCATGCCCTGGACAGATGGTTTGCTGTCAAATGCTACTCGTTCATTCCTTGCCAGACTCCGGAATCCCTTTCTGAAGATCTTGGTCTGATGTACGAATACATCAATACCTCCATCATCTGGCGTGATAAACCCCCATCCCCTGTGGACACTATACCACTTGCAAACCCCGTGTCGCCTTGTTGGTGCAACTGCGTTTGTTGGTACTGTCAGCTCACAGCTTTCCTTGAGAACAGCCTGACTCTCACATACACGAAGGTCTAGTTGAGGTTCCTGCTCACACACCCCCTCGTCGTGCTCTTGCTATTCCCGCGGTTGGCATGGTGCTTTCTTTCTCTGCACCTCCTCTTGTGCTGGCGAACTGGCCTGTGACAGCTGTGGTAGCTGGGACTTTAGAAGAGATACTTCTGCCTCGAGTGCGTCCTTTTCAGAGAGAACTTCTACACTAGCTACCTGCACCAGTGTATCAGGTTTTTTGCCTTTACCGAAAACAGCATATTCCCTAGGCCCCTGACTCACGGCCTGGAAATTTCTGGTCATCTCATTGAATTGTGGTCGCTCACTGTAAGCTTCTTCCACTATTTCCAGTAACTTCTCAGGGCTGGCCTTGGCTCCACCACGTATCCGTAATTCCCTAGAGACCATGGGTGTAACATTATTCCAGATAACGTCTAACTTGTCTTCTGCAGAAAAGGGCACCACATTCCACACGGCATCTACATCTTCCACAAACTCTTGCCAAGTGGGACTAGCCTTTCCACCAAATCGCCTTACCTCCGGCACCTTCACGTATGCTACCTTCATATGCGCATTAGCCATCTTGCTGCAAGAATGCACTGCTGGGTGTTTACAATATTTGTTCGTTTACTGTTTGCTCGGTGTCACTGTCTGCCTATCCTGCCGACGACGCCAATTGTGATAGGGTGGGCGAGATGATGATGATGCTATTGTGATATGTGATCACTTTCTTGCACACTCACAACCGACCCTATCAATAATAAAACTCTTGATTCTAAGACAGGGGCTGTATTTATTTATACAACCCATTCAGTGACAAAGAGCACACTGAAGCATACATTAAACAAATAAACCAACAAACAAAACAGCCAGCCAGTGCTCAGTTGCTAATCCTGAAACGCAAACAAAGCACGGGCTAGTTAAAATCATAATAGTTAAATAATGAGAAACACCATGCTCTCACCTGTCAAAATGTCCTTCTTCCACACTGCGTGAAACATTCAACTATCATGCACACACATGCACACACACATGGATGTCGTCTAGCGATACTAGTATGGTGTTGTGCATGAGGCTGACAATTTCACCGTGTAACATCGGTTGCTACCGAAACCACTACTGCAAAAGCATCTGAATGCTTCATGTGGAGGCAAACCACACTGGTGGCCCCATGCTCCCTCAGGAGCGGAGAAGAGAAATATATATCTCCAAGTGAGCCCATGTGCTCTCACAAACCATTCTACACATAACCATAATTAAATAATAATAAAATGGACATACAATAATATTCAACTATATGTACAACGAATACTCTCAATAATGAGCATAAACCACCACCTCGCAACTGATCCATCTCAATATTCGTTCCTGCACTCTGAACATGTCGTAAGTGACGACTGGTGCGCCTGGCAACAAGCGTGTCGTATATGACCCCTGATGAGATTGGGAACTCATCACATGATACACATTGTTACAGAAACAACCACTACAATAGCATAAAAATGCTTCTTGTGAGCACCTGCCGCATTGGTGTTTCCATGCTCCGCAAGGAGCAAACAGAGAAACACCTGTCTCAAAGTGCCTTACGCACAAAAGAGTGGTATTGCGCTCACCAGAAATCTAAATACCTAAAGCTAGATTCATCTTCTCAAAGGAAACTTTAGCACTACAAAACTGTGTACACAACAGATGTCATTAAACTAATCTCAAAGTAACCCACTAAATATACAGGGGAATTATCAATAATCGTGAAATACACTTTAACCTAAACTATCTCTTCCATTACTGAAGAAAATTACATTAACCTGCCTTCATCCACGTGTCAATTCACACAATATAACATAGCGTAACATTATAGGCTTATAACACGTGATAACTAAGAGTGTTAATGCAGACTCCTTGGCGCCTTCTTTATTCACAGTCATCAACACGTGGCGCCCCGGTTACCATCTTCCCAACTAGTTAATATTATCTAAATTAAAGTAATAGATCGCTTATCTGCCTGGTTTCATGTATGAAATAGTTTGCCTTTCTTGCCCGGTCTGATGAATAAATAATTGCTACTAAACTCTTACAGCTGTGATTTGGTCTTAACACTATTAAAATCTATCCACACATATTTTCATTCATCTATCATTTCAGAACTAAATCTAATATCCTGGAAGAAATCTCCTTTGAAAATCCATCTATTTCTTTCATTAAACATTAGAACAGACTCACGCTGAATATAATTTCAGAATTACAGAACACTAATGCTAATTTGCTTTGAAATCAAACTCACGTGTTCAAGGCATCTATACTGTAGATCGACTCAGGTTTCTTACTCTGGGTGTCTGACAAGATAAAGAAGCCTCTGCTAGCCAGGCCCTTCTTTATATAAGCGCTAAGCCTAATCGTTCACTTAGTGCACTGTGCGTATTGATTGGGTCACTTAAATAACACACGCGATTATTGCTCTAGAAGGCACGAAAACACAAATATAACCCACAGCTATTTCTAGAGCGAAAAAAATATACACCACAACGAATTTTTAGGCTTTATTGTGGCCTATAGTTCGTTCGGAAATTCGTGCCCACAGAAAACGTCAATTTTCTCCAAAACTGTTTGTTGTATAGACATGAATTTTTGCATGCAGTCTTAGATTTTCCATGCAGTTATTAATATATTTTTTGCCCTTACAAAACTCATGTCATGTTCGAATTTTCTTCTTTACGTTATATAAAAAACTGTTACTATTGTCTGGGTTAATTTTTAGTAGTTTTACAGGAAAGTTACAAGATCCGTTCAAAAATATTTTTTTTGTTTGAATTAGTTACTCGCGACTGTGTACAATAGGTGCGCACTCGTGCGGACATGTAGTCACTACACTAATTATAAGGCATATATGTTCAAGTTTCTGGTGTGTTTGTTTATTGTATCACTCAAGTCAAGATACTGGTATACTGCCAGAGATAGTTATTCTTGATGATGTTTGTACCAAAGTTCGTTCCAGAATTCCTCTGTGGTGTTTAATGTGTTGTGACTTTTATTAGCATACTCCTCTTTGTTCACTATTTACTGTAAAACCTTCAACAGGAGGTGGTCAAGAAAGTCTTCAGGGATCCAGTAAAACAGTTTATTATCTTGCATATACAATCCAAACAAAGTCACTTGCATGCATTCACAAATTCTTATAAAAATGCGTCTGTGTGGTTATTTATTATTTCTTCCTGTATTAGTATCCAAGTTGCGGTAAGTATTTTTGCTTAGTTCCTTTTCGTTTGCTTCTTAGATTTATCCGACTCAGGGGTAAATGACAGTTGAGCCTCTACCTCTTTTATGATTTGAGCTAATTAGACATTTAAGAGCTCCGTTTCATTTCTTATAATTTCAGCTCGTTTTCCCGAAATTTAGGCATTTTTCTGGCCTAACTAGGTTTTATTCTGAAAAATGAAGAAGTCACAAGAAGCTGTACTTACAGGTAATATGAATTCCCAACTTTATAAAACTCATCTGCTTCACACAGAGTTGATATCTTGATAACTTCAAGACCAGCAGTTGGATGGACTAGGGCTACGTCCGTACAAACTGGCTTCTGTAGATCAACTGATTTTGGATATGCAAAATCTGCCATCGCAGCGTGGTGTGCTCTTTTAACACCTTTTTGGTTGGTTCATCTAATACTTCTTTATTTATTTTATTGGATCGCATATGCCTACCGATGGAGGGTCTCGGATATTCCGATTTACGTCATCGGTTGCTAAGCAACTCCCGCCAACAGATAGCTTTGAGTTACTATTTAACCTAGTTTCGATTACTTTCAGTTTCAATCTGATACTAGCGTAACTCGAGTCTTTATCTCAACAAAACATCGTAACTATTCTTCCTAATCTAACTGATAACTATTAGCACGAATGATGATATTGTATCAGTAGTAGACCTTCCGGTGACATTAACGTAAATGAATATAGATAACTACGTAAAGAATATTAACATGGTCACTTCGTCAGGACCATGTATACTACCAGTTTGTTAACCTTGATGTGGTAACGGTTAGTGCAGTCGGTCAACGTCTTTGTTGAATTGTAATTGTGCTATGTACATTGTCCTACCATGACCATTGCTGATGAAGAATGTCTGTAAACTACTGATGTAAAGTTTCGTCATGAATAAAAATAATGTTAACACTAACTCTTTCAACGATTATAGTGTTTATCCGTGCCAACTGGTCATCATGTATTGACCCATCTTGCTTCGTTACCGGGTCCTATTATCATTAACCAGATCATCATCATACGCCAAAGAACCGGCCCACATCATATTCGCATTACCAAGAAATACGTCGGCCACATGTTGTAAGCCCGACAGCCCTGACAACATCAGTGACAGTCCAGTAAAGAAAAACTACCTGTAACACTGACACACATTTTGAGTAGGTCTATGCTCCTTCAGGAATTGAACGATAATGGTGATAATGAGTAAAGAGAAAACAGCAAAAAAGAGTGGGGCAATAAAGGTGAAATAAAAAGTATAAAAACACAAACTACAGAAAAAGATAATGAAGAAAAAGACAGATAACACGAGGTCAAACGAAAACTAAATAAGCACGTAAAGTAGAGAGATCTGTATTATTGTGTTCAGTTGTACTAACTAGTTTCTTAGCTAGTCTCTGACAGTAACAGTCCATAGATTTATATTATTATGTTCAGTTGTACTAACTAGTTTATTAGCTAGTCTATGACAGTACCAGTACATAGATTTATATTATTACGTTCAGTTGTACTAACTAGTTTCTTAGCTAGTCTCAGACAGTACCAGTACATAGATTGTAATTATTGTATTCAGTTGTACTAACTAGTTTCTTAGCTAGTCTCAGACAGTACCGGTACATAGATTTATATTATTATGTTCAGTTGTACTAACTAGTTTATTAGCTAGTCTATGACAGTACCAGTACATAGATTTATATTATTACGTTCAGTTGTACTAACTAGTTTCTTAGCTAGTCTCAGACAGTACCAGTACATAGATTGTAATTATTGTATTCAGTTGTACTAACTAGTTTCTTAGCTAGTCTCAGACAGTACCAGTACATAGATTGTAATTATTGTATTCAGTTGTACTAACTAGTTTCTTAGCTAGTCTCAGACAGTACCGGTACATAGATTTATATTATTATGTTCAGTTGTACTAACTAGTTTATTAGCTAGTCTATGACAGTACCAGTACATAGATTTATATTATTACGTTCAGTTGTACTAACTAGTTTCTTAGCTAGTCTCAGACAGTACCAGTACATAGATTGTAATTATTGTATTCAGTTGTACTAACTAGTTTCTTAGCTAGTCTCAGACAGTACCAGTACATAGATTGTAATTATTGTATTCAGTTGTACTAACTAGTTTCTTAGCTAGTCTCAGACAGTACCGGTACATAGATTTATATTATTATGTTCAGTTGTACTAACTAGTTTCTTAGCTAGTCTCAGACAGTACCAGTACATAGATTTATATTATTACGTTCAGTTGTACTAACTAGTTTCTTAGTTAATCTCTGACAGTACCAGTACATAGATTTATATTATTACGTTCAGTTGTACTAACTAGTTTCTTAGCTAGTCTCAGACAGTACCGGTACATAGATTTATATTATTATGTTCAGTTGTACTAACTAGTTTATTAGCTAGTCTATGACAGTACCAGTACATAGATTTATATTATTACGTTCAGTTGTACTAACTAGTTTCTTAGTTAATCTCTGACAGTACCAGTACATAGATTTATATTATTACGTTCAGTTGTACTAACTAGTTTCTTAGCTAGTCTCAGACAGTACCGGTACATAGATTTATATTATTATGTTCAGTTGTACTAACTAGTTTATTAGCTAGTCTATGACAGTACCAGTACATAGATTTATATTATTACGTTCAGTTGTACTAACTAGTTTCTTAGTTAATCTCTGACAGTACCAGTACATAGATTTATATTATTACGTTCAGTTGTACTAACTAGTTTCTTAGTTAATCTCTGACAGTACCAGTACATAGATTTATATTATTACGTTCAGTTGTACTAACTAGTTTCTTAGTTAGTCTCTGACAGTACCAGTACATAGATTTATATTATTACGTTCAGTTGTACTAACTAGTTTCTTAGTTAATCTCTGACAGTACCAGTACATAGATTTATATTATTACATTCAGTTGTACTAACTAGTTTCTTAGTTAATCTCTGACAGTACCAGTACATAGATTTATATTATTACGTTCAGTTGTACTAACTAGTTTCTTAGTTAATCTCTGACAGTACCAGTACATAGATTTATATTATTACGTTCAGTTGTACTAACTAGTTTCTTAGCTAGTCTCAGACAGTACCGGTACATAGATTTATATTATTATGTTCAGTTGTACTAACTAGTTTATTAGCTAGTCTATGACAGTACCAGTACATAGATTTATATTATTACGTTCAGTTGTACTAACTAGTTTCTTAGTTAATCTCTGACAGTACCAGTACATAGATTTATATTATTACGTTCAGTTGTACTAACTAGTTTCTTAGTTAATCTCTGACAGTACCAGTACATAGATTTATATTATTACGTTCAGTTGTACTAACTAGTTTCTTAGTTAATCTCTGACAGTACCAGTACATAGATTTATATTATTACGTTCAGTTGTACTAACTAGTTTCTTAGTTAATCTCTGACAGTACCAGTACATAGATTTATATTATTACGTTCAGTTGTACTAACTAGTTTCTTAGTTAATCTCTGACAGTACCAGTACATAGATTTATATTATTACGTTCAGTTGTACTAACTAGTTTCTTAGTTAATCTCTGACAGTACCAGTACATAGATTTATATTATTACGTTCAGTTGTACTAACTAGTTTCTTAGTTAATCTCTGACAGTACCAGTACATAGATTTATATTATTACGTTCAGTTGTACTAACTAGTTTCTTAGTTAATCTCTGACAGTACCAGTAAGCTCATATTACTCGTACTTTCTTCGGCTCTCTCTTTACATATTCGGGTCACGTGGGAGGGGGGGGGGGGGTTTGTGCTAGACCTCTGTCAGTGAAGCATTATTATAGTAATGCTTAGCTGGCAGAGTAGATAGTGGCGATTCGCTCCCGCGGCTAGGCGGTGGGTGCCGTTCGGAAGGTCCTGGTTCGAATCCCGGTAAGCCTTTCACTTCTGTAGTTTTTCTGTTGTCTGGTCTTCTACTTCTTTATTTCTCACTGAGTGCCTGATAACATACCGTTGTGTGCTGTTTGTTTATTTATTTGCTGTTTACAGGCCTCAGGTTTCCCCCACCTTAAATGTTTATACGTTTATTAAAATACCAATAAACCTACATTCTGCCCTTTACTTATTCTCATTCTTCTATCATTTACTAGACACAATATTAAGATCTTTGTCTTGTGTAATCTGGCCTATGCTGTTTAATAGTGAAAATGCAGAAGTGATTGCGTCTATAATTTGTCTGGGTCGTCCCATGGTACATATTTGGGTCACGTGTGGGGGGGGGGGGGGTTGTGCTAGACCTCTGTCGGTGAAGAATTATTTTAGTAATGCGTAGCTGGCAGAGTGGATAGTGGCGATTCCGTTGTGTGTTGTTTGTTTATTTATTTGCTGTTTACAATCCTCAGGTTTCCCCTCCTTATATGTTTATACATTTAAAAGTGTAGTATCCTCAGGATTAAAGGTATTTCCCCCACCCCCTCACCCTTTTCCTACTGAAAACTCAGAATAGGTCGGTTACAAATATCCACTAAAATTACAAACTGTGTGAGATAGGAACGTGATCTTTTCTTTAGAGTCAAGTTGGCATTTCGGTAAAATATCATTTAGTTTGAATGTTCTACCACTCTGTTGATGGGACTGTAGAAAACAGATTATCTGGCAGAGATAAAATTTACATCCAGGCTGTACGCTTTCTAAATTAAAAATACTCGGAAACCTGAAAACAGACATGATTTTATCAAGGTCGATCTTTAGAGAGCTCAGTGTTTCTAAAGTAGATCTTCACAGCTCTTGAGTTACCTTCCGCTCCAATAGTACCTTATTAGCAAACAACAGTCATTATTAAATTCGCCATTTCTCACCCCTTTACCTTATTTTAGATTTTATATTACCACTTTTCGTGACGTTTTGAACTGGTGAAGACTTAAATATAATGTCACCGTAAACATTGTATATAGATTTGGATTATTGTGTCCAGTTGTATTAATCAGTTTCCAGTCAAGCGTCTGACAGAACCAGTAAGTTCAAAATACTTTCTGCTTATGTGTGAAGCCTTACTTAAAATATTAAATTGTTTGAATATATAGTACTAGTAAGATGGGTTGTTGACAACTAGTTCTTCAACACTCTAGATTTAATTGTAATTCAACTTATTAATCATAATGACAGCAGGTGTTAATTAATATCATATCATAGAACTAATTTTAGACATATCTCTAGGTGGTTCAGTGATGTGTTTAGAGACTGCAATAAAACTCTGAATCCTGTGAACCATGTAAACATGTAGCATAATATATGTAAGGGAGTTAATTGTCTTGCAAGGGAAAAAATAAAGTTGTGAGTAATCATAATAGTTGCGTTATGCATATTTTCATGCAAAATAAAGCAACATTATGTTTTAACGATATATCAAACGATACTAAGCAATAACAGACTCTTATAATTGTGTTCCTTTCCTGTGCAGTTTTGATTCTAAAAATTATTGTGCTTTATTAGAGCAATAAATTGACACACTAGATTGCTTACTTGGGCAGACCGTATTTGTTGAAACGTGTATCTCTTTATGCAAGTTAAATGACCATGACTTCGGTTGTCATCTACAAATAACTCCTCACAGGCACAAAGTGCCTTCAACACTATAAAACTGGTTTGATGTGTTCACATTGTAAATGGTCATAGGTGTACTAAGCGTACGGTAGAGCTAACGTGAATGAGAATTGTCGAGAATTTAATGTTTCACCGCAAATCTTCTAAGGGATTATAAAATGTACATACAAGGGGTAGACATGAGTGACCATCTTATTAACTAGTACATTCTAACTAGGGGTAGACATGAGTGACCAACTTATTAACTAGTACATTAGTACATTAACTAGTACTACAACTCTTCCTCACTTAAATCCAATTACAGCGCAAGTCACAGCTTCAGACAGAAATATACAGTCTCAACACCTGCACAGAAGTAGACATGCAGAACAATATGAGGAGGCTTTCTGTAGCGTGTGATGACTTTGGTCTTACCATCAATACGAACAAATCTGAAGTAATGTTGCAACCTGCTCCTGGGAAACCTTACTGTGAACCAAATATCACAGTAAAGAACCAACGTCTCCAAGTGGTGGACAGCTTCACTTATCTAGGCAGTACCCTTACCAAAGAAGCAAATATCGACGCCGAGGTCAACAACAGAATTGCAAAGGCAAGTGCAGCTTTTGGAAGACTAAGAGTAAATGTCTGGGATCGACAAGGAATTAGTGCCGCCACCAAGATAAAAGTATATCATGCAATAGTGCTCACTACCCTCCTGTATGCCTGTGAAACATGGACAGTGTATAGCAGACACGCCAAGAAGCTTAACCATTTCCACATGAGCTGTCTTCGCAGGATACTCAGGATCAAGTGGCATGATAGAGTATCTAATTCTGAGGTCCTCAACAGAGTACATATCTCAAGCATCTACACATTGCTGCAGAGGGCCCAAACTAGATGGGCCGGACATGTTGTTCGCATGCCCGAAAAACGCCTCACAAAGCAGTTGATGTACAGCGAACTCTCTATGGGTAAGCGAGCAGTAGGGGGACAAAAGAAACGTTTCAAAGACACACTGAAAGCATCGTTGAGCAGCTTCGAAATTGATGTCTCCTCCTGGGAGACTATCGCACACGATCGCTCTGCCTGGCGGACAAACATTACTCAAGGCGCTCGCATTGCAGAACAGAATCTAGCTGATAAGGCAGAAGGCAAGCGTGCTGCAAGAAAAGTCAGAATGCGCAGCAACACTACTATCGACTCTAACCATGTGTGCCCCGTATGTGGCATGGCCTGTAGGGCCAAAATAGGACTAATTAGCCACATGAGATCACGGCACTGATGTCTCACAATTCAAGTCTGAAGCTGTCGCCATCTTCGCTTGCGATGGGCAACTATTATAACTAGTACATTAATTGGAGAAAGACCAATAAATGTTGGAAAACTTTTTATTGTTAGAAAAAAAACACCTAAATTTAGAAGAAATAAAAAGCCCAGCTATATGTAGTATCAAGGCGGAACACCAAGAACAGATCGTACCAACGAAGGTTTACAACAGAATATGAAAGTCCTAGCAATAGACCATGGAACATTAAGGATAGGACAACAATCAAGAGACAGAACAATACGCAGAGACGAATGGTTAGTGTTGGTACGGTAACCGAAAACAAGGAGAGACGTCGGCACACAAACAGAAGTACGTACCAAAGCGAGAAGTGCACATCACAGGAAAACGCTCCCAGCGGAGAACATAGACAACCACCAAGGAGTAGGCAGATCGCAAGAACGGCAGGAATGCATGAAAAACCTGGGATAAAACCAAGTTGGTTAACCCCACCCCCACAAAACACATACCAAGTTGGTTAACCCCTGCCCCCCCCCCCCCCAAAAAAAAAACACATACCAAGTTGGTTAACCCCACCCCCACAAAACACATACCAAGTTGGTTAACCCCACCCCCACAAAACACATACCAAGAACAGGAAGGAAAAAGGCCAGATACGCCAGAGGATGACAGGATAGTGACTACGCAGGATGTACAGGACAATTTGTAGGATAATGATATTTCGGAGGAGATACGAAGATTGAGAACCGAGTGGGATAACTCTGAGGATGAGGTAGACATGACAATGATGGAATATGAGCAGAGATTACAGGATGGAGAAAAGAGATTGAGAGAACAAGACAGTTCACATGGAGACACTCAGGAGGGTGAGGAAACAGCAGCAGAAGATACAAAGGCACAGGAAGAGATGACGCAAGGGATTAAACGAGTGACGAAGAGGTATTGGACGTCATCAGACGATTTGTCCGATTATGATAGGCGCCTGGCAAAGTTGAGATATACGACACAGTTAGAAGTGAGACCAATGAGAAAGAGTTGTGCAAGAGAAGTAAACAAAGTCTATCATAGACATCACAGGAGAAGTATACAAAGTCGATCATAGACATAACAGGAGAAGTAGACAAAGTCGATCATAGACATAACAGGAGAAGTAGACAAAGTCGATCATAGACATAACAGGAGAAGTAGACAAAGTCGATCATAGACATAACAGGAGAAGTAGACAAAGTCGATCATAGACATAACAGGAGAAATAGACAAAGTCGATCATAAACATAACAGGAGAAGACAACAAGATTTAGACACGTCCATATCAGGGTACTCAGACTGGTCAGTGTCTGACGAAGATTGCGATGGTAGTCGTAGGGACAAGGATAGCAGGGCCCATGGACGAAGAAATAGTGGTGAAAGGGAGGACGAGAAAGAGATAGCTGTACTTTGCAAATGTATCGATAGAAAATACAAAGAGTCGAAGAACAAGGAGAACAGAAGAGGAAGTAGAGATCAAAGAGAGTACCGATCTCAGAGTTGATATAGAGAGAGAAATAAGAGAAGTAGTAGTGGAAGAGATGTGGATCGACGTGATTACCGATACATGAGTCCAGATGGAGAGAGAAATAGGAGAAATAACGGTAAATGCAGAGAAAAGGAGCGGCATGGAAAGGCAAGGATTATGAGACACGAGGTAATAGATGAGGTGCATAAACCAAAGGAAACGATGGAAGAAGTAAGGAGTACGAACGAACGAACGAACTTTATTTTCGAAGGGTTAAGAATTGGGCGTGCAGGCCCGTCTAACATTCTGCCCTTCCACTCTCATTTACCTTGCATACTATATCCTTTCATTCCCACATGTTACTTTAAGCATTAATTTGAAGGCATGCAACATTATAAAGTTAACATAACAGCATTCATTTACAGTATGAAATCTTAATAAAAAATAAGCTGTTTTTTTTTTCTTTAAACAAACAAGATAGTAATTGGGAAAAAAAATTAATAAATAATAAAATAAAATAAACAAAACAAAAAATAAATAACAACAAATAAATTATGTATACCAACACTCACTCATGCGGTCAAACCGTCTACAATTAATCTGTATTTTTGAAAATGTCATCAATCATCAATACAAAAATTACATGAAATTCTCGCTTATATCCATACATTCTTGGTGGAAAATGAAACAATAATAATAACACTTTCTTACGCACTTCTGTGGCAGGTAAAGAAAAAAAAATTATGTAATAACTGCTTATTCTCATTTACATCTTCCCATTTAAGCAAACTAAAACATTCACATTTCTAAAGTACAGTGGCATGCGGGTACATTCCCACACACATTACATTATATAATAATATTTCAAAGTGAATATAATAATATAATAATATTACATGGATAAAAAACAAATTATTCACACAAAAAACGAGCGGAAGAGGAAAAGACATGTTGACCTATGGATGAGATGTTGACAGGCAAATGATGTTTCTATGGGGGTAGATAATCAGTGTTGAGGAAGTGTTTGAAAAGTGCTTTGTTAAATGAATATTGTGTAGGTCGGCTTTTTAGGTGGTGTGGAAGGCTGTTCCATAAATAGGCCCCAGTGTAGGCTAGACTCTCTATTAGTTTTCTTATAATAAATATACCGTTGTTTGTACCTGTACCTTCTACAAAATCGCACTGTTCATCACTAATTGTTGTCGAGTATTTTCTGTACTACATTGCCAGTCTTTGTTCTTGTGCTTTAGCCAGGTTTTTTGTCGTTTTACATTTTCTTATTATTTCCTTATTTAGCCTGCCATATTGTAATTTGTCTTCCTTAGGTTTTGGTCCTGCATCCATCAGTTGTAAAATTTCAATTGGCATCAATTTCTTCTTTGCAATTCCCCGTTTCACTGATATGCTTGACATTTTCTGCAATTTTTTGTTTGCCTACTTGTGGCGAGGCGCGTGCCTTTCAACGTATTTGGTTATATCAGAGCGTATTTACCATCCAAAAATAAGTGAACTCCCTTCGCTTCTAACCCGATCAGCGTTGATAGATACTAAGTCCTGAAAAGGACTAACACCATCTATCTTCTAGCGTAAAGCCCTAAAAAGGACTCGCTAGCTACGCCAACGCTGCCAAGCTAAGGTTCATGACTATAATTTCAGGCACAGACACTACAAAGCATACTTGTAATTTTTTATGTATAATGAAGCTCCGCTTTCTAAATAGAGCTAGTTTATTATAATACACTAATATTAATATTAGCAATATAAATTCTTAAATATTGGTTTTACATCTTTATTTTTTAAAATTATTTACTTAATTTTTAAAAGCTATGATGTAAAAGAAAGAAAATTAAAGATTGTAAATCACATACAATCTTTAATTTTATAATCTGCTAACTTCCCTTCAAAATTAAAATTTATTTTAAATTATTTCCCTTGATTCTCGACATTGCCGGCGTTAATTACGGCGTTGCGGTATTTAATTCTTGGGTTTTCGGATTTTTTTGGGCATCATATCGACCTAGCAGCAATTTTCACTGAAATATCAAGTCCGCACTTTTGTATGTATCTAAAAGATGGACAGCACAAATACGACAACCAGAAAGAGATAACAATGTCATAGAATGGTGCTTGCGTAGATCAGAAGAGCTGAAATGGTGTGACACGATCACTAAAGTAGACATGATGAAAAATACTAGACAAACACCGGTAGAACAAGAGGTGCTGTTGGGTAGGACACAATTGAATAAAATAAGTCGATAGCATTACAAGGTAGTTCCTATTGTAAACTTGTCACGGTAAGAGAAACGGAGGGAGAACAAAACACATATGGAGCAGAGATATGGTGACAGTCATGACGGGATAAATAAGACATGGAGCCAGCTTGAATTGATGGCACAGGACAGGCTAGGAATGTATGATATGTTTTTACTGAGGCCCTGTACTCCACGGGGAGCTGACAGCTATAGATGATGATGACATGCTGGCAGGTTTTCTGGGACTGAGAGAGAAATGTTGATGACATGCTGGCAGGTTTTCTGGGACTGAGAGAGAAATGCTGATGACATGCTGGCAGGTTTTCTGGGACTGAGAGAGAAATGTCGATGAGATGCTGGCAGGTTTTCTGGGACTGAGAGAGAAATGTCGATGAGATGCTGGCAGGTTTTCTGGGACTGAGAGAGAAATGTTGATGACATGCTGGCAGGTTTTCTGGGACTGAGAGAGAAATGTTGATGACATGCTGGCAGGTTTTCTGGGACTGAGAGAGAAATGCTGATCATATTAATGACACTCACAAAAGATTTATGATCAAAGTATTTCACAACGCCATCATCACTAATAAGCGATTATCACCAATCTCTGTAACGTACTTTATTAGTGCCAGTTACAGAACAAAGTTTCTACATCCAAACATGTGATGTATTTGAGTACCGTGTAGACCTCTATGTTTGACGATAATCACAAAGTTAAAGAAAGTATTTGTAATTAATTGTTTCAACCTGACCATACAATACGTGAGGTAGACATGGACAGACCTTGAACTGATGGCACGTGACAGGAGGACTGTGCATGTGTTTGTTGAAGGTCATTGCTCCCTGAGGAGCTAAAGGGTGTTGATTGATTGATACACTATGTACATGTGAGAAAATGAGATTCCATCAGCCTACCTGTATAATGTGAAATTGGAAACAATACAGGATATATATATATATATATATATATATATATATATATATATATATATATATATATATATATATATATATATATATATATATATATATATATATATATATGATATGTTACAGAAAGGCCATCGGCAAATCTGACATGGATCGTATTAAACTTGAACAGATTAGACATAAAGTTAGAAATGTTATAGGACCATATGATGACTAAGTCACAACATTAAAGTGACGGAAGCTGACATGGTATGGCCACATATGTACTACCAAAAACACTACAGACACAACCACCGAAGACACTCACATACACTAGTCACAATCAAAATAAATGTATACAAAGATTTCTTTTCCTGTCCTCTTTAAAACCTTAAGGGACATAAATATATATAATCCAAGGTAGACAAATCAATTAAGACGTAAAATGCTAAACTGAATAATACATTTCTCTTACTTGATTTAATTTTATCCAAATAATATTCAAATTATAAAAAACGAATAAGGGTACGTTTTATATAATTATGCATTTGGCATATTTTTTAAATTATTTAAATATTTTTCGTTGTAATTTAAAAATAAAATAAAATTTATTATTTATTATACCGCCATTTTATCAAGTTTTTGACGTCATATTTCCTTATATAAGCCATTGCACCTCCAAATAAAGGGGTCGAAACCTCCCTACTATATTTACACCTGGACCTTGTTAATTGTATAGCGAGAAACTCTAACATGCCTTTTAACTACAATTCTAGACATTTACAAGATGCAGTTAACAACGTTTGTGGCCTGTACGCAATTTATTTCGTATTGATAAAAGCTCGCGGTGGTACTATGCAGTGCGTCCTGCTGCCATTTTCGTCTAGACAACACGTCAACGATCGATTAGTTTTTCGACTAATCAGCCCCCTGTTAGCGCGCAACAAGTCTGGACACGTTTCAAAATCAACTCCAACCATAGACAATCACCCGCACAATGTCAATAAACAACCACCACCGAAGAAACAGAGAGCTACAAAGCGTCTGAAACTAGCGTTTTAAAGTGACATGTCGTATTCTTTTAAAAGAGATCATTAGATATATTTATTACAAACTATATTTAAAAAACCTTGGCCTTTGTATAAATGTTGTCTACCTGTTGTAACATATATATTGTATGCATGTTGTATATATGTATAAATGTTATATATATATATATATATATATATATATATATATATATATATATATATATATATATATATATATATGTTGTAACAACTGAATAAAAAACATAACAACACTTAAAATACCATCACAATACACACTTTGAAAGTACCATCACAATACAACCTACCTACTTATCGCCCGTAACCCACGCCGCCATTCTTGATCGGTATATTTCCTTATATAAAAGACACGCTCCACCACCGTTATCAATCGGACTATTTTACTATATAAAAATCACGCTCCACCGCCGGAATGCAGCTCGAAACGTGCATGACATACTACTCTAGAGAGGTGATGCCTGCATAAATCGGGCTCCGTGCTTTTGTCAATAACCGGCCCTCAGGCCGCGGCAAAAGCGTCGCCATCTTTCCTCATGAGTGCGCTGATGGGCCCTGGTAGAATACCGAGCGATCACGTCTCTTCTCTCTAAAGATTTGAGAATCCCGTCCTCTGGTATTTCAATCTAACATCACATGTCCATGGACGTTTCATCGAGAAACTACACGGAAGGAAAATACAGCTTTCCATCCCAGAACTATTTCTGCATTTTGAACACCTTGAAAGAGAACGCTTAAAAGTCACTGTCAGTTAGCTTCCGCCAACAATGAAATAAAAGTCCGTGAAAGCCTTGGTATCATCAATTATGGGCGACCAAGAAGCCGAGGTCTACAAGATTCGAAATGCTCCGGATGAATGCTGTGTGCTCTGTCGGCCATCGGCAGATATCCCACATTACGTGGAACTCGGTTTCGGAGAAGTGAGTGCACCAAAACATAACATTTTGGTAACAGTGCCTTTGACCACTGAGATGCGTGGAATGTAGTCTCCTATTCCGACTACCGGAACAAGAGGCAACGACGGCATTCAGCCCATTACAGTCCTGGCGATGGAACAAGTACCTTTACAGAAATAGAAAACAACAAAACACCATTACACCCCATGACACACACAAAAATGTAAAAGCCAGCAAGTAGCAAGCCTCAAGACATATGAGAAGACAAGCAACACAGGATCCAATAATAGATCAACACAAGAATCTGCTATTCCAGACACCGTAGCCCAGCCCACCCCAGCAGATCCAAGTCAGACAACCACCCCAGCACACGACCTGGAAGACAACACAAACTACACATCACCGACCAAATCAACTAACAGACTCATAACAGACATACAAGACGGTGAAAATAATTGGTACAACAACCAAGATAGACACTAGGACCAATTTGACAATGGTATGTAATATATCCCACAATGTCATTACAAACATTTATTTTTTTTTATTAATTCCATATTAGACGTGTAAAATGGTAGTTGAACTTTTGATAATTAGTGTAAATATTAGCGGCTTTCGCTCAAAACTACTTCACATCATAACACTTATACATAAACACAAGCTAGACTTTATACTTTTGCAGGAAACACATACACAGACGAACATTCATTATAAATCACATCCCAGTTAGGACTACGAGTTTCCTATTTTAGTTTAGCCATACACAACACAGGTTCAGGAACAGCTATACTACAAACATCAGAGAGATGGGAAATACTTAGAGCAATCCGGGACAGCGAGGGCAAAATAACCATCGCTCAAGTAGGAAACAACACACACATATACACGGTAGTGAATATACAAGCTCCAGCAAACGACAACCGCCAACCACAATTTTACGAAAACTTAGACAACTCGCTCACTGATTCATACAGATGACATAATATTGTATTAGTATGCGATTTTGACAGTGTTTTGACATATATGGACGTGGTTGGTGGAGCAGTTAGAACACAGATAAGGAGAGCAAACAGAGAGCACACCAACTAGGCATAATACAAACTGTGATAGATCAGCACAGTTTATTAGATGCCTACAGAAACGCACACTCCCACAGTATTGAAACAACGCATGCACACACAGCACTCAAAAGAGCTGCACGATTAAACATAATCTATGTGCTGTCAACACACCACATAATTCAAGCAAAACACTTGCCAGAAGCTCTCAAGTTCTCAGATCACAAAGCAGTACTCGCAGCCATTAGTACTACACAAGCAAGCAAGCATTCCAAACGTTCCCCACACTGGAAATTCTACAACACTTTGCTCCAAAACAAAACATATGTAGAGCACATGACCAAACTAATTCTTACATACACAAGCGACATACCAATAGAAAATATTCAAGAACACTGAGAAACACTTAAAAGCACCATACGCGAACGAACACAGCTAATGTCATCCATCATACACAGACACCGCATTCAACAAGAGACATTGATAGAGAAATCTATACAACTGACAAAGCAAATAGACAAAAACTCTCCCTACATTCTCGTGCTACAAAATGAACTAGAAAAATACAAACACCACAGGATCCAAGGAGCCCTTTTGCGGAAAAAACTCAACACATTCACACAAAAGACTCTCAGCAAACAATACATGGCAATATAACAAAATATACAACACTGCAGACAAATAGGGCAAATAGTGGATTTAGAAGGGACCACACAGACAGAAACAAAGCAAATAGTGCAGTTTCGAAATTTATTAAAGGAACCTGTACGCAGAAAAAAATGTTCTAACATATATACATGATAGATTTATGCAATTTACAAAGACATTATCTGACGCAGACAAAGAAATACTAGACACTGAGCTGGCATTTTCAGACATAACACTTGCAGTAAATGCAATCCAAAAAGACAAATCACCACGACGAGACGCTCACGGCATAATTTTACCAACACTTCTTTCCTACCTTAGAGTCTCTTTTATTACAAGTATACAAAAATGCCTTTGAGAATAAGGAACTCCCACCAAGACTAAACATATCTTACATCACACTAATACCAAAACCAAACGCCGACAAAACACTCCCTAAAAACTACAGACCCATATCACTCTTAAACGTAGATTATACAATTTTAACAAAAGCTCTAGCAAACAAACTAAAACTATTCACGGCGATCCTCATACACAAAGACCAGCAGTGTAGCGTCCAGCACAGAAACATCCATCAACACACACATTTCATAAGAGACATAATCATCTACACACGCCAGAACGGTTGACAGTATTCAGTTCTTTCCCTTGACCAAGAGAAACCTTTGACAGAATATCCCACTCATACCGTCACAAAACATTACTACATTGCAGCATTGGTGAACACTTCAGACATTGGATTAATATTCTGTACATGAAGCCTGAGAGCCAAGTGTTAGTAAATCACACATTAACTAACACCTTCAGACTAACAAGATCTGTAAGGCAGGGATACTCTCTCTCTCTCTCTTTCTTGAACTAGAGCCACTACTAGAGAACATTAGAAAAGACAGCTATATTAACTCTTTCAGTCCCAAGCAAAAATGTGGGTTTGGCCCATGCATCAAAAAAGAGTTAGCCACACGAAGAGCAGCAGCTGGGAGACGTTTTCAGATCATAAATCGAGAAGTCCTATGTAAAAGAGAAGTTAGCAAAACGATGAAGATGGTTGTATACGCTAAACCTATATTCGAGTCTAGACATGTGGATGCGAGCCACAGGCAATAACCACAACCCACAAAAGCCAGCTCCAAACCTCAGAGATGAGGTATCTGAGGAAGGTGGTTTGAAATAACATAGAGATATGGTCAGCAACCAAGTGATACGGCAGGGCCTCAACACCCAGCCACTGCAAACTCAAGTAGAACAGTCCAAACTATGATGGTCTGATCATGTCTGCAGAATGGAAGATCGACTACCACGACGAGTATGTTAAACTACGAGCCAGGGATCTAGACCTCCAAAACGACCCAGAGTCCGGGACAACATTTGAGATTCTCTAATGGAAGGACCGAAGACTAGACTGAACCAGGCCAGAAAGAGAGCCGTTAGGATATAATGACGCTCCCTCCTCTTAATCTCTACACCTCAAGGAAGAATAGGGATGCCTTAGTAAGTAAGTAAATGCAGCGTGATAGTATATATATATATATATATATATATATATATATATCTATATATATATATATATATATATATATATATATATACATACTGTTAAAGGATTACTGTCTCGTATTACATCTTCGCTCGACAAGAGCGCTGACAGGAGAGAGATTATCTCCTGGTCTGCGTCTTTTTATAAACACCTCTACCCTGTGTCTACATCATATGCCCACAAGACTTCTGATAACTGAAGTCCTTATCTGTACTAACTATTTCGATGATCATGGCCCTTACATCACACACGTGACATCTTCATTATGTTCTGTCGTTAACTTATTTCGGTGAACTCGCAGTGGTGAACATCAAAGAGTAGCCACGTATGGCACTGCACAATAGGAGCCTTTTCCCTTTGCAAATGCAATATGTCATTATCATCTTGTACAGTAGAATTGTGTGATACGACTTCTAGGCCTACTCGAATAAGGTAGAAACAAAATAAAGTAGGAAATGTTAAGGACAAAGAAACCTACACTAGTGACATGCAATAGAGTTGACAACCTTTGTGGGAAGGGAGAACCACACAAAATCAGTAGGCTAATAAGTTGGCTAAAATAGTACCAGTGAACCTAATTTCCACACCTTCTCGTGTATCAGTCAACAGTCACTCTCTACTTAGACGGGCCAAATAAAAACAATTACCTAACGTGCGACACTATTCTAGGGAAATTAACCGTTGGGTTTCTTCTCAAAACGAGGTCTGTAATTGTGATTTATCACAAATGCGTATCCGAGTTCAATCCCGGACGAGCCCCCAATTGTAACGGATTGCCTCCCCTGCATTGCAGTAGGGGGTCCAACAGTGGCCAAAACTCAAGAATATCTAAATGGGTCGTCAAAGGTGTCTACATTCGCATAAAACTACTATTGGCAGAAATGTAGATAGAAGGTTAATGACGCTTCTACCTTACGGGAGTTTCAAAGGATAATTCAGAAGTCAAGAACAATGCTGCTTAGCGCTAAACATTTGTTAACTCATATCTATCCGTCGCATTTTGTGAAGGATTTAAGCAATGGTTTTTAGCCCGCTCAAGACCCCAGCAGAGTAAATTCGTCGAATTACCTCTAAAAGTAGTAAAGCTCAGGTTAGAGGTAAATAAATATGTATATGTATATATATATATATATATATATATATATATATATATATATACATATATATATATATATATATATATATATATATATATATATATATATATATATATATATATATATCTATAATATTCTGGCTCATACGTTTTCTTTCATATATGTAATAACTGAATCCACCATGGTTGTTTAGTTTTAAAACAACAGGTAAAAAATGTAATTATCAATTACTATTTGCAGTTTAAAATAAATAAAATGCTGGTGAATTTTTTGTGGGAATCAAATTTTCTCTTCACTGAGATTTAAGTTGATGTTATAGTACGAAATTTATGACCCATTTGCTTAACTGATAAGCACTTAACTGATAAGCACTTAATTGATATAAAGGAGTCCTTGCAGCCGTGGTTTTCGTCACTTCTTGGTGATGAGTGTACTTTTCTCACACGAGAGGCGCAGTAACTTTAGTACTTCTGATAGCATGTAACCTACATTTTAGACGAAATAGAAAACAAATGTCTCGGCTAAGTACATTTGTGGGCTGCAGATTATCAGGCGCATTTTTGCTGTACACCAACCAGTGTTAATCACTCAGAAGATTTAAATTCCCGAGTACACAGTGTAGCTTAGGGAAGATGATTAAAAATCAACATATTCCTCTGGGCATTAACTGGGAAAATGTGCCGGGACAGCGAAAATAATGAGTTGACTGAGTTACAAGTAACAAAGTGCATATATCTCACAAATATTATACAATTTAGGCACATGCAATGTAATCCTAACTCATCACAGCTCCATTCGAAGTCTGGGGTCACCTCTGCTGTCGGTTTTCCGCACAATTAGCTAGAAGAAAGCACTAGCGTTTGCTTTAGTGGTTTACGAATTTACTAGTTTCGTCTGTTGAGGTTTCCATCCATATACACACACACACACACACACACACACATATATATATATATATATATATATATATATATATATATATATATATATATATATATATATATTTATATATATATATATATATATATATATATATATATATATATAACCACTTAACAAGAAAACATGTCAAATTTACATTTGTAAAACAATTGTTACGAAATACACAAAGGTTAGAATGGACACGAGCAATTTATCTTATTTGCTCTCGAACCATTTGGTCTGGAAATTTTAATCCCTTTTATAACGGGTGAATCTGCGAAACACTTGTTTTGGGAAAGTTTCTCTTATGACGGGTGATCAAATTATTTTGGGTTCCAGTCTTTGTATTTTAAGTCCTGGTCCCTTAAGTTTTTCATTCTCTATATTTATAAAGGCGGGCTTACTTTTTAAGGTTTTAAGTTTCCCTAAAACGTTGATCTGTCACAAGTATGGAATTCAAGGCCCGATCCTTCTCTTTCTGGCTTTTTTGGAGTTGCACGTTTGAAGTTGCGAAGCTGTCTGTTCTGTGTCTCTGAGTTTGCTAGATTATATTTGCACTTCTCAGTTCAAATCACAGGTGGTACTTTCGCCGACATTTCCAATGAAATTCAATGTTTATTCCGGCTCTCACTTCAATCCAATCGTAAACTTTTTATCACTGTGTGGGATGGGGTGTTTAAATTCATAAGCTCTCCCGCGTGTTTAAAATATTACATTTAATATTCCAACGCGAAACCTCTTTATAATAAGACGTAATATTTCCAGTGACACCTTGTGCACTCTCACAAACAAATTTGTGAACTATTTTGATGGCCAGATGCTGCCTTCAAATACTGACTCGCCAGACAGATTGCATGCTATAATCACACACCGGGATGGTCCCGTGAAACTATTATCTCATTATCGCCCATGTTTTCGCGCCTTCTCCAGACAGTCAAAAAAAGCGATCGCCGGCCGCTCAGACAAACAATATAGGATTCCTTTTCACCCTCGTACGAAACCATATTTATTCTAACGAGAATCGTCTCCTATCAAATGGGGCAGACGACTCAAAGCGATAAACGTATTACCGCTGACCGATGATAATCACCGGATATTGTTACGATAATATTACAGTTCACCCGGCGTAACGTAAACACGTCTGCGTGTTAAAAGATAAAGGTAGTCCCATTGCAGATACTTCCGTAGGGGAGTTGAGTGTTAGAGACTTCACTCTACTGATCCAACATTGAGATTAACAAGAATTAAAACGCATGATGTATGCCAAATAAAAGCGATTGGTGAGTCAATGAAGAAAAAGAAATGATACTGCCGTAGATCTGAAGGTGTGAGAGAGAACCCAAAAGTGCATGTTTAAACGTTCTGTGACATTTATCCACACAATGAAAGTAGAACATTAAAAAAATTTTATCATTAATAAAAAGATTGTTTATAAATTTAATAAATTTACAAAAGTATGGATCTAATGAAGACGTTCACACATTACATTCATAGCTATGTTTAAACATTACACTACATACAAACTCTTTCTCTTTTTAGTTTTTTTTTTTTTGATGAAAATTTATCAATTATGTCTTTAAAATCAGTAAGTCACAGTTTATCATTTTCTATGCAGAGAATGCTAAGATCAGACAACCGATCTTGGGACATTGTTGACCGCAGATCATTCTTAATCCTTTTTAGTCTAGAAAATGATCTTTTACCATTACAATTAGTAACCAATAAACACAGGAACAATCTAAAAATTGTTTCCACATTTCGAAAAGCTGTCTAAATTTTTTCTTGGAATAGTGTTTGATATATGTCCTGGTGGCAGAAATTTTCTTTTTCAGTGTGAGCTTGTTTGACGTACAGGTGGAAGTGCAAGTGTTCATCGACTAGACTGAGGTCAACATCCTTTGGATACTCTTGCATCACCATCTCGACACCATTATGAATTTGTTCCATGGTTGATTGCAGGATAACCAAAAATGAAAAATTTCCAGCTACACTGCTACACACTGTTGCTCTTCTTTCTAGGTTGGCTTCAAGAGCATCCATGTCATAAATAAATGAATTTATTCTAAATCTGTCTCTTGGAAAAAGTTTGTCTAAAGCTTCGGGCGCTGCCCCATCATTGCTTTGTTTTTCTCGTACTCTCTAGAGTAATTTTTGCTTGCTGTTCAATTTCGTCCAAATTAGCCGGAGTGTTTGATACGAACTTCAATAGTGAACTGTAAATCTGTGCACATGTACTCTCTGAAATTTGTGAACTTTGGAGGGCCTTGCTAACTTTATGAAATTGGTCTAGCAAATGTGTCCAAAGGTGAAGCAAGAAAATGAATTCAAATTCTTCAATTTTTTTTGTAGAAGATTTTCAGCCTGTCGTCTATTGTCAGTTTCATCACCGTAAATATGACAAATGGCTTCAACAATGTTAGCATAACTTTCGCTAATCGCTGTAGTAGCTTTGGCGTGAGCCTCCCATCTTGTATCTGATAAATGCTTAGGAATTTTTAACTCTGGAGGCAAGACACTTTGTAGCACTGACCCTCTTTTTGTAGAAGCTGAGAAAAAACAATAAAACTCATTTATTGTACCAAACAAATTCACTGCATCCAGACACGTGTCAACTGCGGTTCGTCCAACTAGATTAAGGGAATGTACAGCGCATGGAATAAACTTTGCAAACATGTTCCTTTCCAGAATTTTTTGTTGAACTTCGTTATACTTTCCAGCCATATTAGCTGCATTATAATATGATTGTCCTCTACATTTACTGAAATCAATATCAAGTTCACTGAAGTAGTTCAGTATCCGTTCAGCAATACTTTCTCCGATGTGATCTTTCAGTTGAAAAAAACCACAGAAAGCGTTCAACTGGTAATCCATCACTAGGAGAAACATTGTGGTGGGTTTTGATGTTAAGAAGAATGGTGTGCGTATAGTTGTACTTGAGTGAGATCAACTGTGAAGGTCTCTGAGGTAAACAATGAACAACTGTATTACAGAGTACCTTTCTTGTTACCACCTTACGATCTCACTCGAAGTTATATTCTCTTTGACTAGCGTGACTGAAAGCTACATAAAGTGTCTAGGGTATTGTAAGAGTGTTGTAAAAGAATCTCAATACAAAAACATATACAAACATCTACTAAGTACTATGATAAACTCAACTAACTCCAGCTGTTAAATTTTATATTTAAAATATTTTTTGTTAAACTTTATTGGTCCTGAGCCTAAAGTTGTTTTGGTCAGGACTATAGTTCAATGATAATCAATTTAGATGGATAGATATATTTACAAATATATATATAAAGATATTTACATGCAACAGACAATATGTCCATAGTACATTGTTACAAATGTTCACTTTGATGTTGTTTACTCTATTTAAATACTGGTACAGGGAACGTTGAGGATTTTCATCATCCCACAGTCTTTTGTATCCCTATGATTGTTTATTTTATTTCTTTAGGAGGAATGTTTGTGTAAGCACAGGAGATTATTCGTTACTAGTGATAATTTGTCCCAGGCCAGATATATCACTTATCTGGTTCTTGGAATAAGCCGCAGTGGTAGTCTGTTTGGCCAAACACTTCAGTCTTCTCTGGTCATGACTTCTTTAATACAAGTAGGTGTCAGAGACTCTTTGAAATCTTGCAGACTTCTTCACTGATCGAGTAATAGCACCAGACAAGTGCCAGCAGGAACCCCTGTCAATGCAAGTTATGGTTCTGTCTGAATATCAAACTAATTGCTCCCAATTTACATGTAAACATATATGCATTACAAAAGAACATGGTCAGCTCTCTTTGACAACCCTGTTTCTCCCCTTTAGTTTGATGGAACAAATTTTACAAGTTTTCTTTTCTCTTCCCTAATGGATGCTACGCCTCTGTCATTCCTGCAGTAATCTTTTCCATGCAATAAGATAGGTGTAATGTTCCTGTATAACCATCATATATATAGTCCTGTAGTTTTAAACTTCTAGATAGTCACTTATATGATGGATCAACATCTAGGCCATACCTAAGTTTGTTATGCAACCATTTAATTACAATCTTTTTTCATGGCCTTTTCTTACACACAACCCTTTGTTAATTAAAAAGTCAATAAACTCAATCTTACCACATATCAAGGAAATATAAACAAGTAACGATGAATTAGGCAATAGAATATAGCACACTTTCATCACTGCCTCTGTTCAGACTGCTTTCTGATGGTAGTATTATTAATAAAAAACCACAAGTCTGTTCATCGCTGCTTGCTCTTCTGAATATTTTGAAAAAATGGCAGCGAGCATCCTACTATTCCTATCATGTTAAAAAGCTTTGGCCAATGAGACCAAGCATCTCTTTTTTTGAATGAAATCTTTTTTAAAAAAATTATCTCAAACCCAATGCGTTACTACTACCAACTAGATTTGTATATTTAAGTCAGCCAATAATATTACGGCTTCCTTCAAATTCCATCCAATCCCTTTCATTTTACTATCTTAGCCTTTCTCTCAGCTAATTTTTTCTCAAAAAATATGCTATCCAATCTAAGCAGACATGACTTGACCTGACAGTATCTCCGATTCTCTATGTATTATCCCCAATATTTGATTATCGAATGGACTATTTATGTAATTGATAACATATTCTTAGTCAGCAAGGCCACAGGTACACGAATATATGATTTTTATGGGGCTACGTGGCTTGGTTCATTATTCCATATTTTTTTCCATGTTAGTTGTTGATTTTTAAACTACCTCCTGTTCAATTCTTTTCCCATGTACTTTCAAGCTAATTACGAGAGTTTATGTCATTCGCAATAAGAGCTAAGCGTGTTTTCATGACCGTAGTGTCCTCTTTTTTCTCACGTTTACATCGTAATTTGAAACCGCCTAAGGGCAAAACTAGCAAGTTAGTTTTATTTTTAGAAACAATTGTGAGACGTGATTTGCGTTGGGTTATCTATCTGTCCCCCTCCCTTCTACAATGTATTTAGGCACATACTTAGTTGACCTAGGAAACTGTTACGTTGGTCTCAAGGACGAATTTGAAAAATTGGGTACCCTTTTTGGTTTGGCTACGGCGTTATCAAATAATAAGCTGAAGGCGTAGGCGACGACTAAGATTCTCGCCGAAAATTTTTAGTACTATCCTATCTTTGACTTGATGTACTATACTGTTATATTCTAATTTAGATATTGTATTTAGAAGTTCACCACAAACATATCTAACAATAACAGTAAGTTTATCAACATGGGAAACATCAGGGGTTGAATCAACTGACATACTAAAATAACCTGCTTGTTTAATGTCGCTAAGTATTGCTTCTCGAACTTCATTAGCCATCAACAGGATAACCTCTTCACATATAATTTTGGATAAGTACGATGGCTGACCACCGCCTTTACTTCCATACTGATTTATGTGTGCATGCAGGAAGGGATCAAATTTGCCAATTGATTCAAGCAATCCAAAAAAGTTACCATTGTTGGGAGAACCAAATGTTTCATCATCTCCTCTAAATGCCAAGCCACGTTCTCCAAAAAGGGAAATCACTGCAATAACTCGCTGAAGTACGTGCCGCCAGTAATCCTGCTATGCTTTGATTTGCTCTTTGAGTTTTGATGTTAACGTTTGACCACACTTTCTTCTTAAATATGTTAGCATGGTGTTCATTTGATTTTTAGAGTGTTCGTTGGTTTGAACTAGATAAGCTTGATGCCAATCATTGAATCCAGAAGAAGCTAAATGCTGTAGTTGGGTAATTTGGTTAGAGAAAAGTTTGCACACAAAACAGTAGACTTTTTCTTTTGTAGGAGAATATAAGTAGTAGGGAATGCGAAAAACAAGTAGTATTCTGGTGGAGCGCTGGTGGAGCGCATGATTTTTATATAGCAAAAAAAAAATGGCGGCGCGCTGGTGGGGCGCATGACTTTTATATATAGGAAAAGTGGTGGAGCAAGATGGCGGACTTGAGATAACAAGAAGAGGGGTATATGGCGCAAGATGGCGGGATGACTTTTTATATAAGAAAATACTCAGTGTGCAGATGGAGCATCAAGCGGATGCGCATGACTTTTTATATAAGGAAAATGTGCAAGTGGAGCATCAGGCGGAGAGTGATGACTTGTTATATAAGGAAATACTCATTGTGCAGGTGGAGCATCAGGCGGAGGGTGATGACTTTTTATATAAGGAAAATGTGCAGGTGGAGCATCAGGCGTTGGTACATGACTTTTTATATAAGGAAATAGTCAGTGTGCAGGTGGAGTATCAGGCGGATGGTGATGACTTTTTATATAAGAAAATACTCATTGCGCAGGTGGAGCATCAGGCGGAATAATAGTTAGAGTTGAGATAACAAGAAGACTTTGAGACAGCAAGAAGAGGATATATTTAGACAATAGGCCGAGGTTAATAGTTATACGATATACAGTACTTTGCAAAAAAAATAGCAGTCATATTGCTCAGCTAAATATGCTGAAATCTAATTAAATATGCATGTTCTGCCCCAAATTTACACTCCACTTAAGTGAGCAAACACTACCAAAAGTTAAAAAAAAAATTAGCGTAGAGTAAAGTCCCTTGATAATAGAGCAGACGACAATTTCTAATGCTAGTGGCAGAAAATGGATACAAAGTCAAAGTGTATGTTAATTTCACAGCTTTGGAATGAAGGAAATCAAACATGTTCCAACATTTCTAAAACCTTGAACATTCCTGAGCGGACTGTCTACAGAGTTGTGAGTAAATTAAAAGCAGGTAATGGAATCGAGCGAAAAGAAGGTAAGGGGGGGTCAAGAATTTTGGACACAAAGGACCATCGGCGTCTCGCCCAAATCGTTCGGGCTGGGCCAATGAAGAGTGTAGAAAACATACGGCAGCGCATGATCGATTTGGGAAACCCAGAGGTATCTAATGCTACTGTCAACCGGGAGCTACACAGGATGAATTACAAAAAAAACCGGGTAATTTCGTCACCATTTCTCACAGAGACTCACAAACAGATGCACTTGAACTGGTGCCACGAACACCAAAATTTGTCATGGGACAATGTGATTTTTTCAGATGAATGTTCTGTTTGGTCTTATCCTGCTCAAATAAATATTTGGATGAAGGACTCTGTAACACCTGTGTACCAGCGACCGAAACATACCCATAAATTCCATCTTTGGGGAGGGGTGGCAGCAAGAGGTGCCACCCCACTGTGTGTTTTCACAGGAATTCTCACGAAAGAAAGGTACATCGACATACTAGAGGGACACCTTCTGCCATTTATGCAGGTCATGTACCCCGATGGGTGCACATTTCAACATGACAATGACCCAAAGCATACAGCTCATACCACCAAAGCATGGCTGCAAGAGAAGAATGTGATAATGCTGAAGTGGCCCAGCAACAGTCCCGACCTAAACCCAATTGAAAACGTTTGGGCACTACTCAAGAATCATTTAAAAAAGAGTGGACTCAGAGACGTTGAACAATTGAAGAAGGTAGGTGAAAAATACTGGGACAGTCTGACTCACAATTACCTACAAACACTTGTGGGAAGTATGCCTCGCCGCATCCAGGCTTGCCTTGCTGGAGAAGGCAACATTATATTGTACTGAAACCACTGTTAATAGATAGGGGAGATACCAATCTTCCTCTGGACATACAGTTTTTATTATTATTTGCTTCTATGAGTGTGCTGCGTTGCGAAAATATGACTGCCATTTTTTTTGCAAAGTACTGTATATTTTACAACAGTTATACGAACAGTTATACGAATAGTTAGACGATATATTTAGACATATATCTATATACATATTTTACAACAGTTATACGAACAGTTAGACGATATATTTAGACAAACAATTAGACATACAACAGACGATATAGGTAACAAAAAGCGTTTTAGTTAATATAGTTTTTATTTTATATTCAATAGTGTTTTTGTAGTATCAAAACATATATGGTAATATATAGGAGTACATATATAGTATTGTTTAACATTACATGAGTATACATTGTGCAGTAATTTTTTATCAAATGAATATATAATTGAAAAATAATTATATTTTATATAGGAAAGACAGTTTGTATATGGTAACATTATCAAACATTGATATTGGTAAATAATACATATAGGGGTATTGGAAAGCTAGTATGTTCAAAATATTTCACAGATGTTTTATACAATATAAACAATAAAAATATCACAGCTGCAGGCCAGACCTTGAGGGGGGTTGTCACATTGTCGTCACGTCGTAAGAAATAGAGAGATGTTGTGTGTGTGATATGGTGTTTGGGGCGGTAGAGAGATAGTATTTGGGTAGGGAGATGTATTGTGTGTTGGAGTGGAAGACAGTTTTAATGTTTAGGGGTGATGTGGGGACGTTGTCGGGATGTACCTGTCTTTTGATGTAAAAGTAAGACAGGGCGTTGCGGTGTTGTTCGTATGTGTAGATGGAGGATTTGTGTGCACGGAAACCAATATTTTTCCCACCCTGTGCTTGTTGTGTGTTGAGTACGTCTAAGAAAGTGTGTTTGTCTACTTTGTTGTGGTGTTTGTTGAGTCATTTGGTGGTTGTTTTGTCATAGTCGCCAAAACAGTGATAAGTCTTGCTGCACAGCGAAATCATTCCGCTGCCTTCGTATTCTAATTTAAAAAGGCCCGGTGTCCGTTTGTCGAATAATTTTTGTTCGCGGCATTTTTGACAAAGGGTGCGCGTTTTACCCTCGCTAGCGACGAAAACGGGTCTATGTTCGGGGCATACTTCGGCGGGGAACCATTGGTGGTAGGAGCTATAAAAATCTCGTCGCATAGTGGGCTTAACAACGTCCGCTAAGTTATTCGCGCTAAGGGCCAAGTAAAGACTGTCGGTGTCTGTCTCACACAACTGAAAGTCTGACCTATCTACAAATTTATCTACACAGTCGTAGTAATTCTAACATGCGTAATTTCGCGTATTGGTAGACGAAAAAACCTATCTGGACGGGTAGGTCCCAACTAATAGTCTGTTTAAGTTTTTCTACTTCGAATATGTCGTCCGTCACTAACGTCATTTTCCTAAAGCGGGGTGAGTTTATTAGGTCAGACGCATCCACTCCCATCGTGTACGAGACATCCACATGCTTCGCCTTATTGGTCAATGTTTTACCATAAGCCGCGTTACCCTACAGTTTCATGGTCTCGCTGGTTATGGCGTAGGCAGGATCAGTATCACCCTGTCGACGCGCGTTCGAAACAGTGTCCCCAAACCGTTTAAAACACGTCACAGATACATATTCAATCACCTGGTAAATACAGGTGACTTCTAAGCCTTTGGTCAGGTACCACCGAAGCAGAGGTGTTGTCAACAGAATTTTCTTGCCCACATAACTCCCGATCAACGTCCGTCTGGGGGTAGTCAGGAGTTTATGTTTGTCGGCGTATTTCCGCCTGAAAGGTCCAATATCTTCCCTCGTGACGTCAACATTTTTGAAAATGGGCGTCATTTCCGAGAAATGTTCTTTTAAAGAGTCGGGGACATGTATGTCACACTCGACTAGACCAAACAAGTTCTCGTCTAGCACCGAGGTGAGAATATTTTCTTTTGTCAACGGGTACCGACATTTGGTGTAATATGGTTTCTGGGTAGGGAAGGTGGCGTTCAGAAAACGACGGATTGATGGGTCGGTGATAACTCTCTATTTCTGCTCATCAGTTGATAAATATAAGCTCACTAGAACATCACCAGAGTTAAATGCTGTGTTGTTGTGTTGCTTGTGGTTTGAGTATGGAATGTCAACTCGACCTACGCAGTGGTGTGTAGACATAGATTGAGAATATAATATGCGAATGATAAGAAGAGTTCGTGGTGTTGACAAATGGTCTTTTTCTCACACTCATGTATGGCTGGAAGTCATCGACACCAACGACTGTGTACCTTTGCTACAGTTTAATTGGACGTACACACTCGACAGCACGGATAGTGACAAATCACAGGTTGGCATAATACATCATGGTACAGTGGATAAATGGTCTTGCAATGATACATGGGCACTCATGTAGAATAATAGCATAATGGACTGTCAGTAGACAAGCACTCAGTATTGCCCATATATATATATATATATATATATATATATATATATATATATATATATATATATATATATATATATATATATAATCTGAGTTTACTGACAAAGCACGTCAGATTATAAACAATATTCAAGATGGCTTCTAGACCTAACCTCGTCTAGCGAAGATTCCTTTAAATAATGTTCAGCACATATTTTTCATATAATCATATTGAACCGCTAGTAATGGGTTCTCATGTGTAGCAGTGATCTCTGGACTCATCAAGCGATAATACGGGGCATCCCTTTCTCTTCTTGAAAGTCACAAAATATTTGGATACAAGATGGCTTCTCTCGTGAGCTGTCACTCACGTTTGGATACAGATAATGAATCTGTATTAAAGTTAGTCATTCATTAAATGTTCTCATTGCTCTGTAGATTCTATCATGATACAATTGACTTCATCATACAAGATATAGTGCTGCTAGAAATGAATGTCGTTTTCATCTAGTTAAATATTTCCTCTCAGACGTACAAATCGTGCCTATCGAAAAACGGTGGCTTCGTAAGAGAGTTCATAAGGAGTATCTTTTGTTACCTTGGTATCAGAAATATGATTCTGCCATTCCTTGGCAATAAGAATAAACACTGGGGTAAAGCATACACGATAGGTCTAGACGACTATCACTTTCCCCATAAATACTGAGATCACTTTTTCCGGCGACAAGCCGACATAGAAAAACACAGCCCCATCAGGGCGAAGCCAAATCACACCACACTCTAGCGACACATCCGCCGAATAGCCTTTGACCTCTCTAGAGACAACAGAACATATAGTTCGACTTAGATATGTAAAGATACAGATATAAGACAGACTCGTCCTACTCAGACAAACAATACACATAAATTCAGGCCATAGATATTCTGAAGCAAGAACAATCTATTACTACCCAAACAAAGAATAAATCGCAGTAAAACTGGATTCATCCGCGGAGTTCGATCGAAAGTGACGACACTCCTTTCAAGGGAAGTAACTCAATAATGACTTTTCCTTAAGCACTAAAAAGTATCTATTTTGTTTACAAAATATTTGCGAACATAACAAGCATACAAATGTATTATATTGTAAGATATCAAAGACTGCACGTAACAGTCTTACCACACCTCCCGGGAAAAAAAAAATGGAACTTTTTTTTTTGAAATACATCTAGGAGCAACGTACAATAGGCTCACAACGCATGAATAATGCGCAGATGAAAATATCAGGAATAAATATAACGCCTAATATGAGGCTAAGTCGACTTATGGAGCGACTGGTGAGAATGTGTCTCATAAACTGAGAGAAATTATTTCTCTACAAGTAAATTTTTCCAGGAAGGTGTCATCAAAGTATAATACAATTCTGGCAATTACACAATGCCTAAAAAATTCATACCATAATTTCGTATTAGATATCTTAAATTTATGATTTATGAAGAAAAATCATCAAAGCACAGCGGTGAATAAACATCAATGAACCGCTAAGTAGTGATACAATCATTATATTATTAAATTACAAATGTGTATCTATCTTGATATAGAAAAGGAACTACTATAGAACTAGACATATCAAGAAGTCTAAGCCCTAATAGTTATGTGGAATCATGTGGGCATCTTGACAGAATGTCTGCCATCACATTATCTGATCCACGAATAGCCCGCACAGAGAAATGAAAAGGTTGAAGAGCAATTGCATATCGAGTAGACCTCGAGCTCTTCAAATTCTTACTCTGTATAGCAGTAAGAGCTTTTTGGTCGGTTTCTACTATGAAATGTGCGCCTAGAAGGAATCTCTGTAGTTTGAGGATCGACCAAACCATAGCTAATAGCTCACGGTCTAAAACCGAATAATTCCTTTCTGCCGCATTAAGTTTTCTGGAAATATACATTACAGGATGCAGAGTTCCAGAGTACTCTTGCATTAGTGCCGCTCCAATCCCAGTGGATGAAGCGTCACTACGAAGAACGAATGTCTTATCTTTAGTAGGTAGCACTAAAATAGGTGGTGTTGAAAACAATGTTTTAATCTTATCCAGAGAGCATTGGCATTCCTGAGACCAGTGGACCACATTAGGCGAACCTTTCTTTAGAAGTGTTGAAAGAGGTGCCATGATAGAGGATAGATTCTGAATGAATCTGCCATAAAATTGAATAAGACCTAACAGACTTCTCACCTGTTTTTTAGTCTTAGGGATTGAGATGTTAAGTATCTTACTAGTATTATGGTCCTCTGTCTTTAGGAAACCATGACCAACTCGGTGGCCTAGGAAAGAAATTTCGCTAAAACCAATATAGGCTTTAGAGGGTTTCGCTGTCAGGTTGTGCTCACGCAAAGTAGACAGCAATTCATCTAACCCTGAATAGTGATCTTCCCAAGTATCGCTGAAAAGACAGATGTCGTCTAGATATGCAATGACATCTGACCGATAAGATAGGATTCGGCGCATCATGCGTACGAATGTAGCTGGTGCGTTCATAAGACCGAAAGGCATAAAATTCCATTGGAACAAACCTCTAGGTGTTGAAAAAGCCGTGAGAGGTTTGGCGCGTTCAGATAAAGGAACTTGCCAATATCCTTTAGACAAATCAAGTTTAGTGAAAAAATGAGATTTGGAGAGTCGAGTAAGTAGCTCTTCCAGTAAAGGCATAGGTTCGGCATCGAACTTCGTTACTTGATTCAATTTTCGATAGTCAACGCAAAGACGTATGTTATTGTCTTTTTTACGCACAATAACCATCGGCGAAGAATATGCAGAGGTGGATGGTTCGATTATTTTCAAATCTATCATCTCATCCAACTCTTTCTCGACCTGTGCTTGAAAATGTATAGGTATAGGATAAGGTCTAACCCTAATAGGAGTATGGTCAGTTAGAACAATGTCATGTTCAATGACATGAGTTTGTCCAGGGATGTCAGTGAGTACATCCTGAAATGTTTGCAACATAGTTGAAACTTGTCGCTGTTCTCCTAGAGACAAATCAGGAGAGACAGTAACGTTCTTCCATGATTCACTAGAATGAAGTGGGATCATTGGAAGAGGAAGATTTACATCTGAAAAACTTGTTTCCTCATCCTGTATCACGGACAGTGATGAGTAATGACCATGTTGTACTGGAGAATTGTCCGTTGCTTGGAAAATGGGTTGCAAATAATCCGGACGTTCATGGAATTCAGTAAGCATATTGATGTGGAAGGTTTTATGCTTCCCATCAATATCGACAATATAGTCGACATCGGAAATTTTCGATATTATATCGTACGGACCTTTCCAAGAAATAAGTAATCTGTTTTCCCTACAAGGTAGTAATACAAATGCTTTGTCACCAGGACAAAGTTGTCGTAAGCATCTCTTCTTATTGGCAAATTGCCTTGCCTTCTGTTTCGCAAATTCAGAAGAAGAAGTTGCTAATTTGCATGCTTCGATAATCTTTTGTCTCAACGCGATGACATATTCGTAGGATGACTTTGTGTCATCGTCAATATTGTCAGATGTTATGAGATCGTGAAGCAACGACATAGGGCCACGCGGACGCGCGCCAAAGACGAGTTCAAAGGGAGAAAATCCTGTATGTTCATTGGGTACCTCTCTGTAAGCGAAGAGGGCCGCAGGTAAAACTCTGTCCCAGTCTTGAGGATGATCCTCAGTTATCTTCCCTAGTAAGTTTTTAAGTGTTCTATTAAGGCGTTCGACCATACCATTAGACATTGGATGGTAGATACTACTTAAAGATCTATCTATCTGCAGAGTAGACATTACTTGAGACATGGTATCTGATATTAGTTGGGTGCCATGGTCTGACAATATCTCTCCGGGGAACCCCAGACGAGAAAATATAAGCCAAAGAGCATCTGCAATATCAGCAGTAGTAATGCTCTTCAGAGGAATAGCCTCTGGCCAACGTGTGCACATATCAACACACGTCAAGATAAACTGATGTCCTCTGGCAGACTTGATCTTAAATGGACCAATAATGTCTATGGCCATTTTTTGAAACGGCCGAATAGGAATGTCCGCCGCCTGAATGGGTGCAGCATGCCGTGGACCTTTGGATTTAACTTCCTGACATACTTTACAAGATCGACAATAAATCCGTATGTCCTTGTTTACCAATGGCCAAAAGAAAGCCGCAAGGACTCTTGACTTAGTACGGGAAAAACCCATGTGTCCAGCACACTGAGAGTCGTGAGCGTGCTGCAAAATTTTAACTCTCAAATTCTTGGGAACCAGGATTTGAGAATGACTTGACGTAATGGAGTCTTGAACCATACGTACAAGTACGCCATTCTTCTTTGTAATCCACGATTTACGACTTGTGTCTTTATTCGGATCACCTTTAGTTGCAAGAATGAAGAATTTCTTCAGAGTGGGATCATCTTCTTGCTGTTTTATAAACGAGTCACGAGAAATTACCAAGGGATTATCTTGGTTATGCACTTCATTATCTTCAGTAGATGAAGTTTGAGGCATATTAAGAGCCTGAGCTCTAGTGACTACAGCGTTAGCAATCTGCATGTTTTGCCTTTCCCACGCGGAAATTTGTTGCGGAGTGCATTCTTTGACTCCATGAATGCGACCGATGATGAGGTCAGCGATCGGATTCGGAAGAAGACATGCGTGTACATCTCCTGTAAAGAAAGGAGTAGCAATCCTAATGATAGCAGTAGAGTATTTCTCTAATGTGCCGCCAAATGTTACACATTTGACTACTTGTCCAGTGGCACGGGAAGGATCTACGAGTGACTGCCTAACACCAATTGTGGTGCATCCAGAATCAAATAGCACAGAGACTGGATTGTTATTCACTAAACCCTTATGTAAGACAAGAGAACCTCTTCCATCATGCGCGACTGATGCAGGAAGAGCAGGAAGAGGATGGCCACAGCTTAAAGTAGACACTGTGGTTGGCTCAAATAATGTTTTGCATTGGGGGCACTGAGATGCTCTCCCAAAATCAAAAGCGGCACATGCCATATTACTAGCATCATTATTATCTTTACTCTGTTTATAGGCTTCATGGGACTCTTGTTGTACAGAGTTTGCCTGAAAATGTGGTTTATGTCTTTTGTTTTGAGATCTACCTCGGTTATTATTACCTCTGTAGTTATTGTTACCTCTATTGTAACCCCTATTTGGGTTTGAGTCATAGTTCTCTTGGTTACCATTATCATATTCATTATAATGAGTATCTCTGTAATTATGATCTTGTTGACTCCAAGACGGATAACTCGGATAGTTTCTATAATTACTTCCTCTACGGAAATTCCTATAATTATGACCACCCCTGTGTCGAGAGCTATCAGCTCGTCTCCAGTTCTTTGAAGAAGAACCCTGAAATGATTGGTTACCTTGGTTTTGATAACTATTATGGTTACCTTTTTTATCAAATCTGTTTTGAGGTCCCTGAAATCTGTGTGAATAATTGGGATTGTATGGTGTTGCTGAAGCAACTGGCATACTCTCCTTAATCTTAGTGTTGCCAAAAGTCACGTCGGGGTGTGCAGTGACATATTGGGAACAATATTCTTCCATTTCTTTTAGAGATTTGGGTTTACGCTCATGTATAAATTCAAGGAATGGTTTGTTAACACATGACATAATCTTATCTCTGAGCAACAAATCCATAAGTCCTTCATACGTTTTTTCTGTTTTGGAAAGCTCAATCCAACGATCAACTGTGAGACGTGCCTTTGCAATGAATTCTGAGAATTCTACACCTGTCTCAGGCACCATCGTCTTAAACAAAAGGCGATAGCCTTCCTCACTTAGCTGGTATTTTTTTATCAAAGCCGCCCTAATGACATCATAATTATCCTTATCTGCTTCTCCTACAAGGCATAATCTAGTCAAAGATTCACCTTTCAAGTTTTCTGCTAATTGATTAGCGTATTGTGATTTATCCACATTATGTGTACGACAAGAACGTTCAAATCTATCCAGCCAGAATGTAATATCGTCACTGGACTGATTGAACGGTGGAACCTTAACCTTGTAAGTAGAAGGTTTACCATTACCACTAGATGCCTGATTAACATTACTCATACTTGTCAATCTCAATTTCTCTAACTCAAATTCATGTTCTCTTATTGCTTTTTTTTCTTCAGCTTCTCTGTCTAATCTTTTTTGTTCAGCAGCAGCTTCTCTTTCTAATTTTTTTTTGTTCAGCTTCACTGTCTAATTTTTTTTGTTCAGCAGCAGCTTCTCTTTCTAATTTTTTTTGTTCAGCAGCAGCTTCTCTTTCTAATTTTTTTTGTTCAGCTTCAAATCTCCTTTCCTCCACCTGCATCTGCAATTTCTTTTGTTCAGCAGCAGCATCAGCTTCTTTTTCTAATCTTTTCTCTTCAGCCAGAGCTTTTCTCTCTTCAGCAGCAGCTTTTTTCTCTTCATCAGCAGCTTTTTTCTCTTCTGCAGCTAATGCTTTGTCATATTGAGCAACTGCCCATTCTTCTAATTGTTGACCAGTCTTACAAGGGCTTTCCCTTGTATAATGAAGTATTCTAATGTAGACATGATGTCTAACAATAATACTAATCACTTGAAATAATAATAATACCACAAGTTCTTAATGACTTGATTAATCAGCACACTATCCCAATATCTGTGGGTCACAAGCCTTAATAAGGTCTTGTATAACAGTAATAATAATCAAGTACTGGTTTTTACCATAATCCAAGTGCAGTGCACAAGCAATAGTGTCTTATGAAATATACCTATATAAAACATATGTCAACCAACAGAATACATAAAGTACAAATAAGACTGACAATACGAAAACGTTTGCAGAAATCAAATAAATCAAATAGGGAAATCAATGAAAATAATCACTGAATCTGCAAGGAATAACAACACAAATGACGTCACAGTATATGAATATAAATTGTGAATAGAACTGAAAGATAGAAAAGGGTAGACCAACAAATTACAAACAAATCAAAACAAAACTAAAGAACAAAGAAATATTACAAAAATAACAATAATTACAGTCTTCACAGCTAACACCAATAGCAACCAGTTGTTGCAAGCAAATTTCCAATTAAGGAAATTGCACCTAAAGAAAACGCCCACAACGGACCCTCTATGACGTGGGATATTCTGTTGTGAGGACACCGCCCAACCTAAACACAACCCGCTGACATATAAACTAACATACTATACAAACAAATAACATGTAAACATAAATATATAAATTATGTGTATGATAGTATGTGTTGCAAAATAGGCTCAGTTTTACAGTAATGGCAAAGTTATTCTTATGAAAATAAATAAACTGCCACTTTATTGAATTACAAATTCTGGCCTTAAATATTAAAGTTCAACACAATAGCAGAACATAAGAAGATCCATCGATGAAAGTAGGGCTTTTATGTTTCACCACATTTCAACAACAGGACAGTTTATGGCCTTTAAAGTATCATCTCTGTACTGTGAAACTCTGTAATGTCTAATCGTAAAAATGTCAACAACGCTGACCTACATACTGCATTCACTTGACAGGTCACGTGACGAAGTGTTGACAAAGAGCAAACTAATACTGCAAGTGTGTCGTATCAGCCACAGGAAACGGTCTGGTATCGGTAGTCTGTTGACTTCTCAACTTCTGCGAGGTCAAACCCAGAAAGCTGGTTCACCAGTTGATAACTCTCTATTTCTGCTCATCAGTTGATAAATATAAGCTCACTAGAACATCACCAGAGTTAAATGCTGTGTTGTTGTGTTGCTTGTGGTTTGAGTATGGAATGTCAACTCGACCTACGCAGTGGTGTGTAGACATAGATTGAGAATATAATATGCGAATGATAAGAAGAGTTCGTGGTGTTGACAAATGGTCTTTTTCTCACACTCATATATGGCTGGAAGTCATCGACACCAACGACTGTGTACCTTTGCTACAGTTTAATTGGACGTACACACTCGACAGCACGGATAGTGACAAATCACAGGTTGGCATAATACATCATGGTACAGTGGATAAATGGTCTTGCAATGATACATGGGCACTCATGTAGAATAATAGCATAATGGACTGTCAGTAGACAAGCACTCAGTATTGCCCATATATATATATATATATATATATATATATATATATATATATATATATATATATATATATATATCATCTGAGTTTACTGACAAAGCACGTCAGATTATAAACAATATTCAAGATGGCTTCTAGACCTAACCTCGTCTAGCGAAGATTCCTTTAAATAATGTTCAGCACATATTTTTCATATAATCATATTGAACCGCTAGTAATGGGTTCTCATGTGTAGCAGTGATCTCTGGACTCATCAAGCGATAATACGGGGCATCCCTTTCTCTTCTTGAAAGTCACAAAATATTTGGATACAAGATGGCTTCTCTCGTGAGCTGTCACTCACGTTTGGATACAGATAATGAATCTGTATTAAAGTTAGTCATTCATTAAATGTTCTCATAGCTCTGTAGATTCTATCATGATACAATTGACTTCATCATACAAGATATAGTGCTGCTAGAAATGAATGTCGTTTTCATCTAGTTAAATATTTCCTCTCAGACGTACAAATCGTGCCTATCGAAAAACGGTGGCTTCGTAAGAGAGTTCATAAGGAGTATCTTTTGTTACCTTGGTATCAGAAATATGATTCTGCCATTCCTTGGCAATAAGAATAAACACTGGGGTAAAGCATACACGATAGGTCTAGACGACTATCACTTTCCCCATAAATATTGAGATCACTTTTTCCGGCGACAAGCCGACACAGAAAAATCACAGCCCCATCAGGGCGAAGCCAAATCACACCTCCCTAGCGACACATCCGCCGAACAGCCCTTTGACCTTTCTAGAGACAAAAGACCATATAGTTCGACTTAGATATGTAAAGATACAGATATAAGACAGACTCGTCCTACTTAGACAAACAATACACATAAATTCAGGCCATAGATACACTGAAGCGAGAACAACCTATTTCTACCCAAACAAAGAATAAATCGCAGTAAAACTGGATTCATCCGCGGAGTTCGATCGAAAGTGACGACACTCCTTTCAAGGGAAGTAACCCAATAATGACTTTTCCTTAAGCACTAAAAAGTATCTATTTTGTTTACAAAATATTTGCGAACATAACAAGCATACAAATGTATTATATTGTAAGATATCAAAGACTGCACGTAACAGTCGGTTTTCTTCAATTCCTTCCACTCGCATTCCCACATTTCTATCAATTGGACGTTGCAATCGTCTCGCAAATAAGAACCAATTTCCACCGTTTTTGCGTACAACTCAGACAAAGGTTTTTTGTCGACTGGGTTAACGTCACGACCGGCGGTTAGTGGGCAGTTAGGGTGGCCGTGGAATAGGCACCCATGGAACTGGTAGGCGGTACGAGAGTATTTGTCCCAACCGTCTACCCTAATGCATATATCACCCAACGCCTTCTCACACCCGTTAAACTGGGTTTTCAAAACCACTTTATTTTGGTGTGAGACCCAAGCCAAATAATCGCGGCACTGCACGGTATATTTGTGAAGTTTGTGGTGCTTGAAACCATCCTCCCGGTACCGTCTAATGGGAAAGTCATTGGGCATTTTCTGCATTATCGCCCACAAAGAAAGGGCGTTGGCATCAAAACCTTTAATGGATTGAACCGTTTTGCCACCTCTAATGCGGGTTTTGCCTTGCTCGTGGAACCTGTGAAAAATAATTGAGTGTCCCCCGACTATGTTTTTGCGCAAGGTGTTATGCAAATCTGCCTCCTGCTTCGAACATAAAGAAAACAAGACGTTGGACGGGAGTGTTTTGAAGAGGTACTTTAACGTGACACCGGGCACGGAGATCGCATCTTTAAACATGTCTACAACTAGGTGCGCGTAAAAACTAACTTGTCGGTTTAACGCTGCCAGGAAGGGGACCACGTCTTTATTATTGTACCACGTCAGAAAATCGCGCAACGTGGCCATGTGGTTCTCGGCCCACACCTTCTGGCACTTGGCGCACTCGTCGACGGAAATATTAGTGTTTTTAAGGGCGGAAAAAAATGCCGAGTGGGGTGGTAGCGCCGTTTCGTCTAACTTTGCTAAATCGGTAATATATTCGTAACAGAAAAAGCCTTTGGTTTCTTTAACGTTGTACGCGGCCAGATATTTGCTATAGCTAAAACCGGGGGCTAAGTAGTTGACTATATCTAAAAACTTTAACTCGCTAGTGGCAATACACATAAAGTTATTATTTTTCTTCACTAAAAATTTGAAGTCTTCCCCCATGAAATATTTGGTTAGAAAGGGTTTAATCACATTCACATCGTACTTGCCCGAATTGAAACCTAATACGGGTAGCTGCTCCAAATAACCCCCTAATCTAGCAAGGAGCCCGTCTGAATTACCAATCGTCTCTAAAGCTTCGAGTTGCATGCAAACACGGTCAAAATATGCACGCAGAATCTCGTAAGAGGCCGCGGTAATTTTGAGCAGATGGTCAGCCATCCTATTGACCAATTCTTGTGGATCACCCGTTGTGATAAAACACACGGGGGCTTCAAAACCGGGGACGTTAGAAGCCACCGAACACGACAGGGGCACGTGTTTGGCCATGTAGGTTGTGGCATTACCACTTGACTCTAGACTGTTCTCAAAATAACACTCATAGTCAAATAAGGCTCAATACGGGAAGACGAATTTTGTGTCTACATCTATGCCCTGCTCATCGATTAATTCCCAAATGGTCTCTGGGGGATTATACACACCGCCTTTAAATGTTTCTCTTCTTTTAGAGCCGGTACAAGTCTTTTCATGGCGCTCCATATCCCTAAAAATCTTCCACAACTTACCGCACTCGGGGCACGGAAAAGATTTACTGGCCCTATCGATATCTGCAATGTACATAAAATGGTTCTTAAACATTAACAGACGCAATGTATCTGGAAAAGTGTCACTACCTCTAAGTTTGGGGGTTAGGGTCTGCGCGTCGTCAAACTCAAAAATGTCAATATTTACGTTGAAACATTTTTCTAATTGGGGCATATCGATTAAACTAACCCCGGGGAAATCGATGAGGGACATAAGTCCCTGGTGTGTTTGCCACTGTTCGACTAGTCTGCGCGTCGGTTTTCTAACATCTTTAACGGCACCACCCCTAAAAACGGCTAGACATCTAAAAAAGCAAAAATTATCACTGTATGCTTTGGAGTTTGAATCGTGTTGTAGTGTATGGATGTGGTGATTGTCCGTGATGAAAGAGGGGATGTCGTGTAAGCAGCAGCCAATGGGAAAGTCTTGAATGTGGTATAGATAGAAAGAAGTCGCGGTAATTGCTTCGACAAAATATTTTGTGTTTGGTCTGTTTAACTGTGCTTGTGTGACAATATCGCTGTCGTGTAGGTGTGAGAGAAAAGATTTGAAATCTGTAATGTTGTGGACTAGGTGGGGTTGATCTAACACGACCGCGATGTTATGTGAAGAGTCTTCTTCTTCTTCGATCCTTAACCGCCGACCGTCAAAGCAGTCAGTTGCCATCATGCCTAGTGGCGTCTTGTAATGCAACAACAAATTGATTCCACTTTGCACGGTCGGTGGCCATCCTTCGTACAGTGCCCCAACTCTGGTTCATTCTTTGCATCTCAGCCTCCACAGTCCTCCGCCAAGTTGTTTTTGGTCGGCCTCTCTTTCGCTTTCCTTCAGGGGTCCAAAGCATAGCTGTTCTTGTGATGGCATCGGGGTCTCTTTTGAGGACATGACCAACCCAGCTCCAGTGTCTGCCAGCTATGATGGTATGCATGTCCTCTTGCTTGCTACGAGTAAGCAGATCTTGGTTGGTGATGGTATTCGGCCAAAAGATTCGGTGAATTTTTCTTATACATGTTGTGTGAAAAGAGGACAATTTTGACATTTCCTTCTCTGTGTATGTGAAGAGTGAAAGAATCTTAATTCGTTTGTTTCTCTGTGGCGTAAGATGATGTGGAAACTGTAGTTTATTTTGAAGCGTTTTGTCTGTTGTGTGAATACAGGGAGCAAGAGACGGGCCCAGTCGATATTTTCATAATTGTGATAGAAAGTGAAAGTTGACAGATATTTATGTTTGTTGGAATGTGTTTTGATTGCATTCCAGTTGTCAATATAGATTTGTTTTATGTCAGCTGGTAGGTCATCTAACGAGTCTTCTTCAGTGGGCAGACGGGGTTTTTTATATGGGACTGGGTACTGGTCATGGGACGTTTCTTGGTCTGGCCTGCATTTTGTGGTGGAATTGTTGAAGAGCTTGGGATGGGATTTGAAGTGTGTCCTGAGGGAAGTGTGGAAGTTGTTGGTGCGGCACCCGGTGCCTGTTGGTGCGCTGCATCAGATAATGTTGATTGATGCGTCGATAATGATGCTGTCTGTTGGTGCACCGACGTTGTTGTTGTGGTCCCTGCTGGTGATATCTGTGGGTTCACTGATGGTGGTGTGGGGCATGTTGTTGCTGAGTCTGGGGTGACATCTGTTGTGGGGCATGGTTCTGGTGTAGGGACAGTCTGATGTTGTTGGTTTCTGTGGGCTTGTAAACTATCACCATGGGTAATTTTTTTGGCACAAATGTCACAACAAAAACGAGGTGTTGAGTGCACTGTTTTTATGTGCCGTAATAATTCATCATGGCGGGTGAATGCCTTGTTGCATCGGGGACATGTCAGACTGTGCCCAGCTGCAGTGGTGTTCCCCACAGAGGTGTCTATATCGGGTATTTGTGTAGCAGCCCCCTGTGCAGTGGTTTGTGTAACTGTCTATGTCGTGGTGCACCAGGTCCATGGCTCAATTCGATATGATGTTGTAGTGCCTCAGGTCCTGCAAAGACGTGAGGACAGACACGACAGGCGTGTGTCGGTTCAGCGTGTGCTGAGGCGGTATGTCTAGTGAGGTTGCGTTGACGAGTAAACGACCTATTGCAGATCGAACAAGCGTAACCTTGAATTGAAGACATCTGTTGAATAGAAGATGAACAAGAAAACGTTACTCACACATAAAATTAAATACAACAACATGTGTGTAACAATCAGTTAAATAAGACACAGACAAGTTGAGAGAGAGAGAGAGAGAAAGAGAGAGAATGAGAGAGAAAGAGAGAGAGAGAAAGAGAGAGAAATAGACAGACAGGTGTACACACGACTACTCTTCATTATAAACAGGCTTATTCAATGAAAGAGTTCGTATGTTTTAATGTGATATAGTGTTTATTAACTTTTTGAGTTATCAGGCAGTTTCTGTATTTTTCTTTTTATATTTTATTATTTTGTTATGTTAACATATCAGACATGCCCCACGCGCGTTGTGGAAGCAAAGATATTACAGAACTTAGACTGTCCCTAACACATAACAAATAAGTCGATTAAGTCTTAACTTAGCTAAACCATACACACAAGTAAGAATTTAACAAACAAATATTATTAACTTACCTATTAGTCTAGACATAATAACTTTGAAAAAAGCTTAACATTTAACAACACAACCTAGCGAAAAAGACAAACACACACACACAACCATATGTTTGGTCTAGTCGAGTGTGACATACATGTCCCCGACTCTTTAAAAGAACATTTCTCGGAAATGACGCCCATTTTCAAAAATGTTGACGTCACGAGGAAAGATATTGGACCTTTCATGCGGGAATACGCCGACAAACATAAACTCATGACTACCCCCAGACGGACGTTGATCGGGAGTTATGTGGGCAAGAAAATTCTGTTGACAACACCTCTGCTTCGGTGGTACCTGACCAAATGCTTAGAAGTTACCTGTATTTACCAGGTGATTGAATATGTACCTGTGACGTGTTTTAAATGGTGTGGGGACACTGTTTCGAACGCGCGTCGACAGGGTGATACTGATCCTGCCTACGCCATAACCAGCGAGACCATGAAACTGTTGGGTAACGCGGCTTATGGTAAAACATTGACCAATAAGGCGAAGCATGTGGATGTCTCGTACACGATGGGAGAGGATGCATCTGACCTAATAAACTCACCCCGCTTAGACGTACTCAACACACAACAAGCACAGGGTGGGAAAAATATAGGTTTCCGTGCACACAAATCCTCCGTCTACACATACGAACAACACCGCAACGCCCTGTCTTACTTTTACATCAAAAGACAGGTACATCCCGACAACGTCACCACATCATCCCTCAACATTTAAACTGTCTTCCACTCCAACACACAATACATCTCCCTACCCAAATACTATCTCTCTACCGCCCCAAACACCATATCACACACACAACATCTCTCTATTTCTTACGACGTGACGACAATGTGACAACCCCCCTCAAGGTCTGGCCTGCAGCTGTGATATTTTTAATGTTTATATTGTATAAAACATCTGTGAAATATTTTGAACATACTAGCTTTCTAATACCCGTATATGTATTATTTACCAATATCAATGTTTGATAATGTTACCATATACAAACTGTCTTTCCTATATAAAATATTATTATTTTTCAATTATATATTCATTTGATAAAAAATTACTGCACAATGTATACTCATGTAATGTTAAACAATACTATATATGCACTCCTATATATTACCATATATGTTTTGATACTACAAAAACACTATTGAATATAAAATAAAATTTATAAAACTAAAACGCTTTTTGTTACCTATATCGTCTGTTGTATGTCTAATTGTTTGTCTAAATATATCGTCTAACTGTTCGTATAACTGTTGTAAAATATATATATAGATATATGTCTAAATATATCGTCTAACTATTCGTATAACTGTTCGTATAACTGTTGTAAAATATATATCGTATAACTATTAACCTCGGCCTATTGTCTAAATATATCCTCTTCTTGCTGTCTCAAAGTCTTCTTGTTATCTCAACTCTAACTATTATTCCGCCTGATGCTCCACCAGCGCAATAAGTATTTTCTTATATAAAAAGTCATCACCATCCGCCTGATACTCCACCTGCACACTGACTATTTCCTTATATAAAAAGTCATGTACCAACGCCTGATGCTCCACCTGCACATTTTCCTTATATAAAAAGTAATCACTCTCCGCCTGATGCTCCACCTGCACATTTTCCTTGCATAAAATGTCATGCGCATCCGCCTGATGCTCCACCTGCACACTGAGTATTTTCTTAAATAAAAAGTCATCCCGCTATCTTGCGCCATATACCCCTCTTCTTGTTATCTCAAGTCCGCCATCCTGCTCCACCACATTTCCCTTATATAAAAGTCATGCGCCCCACCAGCGCGCCGCCATTTATTTGCTATATAAAAGTCATGCGCTCCACCAGCGCTCCACCATGGCCCCACCAGAATACTACCTGTTTTGCGCATTCCCTACTACTAATATACTAACCATTCTCGAGGGTAGGTTATTCCATTTACTTTAGTGTAATGGAATACATTCTTTGAACAGAACCGGGCTTGGTTTTTGTATGTTTGTTTCGAATTGATAAAAGGGTGATCCCAGTGCTGACATTCTTATGGGCCTTTTGCAACCAAGAATGATTTTTCCTCGTTATTCAATGTCGTCCATAAACCTACGTCATTATTATCTCTGAAATCACTAGTAGCATGAACAGTTGGTATTAGTGTGTCTGCAATTGTAAGGTTTTCGCTGAGCTTGTTTGCTTGTTCATAGTCTTTAAGATAGTAATGCGCTTGGACTGCTTCTTTTAATGTAACTTACTCACAGGATCTTCCTTCAGCGCCTTGTGTTAGTTCTTTGGCTATAGGTCTTCTCACTTCATTGTCACTTTCTCCAGAAGTTTCTGTATTTGTAGTGGTAGTTACTGACAACAGTTGTCCTTGAAGAGAGGCTGTGTTCTGTATATAAACTGGTTGTTCATCAGTCTGCCCAGACTGCTCAGTGTAGTCTATTTTATTTTCGTCTGTTTGTAAACATAAATGTTGTGTATCTGAGAGGTTATGCAGGATGGTTCTGCCTGCTGTACATAGCCATATGACGTGCTTGGCTTTAAATGCTTCAGTATTGCCTTCTGTTCCATATGTCTCTTTCGTTTACTAGCACCACTTTCATACCGCTTACTCATTATTTTTAACACTAAAAGTCAAAATTAAATATTATTGTGATTGACTCTATAAGTCAGAAGAGTTCAGGTCCACCACTGGTGTAAGACAATGCGATATCCTGTCACCTTATCTTTTCATACTCCTCATGGACGATGTCATCAAGGCATGTAAGGAGAGAACAAGAAAGTATTCAGTGGGGTACTGGAAGATGAGACAGGTCTGTATTTCAGAGCTAGCATTTGCTGATGATGTTGTCCTGATTGCTAAATCAGAGACACATCTCCAATCCAACCTGCATGTCTGGAAGGAAGAGCTGGAGAAGAGAGGGATGGTCGTAAGCAGCTCTAAAACAAAATCCATGGTGATATCACGAGAAGAAAGAAAACATCAGATTAAGTTGGGAGAACAGGTCCTGGAGCAGGTCGACCACTTTAAATATCTCGGAGCTATTATAGACCGAAAGGGGGGCATCAAAGAAGAGTTGGCCACTCGAAAAGCAGCGGCTGGGAGACTTTATCAGGCCATAAATCGAGGATTCCTCAGCAAGAAAGAGGTTGGTAAGAAAACGAAGATGGCTGTATACCGCTCCACCTATGTCCCAGTCTTGACATATGGATGCGAGTCATGGGCAATGACTACAACCCACAAAAGCCAGATCCATACCTCAGAAATGAGGTATCTGAGGAAGGTGGTTGAAGTAACAAGAAGAGACATGGTCCGCAACCAGACGATACGTCAAGGCCTAAAATCCCACCCGCTGCAGACCCAAATAGAATAGTCCCAACTAAGATGGTTTGGCCATGTCTGCAGAATGGGAGAGGATCGGCTACCTCGACAAGCATGGAAAACAAAGAGCCAGGGATCCAGACTTCTAGGACGACCCAGAGTCCGCTGGGAGGACAACATTAGACAATCTTTGAAGGACCGAGGACTAGAATGGCACCAGGCCAGGAAGAAGACAGCTGATAGAATAGTCTGGCGCTCTCTCTTCCAAACCTCTACACCTCATGGTAGAAGGGGAACGACTAAGTAAGTAAGTAAGTAAGTGATTCACAGTGGTATAAAAGAATCCTCACTTGATTTCAAAATGCACGGGACATTACTCTAGGCTCTACTATTGTTCATAATGTTTTTATTTCGGAATTTTAATTTATGTCTATAATAGATTCGCATTTTGGCGAAGCTAGCAAGAAATGGCGGCAATTTCTCCTTTTGGCTAAATTGAAAAGAAAAGGGTTAAGGCCTCCAAAAAATTTACTAAACAGTAAGTGCGTATTTGTGTAACTGGTATCCAGTCAAACGTGTTTAATGTTACTTGCAACTATACATATAAAGTAGAATCAAGAATGTGTGCTTTGGTCACTTCCATCAATGTATTCCTGAATTTTGGATATGTGCTTACACATTATTGGCTTAGGTACGCCCCTGATTTTTATCATTACAAATGGAATAAAATTAATGGTGAATATTTTAATTTTTGTGGCAGGAAGCTAAGGCCCCCCTAAATTATGAGGCCCTGGGCTGCAGCACGCTCAGCCCATATGTAAATCCGGCACTGCCTTTACTACTGACTTACAAAAGAGTTGATATCTTTTGTTGGAAGTGAGAACCACACAAAAACAGTAGGATAATAAGTTCGCTAAAATAAACAGACCCACAGAAGAAATCATTCTCTACTCAATAAGGATTCACAATTTTTATTGGATTATTATAATTACAACTTAATGATCACACTGCCGTACCGTGAGCTGTAGATATAATAATTTATATTCAAGGGGTTAACTGACACCTAAACGTTATTTCAAGGGTTCATTCAAGATGAAATGGTTGAGGAAGGCTTCTGTATATATACATCCTTACATCTGCTGTAAATATTAATTTAGAGGCAAGGAACATAGATAGATAGATAGTTAGATAGACAGATAGATCAGTCTGGTTTGAAGTTGTCAGGGGAGTTTACTAAAGAAAGTTTATATAATTAAGGGAAAGAATTACCAAAAAAAAAAGATATAAATCAAAAGTAGTTTGTTACTTATTTTTATCTATTGGTAATTTAAATTCCCTTTTTTCTCTTTTCTGGCGCACATTTTTATGTACTTTATAAGGCATTTTATATTTTAATTACGGTAATCTTACTGAAGTCTTATTAGTTTTTTAAACATTACATTTTACAAGAGCAAACTGGGTATTCAATGGTTTTTCTAAATTTGCAAAAGTAACTTTTAATGGATGATCCAGCGGAACACAAATGGGGTTTCATCGTCGTACAACAAAACAACGCATAAAATAAATAAACATAGAAACTTTAATTATCAAACAGAATCCTGTCTTGAAAGTTCTATTTTCTTTACACTGATTAATTATTATAATTCACTATATATTGTCACTGAGTTGAACTGTGAAAGTAGTAATAGATACATTCTGTCCATAAGAAATCATCCTTCACTGTGTTTTTCTTATTTCTTTATATGTTATTTTATTATTGTATAGGCTGACCAGTGGATATATATCGCCACTTAACAGGTGGTTGTCGAATTCAAACTCCTCCCGCCATAGACTAACACTTCTTGTGAAATTTCAGGCAGTGGAACAGGGGGTGGCTGGCTACAATGACTTCACAAGCACTTGCACCTCAGAGTCCAATAGAGTTAGTTGAACATACTTCCAGTAGTGTGTAGGAAAAAAACCTGGAATACAAATAATCACAACCCCTGTATGGCCCAGCACTATTCTGTCCTTACATACAATGGACATAACACACAGTGTCAGACATAGTGCTAACATATGCACAGGACAATTTACCTCACCACCAATCACAGCCAGTTCACTGTAGCTACAATTTCCTTATAAATCCTAAGTTAGATTCCTTTGTCCATGATCTGCTTCCTTACAATGATTTGGTATAGTATAAATGTACTAAGTAATATCTTGATCGATTCATTAAAACAATTCCTGCCAGTCCTTCCTTAGGTTCCTGATAAATGTCATTCCTTTAAGAAATACTCTTTCAAAAACATTATCAAACTTACAGTCGTATTTTTTGCCATCATTCTCAATTATTTTACACTTTTCACAATGCTGGCTTTCGTCTCTAAAAGTAAACACATGCTTGCGTTTCAGCCGGCAGCACATTCGTCCTGTAATATTTCCTAGCACACGCTATGCACTTCCTAACACACCAGTGGATTAATCACAGCAAAAATACCTATATATATATATATATATATATATATATATATATATATATATATATATATATATATATATATATATATATATATATATATATATATATATATATAGTCATTCTTACCCTCAGGCAAAACATACAAGCTGTTAATGGCATCTAATGTCTGCGCTACAGTTTCGGATGGCAAAGGTACATGACGACACACGGTTACCACTTCTTCTGTACAGCTTGAAGTTTTGAATTTGTGTGGCCTCAATTCAGCCAAGTTCAAGGACTTATATACCACCGCATCCTCCCTCTCGGATGGCATGGGTAAAAAGTGGTGTTAAAAATCTCAAACCGAGGCATAATTTTCCTATCTGTTCAATGAGTAAAAACTAGTTTTTCAATTATCTTCCTTATTTATGAGACGATTTAAATGTGGAACTATTCTGTGAATTATTCGGTATTAATCTATCTAATACTTAGTGTCGTATGAAATTCTAATCCACATATATAAATTAAAAAGTAAATGTAAAGCCTAACAAATAACTTCAATAAAAGGAAAGAAGAATGGTAAAGAACAGTGCTGTCACAATGACTGTACTCGAAATCCCCCTTGTTTTCTAATTCGTCTGCAAGTTATAACGTTTCACGTTGATAGTAAAAGCCTTCTGCAGCATACACGCGTCTCCACAACACAATAAAACGTGTACTCCCTTTCTAAGAAAAACCTTGAGATACGCAAGCTGACCTATATTTAATATTCCATTCATGTCATTTTATACACTAAGTTACCATTAACGAAAGACAGATGGAATTAGGATAGAGAGAAGGGAGGGCTGAAAGCAGGAACGCATGCAACACTAAACACGCGTCTCGCTATACAATTAATGACATCACGCGTGTAAGGCCACAAGCACTAGCTTTTTTCAAATCGACAGTGAAATAAAAAAACAACTACTCGACTATCCTAGAAAATACATATTTTGAACGCAGCCACTTAGCTCCCTTAAATTTGTATATTTGGGTTCCTTAGGACTTGCTGAAAAATAATATGTTAAGTGTTACGCAAATAGTCTAGGAATTAACAAATTATAGCCAAAAGAAATAGTGAGGGTGTCAGACAACACCAAACTCAGAATCGCTCAGTGGCAGATTTTAAAACCACCATTGTACGGGAAATAGGTCCCCATGTTAAATCCTATTTGATTGGATAGAAGTAAATGTAAGGCTAAACACGATTAGTCGGGCTACAAATACTATCTTTTGTTGTTAGGGGAGACGGAAGGAAGGGTACTTTTTTTCAAACGCTTGTGTAAACATGGCTCGATTGGTTAGACCCGCCAATATAGTCAATTAGGAGCGTCAGGTCAGCACCACATTTTCAAATAAACTTTCTAAAGCAACACTGCGTTGAGATTTAGCTTATATTTTTCTAAATAAAAGCCTGAGACAGTGGCAGGTCGGATTTTGTGCCTATTCATTGCCAGTCAACGCAATTCTGTATTATTTCCATGAATTGTGGTAAGCTTGAAATATTTGATATCTTTTTAATGAAAATTGAATGTAAATTGATAATTTATGTCTGTATATGTGTGTGGTTCAGTAGCGAACATGAGGCAAAGCCTATATAGTGCTCCAACCTGAACAGAAGGTGTCGGAGGAAAGTAAAACTACATGGAATTGCCAAACAGTACCCTGACACCTATCTTATTGACTAGAAAGAAATAATGCTTGAATTGCAGAGGCGTAGTAACCATTAGGGAGGAGTATACTGATGTCAATTGTTTCAGATGAAGATAGCAATTGGCCTACCGCTCTGAACTCAGTGTTTGTTATGTATTGTGTTCTGTCTGGAAATAGATTATAAATTAGTTCTGAAATAGGAGGTACAACCTTCTTGTTTCAGGGACCGTGGTCCTATGTTATTGAAGCAGCACCTGGTCTGAGCTTTGCTGAATATAGAAGCTGACAGCATACTCCTGGGTCCAGATATCGACCAGTGAGGTGTCTCCAGAACACAGGGGAGCAATCGAGCAGAGGAGTCTTTTCCTGCCGCCATCACGAAAGTTAAGCCTCTGTGGCCAGAGGAGCTCAACATTATGTGTCCCCTCAAAAATTGACATTATAGTAAAAAAGAGGGACAATACCTTGTTTAAATTGACAGGAACTGTGAACTTTTCCCCCATACTATATCCCAGATAAACAAACACTTGAAGTCATGATGACAAATAACAACATAGCTTGAAAAACAAAACCAGTATTACCTCATAGTACTACTACACAACTGACACACATAGGATAATATTAATAAAATATGTCACTACAAGGTTCATATTTATAAATTCTGTACATATAAATTGTGATTTCATTTGATTGTGATTCCTGGTTCACTTGGTAGTTGAATCAGGATATATATTAGTGAAAGTAATTAATACATATATATTTGAAAATTTACCAGTGACTCATTTAAGATAGTCTTATAGAGTGTTAAATGTGTGTGAGTGTCACAGTGTTGTACAGTGTTGTGGAATAAATTAAATTGTTTATCTGTCTGTTGTTGTTGTGACTTACACTTCATCATTTACATAACCCTAGACATTTAACGTAGTCATCACAATATTCCAGAATAATTCTGACTGAGGTATAATGTGGTAGCAAGTAAGGTTATCTGTAAAACACTACACCTATTAGATACAGATACCTTCACAGCTGATCTCAGTCAGTACACTAAGTCCCCTATAAATATTTATATCATCCCACTTTACCACGTATATTGGGGTCTCGATCCCGGGATATTGAACTTTCTCCTGTTATAGATATTGGGAATAATAAGAATTAAAAAGGTATCCTTGGGTGAAAATAAATAACGTTGAGCTCTCAGTGCATGTGGTGTCTTTGGATAAGTAATATCAGATTGTATTGTTTTGTTAGACATTGTATAAATTTACCTGTTAGAAAATGGCGGACCTGGCCAAATTTCGATCTGCTGCTGTACAGACTGCGAAAGAGTTAGGAATGGACGGGCAAATTATGATTGCTTATGTCACTGCTGAATGTGACAAATATATTGAACGGGAAGAAAGAAGATTAGAAAAAGAGGCCGAAAGAAAACTAGAATCTGAAAGATTGGCCGAAGATAAGAGGTTAGAGGCTGAAAAGGAAATTAAGAAGTTACAATTTGAGGCTGAGGCTGAGACTAAGAGGCTGCCGATTGAGGCTGAGGCTAAGAAATTGGAAGCCGAGGAAAGAAGACAAGCTGCAGAAAGGGAAGCAAAAGAAAGAAGATTGACTGCAGAGAGGGAAGCAGAAAAGGAGGAGAAGAGATTACAAAGGGAACATGAGTTACGACTAAGGGAGTTTGAGTTTCAAGGCCATGCTCCTGAAAATGGTGCCAGTCCCTTTACCTCTGATGCCACTGCTAGCCAGGGAGCCTCAACCTCAGCTATGAATTTTCATTTAGATCATTTTGTTGAGAAAGACGATGATATAGAGAGCTATCTAAATAGATATGAACTATTAGCTACCACGTATGGGTTAGAGAGAGAAAGGTGGAGCTTAAAGTTATCTCAAGGGCTTCGTGGGGCAGCTTATGAAGTTTTTGCCAAAATGAGCAGAGGTGATCAGGAAAATTATGACATGCTAAAGCAGGCTCTTTTGTTAAGATATGAAAAGAACGCAGAATTTTATAGGAAAAAATTTAGGAATGCTAAACTACTGTCAGGTGAAACCTATCACCAGTTCTCTGCACGGTTAGAGACATACTTGGAGAAATGGACTTCTCTGGGGAAAACCCAAGATCTTAAGGAAATGGTCCTTATAGAACAATTAAGAGAGTCCATGGCTCCAGACCTGAGAAAGTTTCTCATGGAACAAGGTGCAGAGAGGCTGGGTGAGTTGCTAAATGTTGCTGAAAGGTATCAAGCAGCTCAGGCAGAGGTATCAGGTAATAAAAAGAAACAGGTGGAAAATTTTAGGGCACCACAGAACTTTAATAAATTTGATCCTAGAGATCAAAACAAAGGTAAGCACCAGTTTGATAGGCCACGGTATGACAATAAAAATAAAACCCCACAATTCGATGAAAGGAAATATGATGAAAGAAAATCTTTCAACCAAGGGAAAAGGTGGTGTAAAAATTGTAAGATGAACAATCATGACACTGACCGTTGCAGAAGGAACCCTATTGTAATGGCCACCCTTCAGGTCAGGTCGACCTCAAGAAAGGAGGAGGATATTATGTTAGATACCACTCCAGAAGAGATGAGGAAGGCACAGGCTGGGGATAAGACCCTCAAGCCTTGTTTCAGGAAATTGTCAACTTGTCATACAACTCCAGGCAAGGGAGATTTTTACATGAAAAACAAGTTGATGTATAGGAAGACTGGAGCTAGATCCAAAGGTCAGGGACAGCTGGTACTTCCTAAAAGATATAGGGCAGAATTAATAAGGAGCCTACATGTGAAACCAGATGGGGACCATGAAAAAATAGGTACCATCATCCAAAAGGTGGCTCACAATTATTATTGGCCCAAGGCAAGATGGGACATTGAGAATTTTGTAGAAAGGTGTAGCATAGCACATGAGGGAACACCCACAAGTGGGAACATTGATCAGGACCTGGACACGCCACGGGGCAAAATTAGGCCTGATAATAAAAAGAGAAATAAATTTGATAAAGTGGACCAAAAGGAATGGGAAGCCCCTTTTCACGGACAAGCTTCACTTAACTGTTTTACAATGGCCACTATGCGGAGAGTGCAAAAAGATGTCTTACCCCAGGATAAGCCGAAAATCCCTCAATCGGACTTAAACAAACTGGAGGAAGAAGATGTAGAGAGGAAATCTCTCATCAAGAATTTTAAGTGGGGAGAAAGCCCCAAGAAAAATTGGTAGCGGTCGTTTTGTGCATGATAATTCTGGGAAGAAAAATCATCACTATAGCGCTTCGAGTGGAAGAGACCATACCGGTGCATGGACAAATAGGTCCACACAATTAAAGGTCCATATGTAACGCTGTTAAGAACGTGGACTGATGAAAAGGCAGAGGAAAATATTACATCCTCATACCAATATGTGAATGAGCTGACCACTCGTTTAAAAACTGGCTGGAAACTTGCCAATGAAAATTTGAAACAAGCCAGGAAGAAACATGCTGCCTATTATAACAGGAAAGCTAAAGACAGAGATTTGGCTGTGGGAGAGAAGGTACTGCTTCTTCTACCCGGTAGTCAGAATAAGTTACAAATTGGATGGCAAGGTCCATATACAGTTCTAGAGAAGGTGTCTAGAACCAATTATAAGATAGATAAGAAGGGGAAAGAAAAAATCTATCATGTGAATCTCCTGAAGAAATATTTGGAAAGAGAACATCAGGAAGAGACACACTTGTTGACCTTGTCCATTGCCATGGAGATGACAAAGGAACCACTTTCATCATTTGAATATCCATTACACCCCTGTGAGACAGCGGCACAGGTGAAAATCAGTACACATTTAACGAAAACTCAGAAAGAGAGAGTGCAACAGGTTCTAGATAATCATGCAGAGGTGTTAACAGACCGACCGGGGCATACAAACTTATTGGAATATGATATGAAACTGATAGACCCCACACCTGTCTGTATGAAACCCTATTCGATTCCTTTTGCTAAGGAGAAAGCTTTGAAGGAAGAGATAGACTATTTGTTGAAGGAAGGAATTATTTCACACAGTGAATCTTCGTATAGTTCCGGTGTTGTACTCTTAAGGAAACCCTCTGGAGAACATAGACTCTGTATAGATTACAGGAGACTGAATGCTATTACAGAAGGACAGGTGGATCCATTGCCGGATACAAATCAGTTGTTTGCCAGGCTAAATAAAGCTAAATATTTCTCAAAAGTGGATCTGAGTAAAGGATACTATCAGATTCCAGTAAAGCCTGATGTTAGACCATACCTAGCTTTTAGTACCTCAGAAGGACACTATGAGTTTAATAGATTGCCATTTGGATTGAAGAATGCGCCTAGTGTCTTCTCTAGAATGATGAGAAAATTATTGGACCCTCTGAATAACCCATGCATCACAAATTTCATGGATGATATCCTTATAGCAACAGAAACATTTGAGGAACACATTGACTCTCTGAACATGCTGTTTAATCGACTTAAGGAAGCGAATTTAACAGCCCGACCAACCAAATGTTGCGTTGGATGTAAAGAATTAGAATTCTTGGGACACACAGTTTATCAGGGAAACATGACCCCTGACCCAAAGAATTTAGAGAAACTAAAGAAAGCCCCGAGACCACAAACCAAGAAAGACGTGAGATCCTTTGTCTCATTATGTGGTTTCTACCAAAAGTATATCAAAAACTTTAATTCCATATGTGCACCGTTAACTGATTTGACACGTAAGGAAATCCAGATCGAATTACATGGACACCACAATGTGAAATGGCTTACCAAGAATTGAAGGAAAAGCTCACAAGTAAACCTATTTTGAAATTACCTGACTTAAGTCAAGAATTCATAGTAAGGACGGATGCCAGTAATATTGGGTTAGGTGCAACTCTGCTACAGAAATCAGATGCATTGGATGGGGAATTAAGCCCAGTGGCATATGCTAGCAGAAAGTTGAATAAAGCTGAAACCAATTACTCAACTAGCGAAAAAGAATGTCTTGCAGTAATATGGGCGATAAAGAAATTCAATATTTATCTGTATGGGAAGGCATTTAAGTTGCAAACGGATCACAAACCCTTGTCGTTTCTAGCGCAGGCTAGACATGAAAATTCTAGATTACTCCGTTGGTCATTATTGATGCAGCCATTTGAGTTTAGCATAGAGTATATAAGTGGAAAAACAAATCTGGGAGCGGATTTTTTAAGCCGCCATCCGTGTGATGAGAATCACCCTAAACTCCAGGAATAATAATAAATTTCTCTATGTGTATATAGAATTATAGACTGACATATAACGTCTGTTTTAAGTGGGGAGAATTTGTCGTGTGAAATTCTAATCCACATATATAAATTAAAAAGTAAATGTAAAGCCTAACAAATAACTTCAATAAAAGGAAAGAAGAATGGTAAAGAACAGTGCTGACACAATGACTGTACTCGAAATCCCCCTTGTTTTCTAATTCGTCTGCAAATTATAACGTTTCACGTTGATAGTAAAAGCCTTCTGCAGCATACACGCGTCTCCACAACACAATAAAACGTGTACTCCCTTTCTAAGAAAAACCTTGAGATACGCAAGCTGACCTATATTTAAGGTGGTAGTATACCTTGATAGGGTAAAAAACTCAAATTTTCCTTTCAGAATCAAACAACCATGGGTATAGTGTTAGTATAGACTTAAAATGTTTGTCCACATAATGGCCTCATTAATTATGCAAATTAGCTATCCAATATGGCCGCCGTAGTGAATAAATTATACACCTTTTTTAAAACATCATAACTATGTTATTTGTACAAGGATCTGACTGAAACTTGTTGTTGTTGTTTTGATGAAATGATGGGTGGAGATCGGGCACTCAACCTCTGATCATTGTTGCCTCTTCTCTTTCCATCTTGGTCTACCCTGTTCAACCTGAAAGTTGGTTATAATTGGGGTATTTAGTGTCATTTTCTTTACTAATTTTGTATTCAATTTAAATAACTGTTGTCTTTTGCAGTTGCTGATTTTTATTTATATTAGTATTTGTCAATTTTATTTTCTCTTTTGTATTGTTTCTAGATAACTATTGTCCTTTACACTTGGTTTTAATTTGTATTAGTATTTGTTCTTTTTGAGTTGTTGTCCCTTTTTTTTTAATACCTTGTCTTTCCTTGTCCTATGAGTAGTTATTTTTTTTTTTTGTTAATGCTTTGTTAGTTCTTGCTGCTTAATTTCTATTTAGTTGGATGATTTTCCTGAAGTTCTAACCTTATATTTTTTCCTTTGTTTTATGTATATATCTTTTAAGTATTGATTGGGCATCTCTTGGGGCATCTATACTTAAAACCTTATCACCTGTTAAGTCTATATTGTGATTTCTATAGTAAGTTTTTAATTCAAGCCTTTGTTGTTCATACTTTTTACAGTGGATCAGGTAGTGGTCTATGTCATTCTCTTCCTGACATTCTTGGCAGTGTGGTTCTTCTACCATGAAGTATGCTGCACCGAGTCGGAGACGCCACAGTTTTTTGTTCGATGGTATCTTTAATTCTTCTCTGACCTGGCATGTCCTCGTTGGTTCTTTCAGCAGTTTGAACGCGTGTCTGCCTTTTCTACTTTCCTTCCATGTTGTCTTCCATTCCTCGTTTATAGTTTCCTTCACTTGGCTCTTGATCTCTGACCTTCCCAGTCCTGCTTTTATATTGTTTTTACTTGTTCTTCCCTTCTTGGCATTCTGGTCTGCCAACTCGTTGCCAGCTATACCTATGTGTGCTGGAACCCACACTAGCCTCACACTACATCCTCTGTTCTCTAGTGATGTATTAATTGCTAGAATTTCTTCCTTTATGTCTGGCCGGCTACATTTACCTGGGTGTTCTAGTGCTTGTAGTGATGATAGTGAGTCTGTAAATATCGTAACAGCTTCTGGTGGGTTATCTTCGATTATTTCTAGACTTTTAAGAATTGCTACCATCTCTGCAGTAAAAATCGATGCCCCTTCCGTTATACTGTAGCTCTTTTTTATTCCCCATTGTGGTATTACAACTCCGGCACCTAGTTGCCCACTATCACCCTTGGATCCATCAGTGTAGACGGCCAGACTTTGTTTAGTTAGTTGCTCTATGAACTTTCTACTTATCATTTTGGCTTCCTTATCTTCTATGTTTTGTTTGATCTTTTCAGTAAGTGAGTAGTCTATGATTGGTGATTTTAGTTCCCAGGGTGGTATTTTGCTTCTGTATTTATTACTATTTTCAATTGTGTTTGATAGTTCTTTGAACTGCATTAGGTCTTCTATAGTTCTCCATCCTGTTGGATATCTATCTTTATTTAAGGGGACGTCCCATACACTTGGTTGGTTTTTGACAAATGCTTTATGTGCTGGGTGGGTCACTTCTTGTGCTACTTTACTCCAATAATTTAATCTCAGTTCTTTCCGTCTTAGACCAAGGGGAGGTATGCCGAGAGCTACTTCTAGAGCTTCTACTGGTGTCGATATAAATGCACCTGTAATAGTTCTCATGGCTGCATTTTGAATCCTGTCCAGTTTTGCTTTGTTAGAAGCTGCAGCTGAGTCATAGACTATGCTGGCATAATCCAGTTTCCCCCTGATGAAGGACTTGTAGAACATAAGCATTATTTTATTGCTGGCCCCCCATCCATTACCTTTTACAATCCTTAGTATATTTAGGGGTCCCCTACAGCTTTCTACCAAATTGTCTATATGTTTATTATAATTTAGTTGTTTATCTAAAGTTATGCCCAGAAATCTAGTTGTTGAGGAGGTACATATTTTCTGTCCTTTAATGGTTATATTGATTTTGTTATTTTTTTTTAAATTTCCTTTGCTGAAAATCATACCTACTGTTTTGTTTACATTAATTTGGAAGCCCCAACTTTTCATCCACTCTGAAACTTTGTCTATTTGATTTTGAAGTTTTTTGTAAACATGGTCCAAGTTTTTTCCAGATCGCCAAATGGCACAGTCATCTGCAAATTGTGATACTGCATTCTTTATGTCATTAAATTCATCTGCTAAATCATTTACAGCTATAGTGAAAATTGAAGGAGAGATCACTGATCCTTGAGGAATCCCATTCTGTTGTTCATATATTTCTGACCTATCATTATTCACCTGTACAGCAAAATACCTGTCCTGTAAAAAGTTTTCTAGATACCTATAGGTTTTACCAGTAATGCCAATCTTTTTCATTTTGTAAAGAGCTCCATCGCGCCAGCATTCATCATATGCTCTAGCTACATCTAGAAAGACTGCCACTGTTTTCTCTTTCCTCTTGAACCCTAGCTTTACATCATGTTCTAATCTTACAAGCTGGTCTACTGTACTTCTGTCTGCTCTAAACCCTGACTGGTTTGGGCTATATAACTGGTTTTTTTCCAGGTAGAATTTAACTCTTTTATTCACAACAGTTTCCAGTATTTTACCTAGTTGTGATGTTAAGGAGATAGGCCTATATGAACTTACTTCATGGGCTTCCTTATTGGGTTTTAGAATGGGTACTATCATAGCTACTTTCCATGCTTTTGGTATCTTTCCTAAGTTCCAGATTTTGTTATAAAGTGAAGTTATTATGTTTATAGTTCTTTTGGGTACTTTCTTAAGGATTTCATAACTAAGTATATCTTGCCCTGAGGCAGTATTAGATTTATCTTTTATTGCATTAGTTACTTCTTCCTCTGTTATATCAGCATCTAAATAGTTTGTTTCATCTATCTGGTCTGGTAGTTCTTTTAAAAACTGTATCCTAAGTCTTTCTCTTCTCTCATTTTCTTCCTGTCCAAGGCTACTTTTTGCACTGACTTTATAGAAATACTCGGCAAGGGCATTAGCTTTTTCTTTATCTGTTTCTGCTCTCTTTGGTAGTTTGATTGTTGGCATTATTGTTTTCTTATTGTTCCCTTTGATTGCCTTAAGCTTTTTCCATACTTCTCTAATTTGAGTGCTAGGTTTAAGTGACTGACAAAACTCCTTCCAGTTAGTTTCTTTGGCTTTGAATATTATTCTGTTAGATTCATTCCTAATAAGTTTATACTTATCATAGTTTTCTTCTGTTCTGTTATTTCTATATTTTTGTAAGGCCCTTTTTCTTCTCTCATGAATTTCTGCACAGCTTTTATTCCACCAGGCAACTGGTTCTTTATTCCATTGAGTTTCTCTTTTCTTATTAATGTTACTTATTGGTTTAAGGTGTTGTGGCATATTTTTATTTGGTATATACTTTATTGCTATTTTCAGAATTTCATTGGTCAGTGTTTCCGCCCACAAGTCAGTATCATCTGATTCCATGTCTTTATATTCCATCACCTCCAGCTCTGATTGGAAAGCTTCCCAGTTTGCTTTTTTATAGTTGAAGGTAGGTTTCTCTGGTTCTGGGTTTGGAATGACATTTTCATGCATGGTTATTACAATGGGCAGATGATCTGAGTTTGTGTCTTGTAACACTTCCCAATTTACATTCGCTAGGTTGTTAGTTGCTATACTTATGTCTATTGCTGAGTCTGCCCTATTAGCTTGTGGATTAATTCTTGTTGCAGATCCATCATTTAGTATTAGTAGTTCATTGTTTTCTATGAAGTCAAGTAGGCATTTTCCTGCATTATCTGCATGTTGTCCACCCCAAGCACAATGATGGGAGTTAAAATCGCCTACTATGATTGTTTTGGGGCCTAGTCTGGTGCTTATGGCTAGTATTTCTTCATCTTTAATTGTGCCATCTTTAGCATATACATTTAGAATTGTTAGATTGTTTGGTTCAGCTGCTATAGTAACCTGGATACCTTCTATATTGGTTGTATTAAATACTTCCCAGTCTATGATTTTAAATTTTTCGCTAACTAAGACTGCGACACCTCCTCCTCTACCTTCTTTCCTATCGTGTCTAAGTATCTTAAAGCCCTTACAACTATATCTATTATTTGGGTTTAAATGGGTCTCTTGAAGAGCATATATATCAGTATTTCCTCCAGTTTCTGATAGTAGGGGTGCAAAATTTTTTTTAATACCCCTACAATTCCACTGGATAATTCTAAATCTTTCTAAATTGAATTTTATCATCATCTAGTATACCTTTTATTTTGGTTAACTATCAATTTTGCTCTTATTCTTTATTTCCTGTACTTGTGGACTCACTATCCATCAAGTTCTCAAGAAAATCCTTATTTAAACTTGTCATTATTTCCCTAACTTCTTCCGCTAAGTGTGGTAACAGTCCCTCAAATCGTTTTTTGATAGTTTCTATGATATTTTCTTCTAGGTTGCTTTTGTTCTTTTTGACCACTTTCCTATTTTCATCCAATGCTACATTCCCTTCTCTCCCTATGTTAATCTCCTGTTTTTCACTTTCCATTCTTTTTAGTATTATTTCACTTTCTTCTTTTTGTTCAGACAGTTTGACTAGTATCATTTCATTTTCTTCTTTCAGTTCAGTCAGTTTAGCTATATCCTGGGAAATTTGGTGCTGTATGGCTTTCACTTCTTGAAGCAATGCCTCTGTACTTTTCAGTGCACTTGTGTCATCCGAGGATGTAGTTGAATCATCTGACTGGTTTTTTGGTACTATTTTATTACTTTCTAACTTGTTCTTACTTTTTTTTGCCATCTGTGACTTAAGCATTTTGACATCTTCTTGCACACTCTTAATTTCTGTTATAACTTTATTGTTCGTATAAGTATCATTTTCTTTTAATTCTTTAATGACCGTTGTGAAAGGGGTTTGGGTTGTTATAGCTACCCTCAATGCTTTTTTGGTCTGCTGATATACTGGGCAGCCCTGGAATCTGGCGCTGTGATTTCCTTTGCAATTAATGCATTTTCTGTTTGCATTATCCTTTTTATAGTCAGTATCTGACTTTGCCTTTTCGCATTGCGTGAAAGGGTGTGCCCCCGCACAAAACCTACATACTGCCTTCCCCCTGCAAGTGTGGCGCCCATGACCAAACTTCATGCAGTTGGAGCACTGCAACACTGGGGGAATGAAGGCTTCTGTGTTTTTTTGTGTTTTCCCAAATAGTACCGTCTTGGGGGGTTCCCTACCTTCTGTTGTTATCACTACCACTGGGGTAACGATACTCCCTTTCACCATTATTCTGTCCACGTGTGCCAGCTTTATGTCTGGATTATGTTTTGCGAGGATGTTCATAACTTCCTCGCTTGAAAGGGTAGTGTTTATCCCTTTTAACACACATCTACTGGTCACTTTTGCTAGCTCTATCTTTACTTCTATGTCGTGTGCAAGAGTCACTGTTTTTGCTTCTACTTTGAGTTCCTCTAACATCTCTTTTATTCTGTCACTCTGATTTGGGATAATTATTATGCCAAAATGGGTTTTTGAAATTTTGGCTATCGCCTTTTTGCCTAACACAGGATCAAGGATGTTTATAATTTTGTCTTCATCTAATGCCTTGATCTTGACAGCCTCACCAGCTACTTGCGTTATCTTTAAACGACATATGTTTACTACATCTGTATTTTTGGGATCTGCCTGGGTTGCTAGATGTCTTGAGTCTTTTTTGGTACTTTCATTGGTTTTTTTTGGGTTATTATTTTCTTCTAGTTTATCATGTCTGGTGTCCCTACCTTGGTTTTTAACTGCTTCTGCCCACGTTTTGCCTTCCTTTGTTGTTTTTACTTCTGAGCCTCCTTTCAGTTTATCCCCTCTGGTTTCATGACTTGTTTTGTCCGCGTTTACCTGGCTGTCCTGATTATCCTTTTCCCTGGGTCCTTTCTTTCCGTTCGCTGTGCTGGTTCCTGATCTTTCTCCTTTGTTGATTCTGCTTTTTGTTGTTTTTCCTTCCGCGCCTCCTTCCCGATTTTCCATTATTGTTTTACTCGTGTCCTTTAGTTCTGTTTTTTTTTTCAGGGTTCGTGGTCCTGTTTCTTTCTGTCCGGTTTAAAGTTTTGTCTTTTTCTGAAGTTTTGTCTTTTTCTGGAGTTTTGGCCATCGTTTTCCCTTCCTCGGACTGTTTTCTGGTGAATACTACCATTGGTTATTTTCCCTGTTTTTTAGTATGCTACTATTTGTTGTCTTTGAATTATATTCTGATGATTGAATATTATATGTAATCTTTGGCTTTTGGTTTATTTTGTTATATATATATCTTTACCCCACTACGATTCTTAAATTAAATAGTCCCCTAATACTTAACCTTAACTACAGTAGGCCTACTCTAATACTATCAACAAAAGTATAAATTATTCACCACTTAAATATGTCTTTCAAGATGGCTGCCTGATCTCACTCAAAGAATTGCCACGTGGCGCTATTTAATTTCTATTATTTTAATTTCTAAAATTAACTGCAATACGCTAACACTGAGGATGGATAAAAATATCAACTTATCTGATAACTTGTGTAGTTCTAAGGATGTCTTCACTGTGTCTCGTCCTAAAAAGAACGTATCAAGCTTGTGTGGTTTGAGGTAAGCAAAAATGCGTGTTACCCCTGTAGTAGACGGAAGTGGACTGAAACTTGGCAAATTGAATCATTATATATAGCGTGAGGTCATGACCTAAAATGACAGAGATTGACTGAAAGGTTACTTTTTAATGAATTTTCAAAATTTATATTTCTGGGATGTTTGATATTTGTGCCTCATTATATATGCATGATGGTCATAAAACTAAAACTTTGAATTCAATTGTATCCATTTTTAATCAGAATCTGTAAGATTATATGACAACCAACTGTGTTAATTTTCATGTCAATTGAATGTACAGATCCAGAGATATCTTGTTTCAAAGATCACCAATTATGCTAAAAAGACAATTCCGAGAGAACAAAGAAAAACAGAAAAAGAACTCACAAAATGAAGTTTAATGAGCTTCTGTTGAGTAAAGGTGTCCTTCTACTGCAGCTGCAGTGTCTATGAATCCCCTTTTCAGTGCTCTCAGGGTCTTTCCATTGCAATGTCCTTTTTTGCTGCATAGATCCTGTGCAGCGTTCTCCTGTATGCTTTCTTTGCCATGGGTTGACTTGTGTTCATGTATATCGAAAAATTCTGCAATGCACTGTGGCCTTTCCCAATAGAACGCACAAATGCCACCATTTGCACATTTACTTCTTTGTGTTTGTGAGTAGCTGAAGATGAAACATCAGAAGTATTGAAATTGGCATTCCATTCGCCACAGTTTGTGCACTTGATACTGATTTCATGACAAAAGCCATTCCGAGTCTCTTCGACGATCTCACAGGTCAGTGAGTACTGATAACATTTGTCACATCTAAAGTTAGCGCATAAAAACCCAAACAGTAGTTTTACATCCATAAGGATAAACCCATTTCCTCTGTTGTCATTTTTAGCTTGTCCTTCACTTTCTTGGACCTTTATCCTTTATTTTCTTTGCTGAGGAGCACAGAGGCTTTATAGCGACACTATCGACAATAGGTGTCTCATTTTCAGGCAATGGTTTGTTGGTGTACATGCCTCCCAGTCTTTGTCTTATTTCCCATTGTGAACAAAAGAAGCTCTGCTACCTACTATTATACAGAATCAGTATAAAGCTAGCAATAAATAGAGATGATGTTGGTGAAAATGCACAATGCATGTAACAAATGTTGAAATTTACGATCAAAGCTTTCTAGACACACACTTTTGAAAAATTCATAAGAAATCATTGAGTGATTTTCCGTGGAAAAATTATAAATATCTTTTTCCTGTTGCCTCAGTATAATTGTAATTTCGCAGTTTTACAATTACACACCTTCATGTTGGGTCATTATTCACATGGTAACCAACTATAAACATTGGTTGCTACGCAAATCACTCAAGGGGGTGTGTGTAGAAAAACACTGATTCCTATCAAACCAGAGTATCTCTAAGCTTCTATGAATTATTTTTAGTTCAAGAACATGTTGACGATGATTTAAAGCATGAAAATGAAAATTGTTGGATTTTTATTTTTTTTTAACCTTTTCTGGGTATACTACTACCTTAATATTCCATTCATGTCATTTTATACACTAAGTTACCATAAACGAAAGACAGATGGAATTAGGATAGAGAGAAGGGAGGGCTGAAAGCAGGAACGCATGCAACACTAAACACGCGTCTCGCTATACAATTAATGACATCACGCGTGTAAGGCCACAAGCACTAGCTTTTTTCAAATCGACAGTGAAATAAAAAAACAACTACACGACTATCCTAGAAAATACATATTTTGAACGCAGCCACTTAGCTCCCTTAAATTTGTATATTTGGGTTCCTTAGGACTTGCTGACAAATAATATGTTAAGTGTTACGCAAATAGTCTAGGAATTAACAAATTATAGCCAAAAGAAATAGTGAGGGCGTCAGACAACACCAAACTCAGAATCGCTCAGTGGCAGATTTTAAAACCACCATTGTACGGGAAATAGGTCCCCATGTTAAATCCTATTTGATTGGATAGAAGTAAATGTAAGGCTAAACACGATTAATCGGGCTACAAATACTATCTTTTGTTGTTAGGGGAGACGGAAGGAAGGGTACTTTTTTTCAAACGCTTGTGTAAACATGGCTCGATTGGTTAGACCCGCCAATATAGTCAATTAGGAGCGTCAGGTCAGCACCACATTTTCAAATAAACTTTCTAAAGCAACAGTGCGTTGAGATTCAGCTTATATTTTTCTAAATAAAAGCCTGAGACAGTGGCAGGTTGGATTTTGTGCCTATTCATTGCCAGTCAACGTAATTCTGTATTATTTCCATGAATTGTGGTAAGCTTGAAATATTTGATATCTTTTTAATGAAAATTGAATGTAAATTGATAATTTATGTCTGTATATGTGTGTGGTTCAGTAGCGAACATGAGGCAAAGCCTATATAGTGCTCCAACCTGAACAGAAGGTGTCGGAGGAAAGTAAAACTACATGGAATTGCCAAACAGTACCCTGACACCTATCTTATTGACTAGAAAGAAATAATGCTGGAATTGCAGAGGCGTAGTAACCATTAGGGAGGAGTATACTGATGTCAATTGTTTCAGATGAAGATAGCAATTGGCCTACCGCTCTGAACTCAGTGTTTGTTATGTATTGTGTTCTGTCTGGAAATAGATTATAAATTAGTTCTGAAATAGGAGGTACAACCTTCTTGTTTCAGGGACCGTGGTCCTATGTTATTGAAGCAGCACCTGGTCTGAGCTTTGCTGAATATAGAGGCTGAGAGCATACTCCTGGGTCCAGATATCGACCAGTGAGGTGTCTCCAGAACACAGGGGAGCAATCGAGCAGAGGAGTCTTTTCCTGCCGCCATCACGAAAGTTAAGCCTCTGTGGCCAGAGGAGCTCAACATTATGTGTCCCCTCAAAAATTGACATTATAGTAAAAAAGAGGGACAATACCTTGTTTAAATTGACAGGAACTGTGAACTTTTCCCCCATACTATATCCCAGATAAACAAACACTTGAAGTCATGATGACAAATAACAACATAGCTTGAAAAACAAAACCAGTATTACCTCATAGTACTACTACACAACTGACACACATAGGATAATATTAATAAAATATGTCACTACAAGGTTCATATTTATAAATTCTGTACATATAAATTGTGATTTCATTTGATTGTGATTCCTGGTTCACTTGATAGTTGAATCATGATATATATTAGTGAAAGTAATTAATACATATATATTTGAAAATTTACCAGTGACTCATTTAAGAAAGTCTTATAGAGTGTTAAATGTGTGTGAGTGTCACAGTTTTGTACAGTGTTGTGGAATAAATTAAATTGTTTATCTGTCTGTTGTTGTTGTGACTTACACATCATCATTTACATAACCCTAGACATTTAACGTAGTCATCACAATATTCCAGAATAATTATGACTGAGGTATAATGTGGTAGCAAGTAAGGTTATCTGTAAAACACTACACCTATTAGATACAGATACCTTCACAGCTGATCTCAGTCAGTACACTAAGTCCCCTATAAATATTTATATCATCCCACTTTACCACAGACTGCAATTTTATGTATAAATAGAGGGAAATGTCTCTCGTTGACCTTAACCGTAAATATTGATTGTCATATTACTGATCCCTGTGGGATTCCATTCTGTTGTTCATAAACATCGGATCTATCATTGTATATCTTGCAGGAAGTTTTCTAGAAAGTTATAAAATCTACCTACTATACCTTATTTCCTGATCTTATATATTACACCCTACCTCCAACACTCATCAAGTGTAAGTCTTTTTTTTTCATATGTAAAATACTATGAACTAAATAGGAATTTACTTACGTCTAAACCATTTCTATTGTTCATTCTTCTTTAAAATTAAAATAAACTTTATTTATTCCACTGTTACTCTCTAAACCTATATAAAATCTAAATTACTTATTATTTAAATTTTGTTTCCTTAGTATTTGTTTATTCAATTATTCATTTTATTTGTAATTTTTAACTTGTTTAAGTACACAATGGAAGTGAGAATGCGCAAAAGGTTTCATATGTAATAAGCAATGTATTTTTCTTGTATTTCTTTTGTATTTCATGCAAAATGTACCTTTTTTTTTGTCACGTGGAAAGACAGAAAAATAAAAGCTAAAAAAAAATGAATATGCGCCCTAATATAACCAACTAGGTGGAACGGGACCTCTATGTTTGACGATAATCACAAAGTTAAAGAAAGTATTTGTATGTAATTGTTTCAACCTGACAACACAATACGTGAGGTAGACATGGGCAGACCTTGAACTGATGGCACGTGTTTGTTAAAGGTCATTGCTCCCTGAGGAGCTAAAGGGTGTTGATTGATTGATACATTATGTACATGTGAGACAATGAGATTCCATGTGCCTACCTGTATAATGTCAAACTGGAAACAATACAGGAAATATATATATTATGTTACAGAAAGGCCATCGGCAAATCTGACATGGATCGTATTAAACTTGAACAGATTAGACATAAAGTTAGAAATGTTATAGGACCATATGATGACTAACTCACAACATTAAAGTGACGGAAGCTGACATGGTATGGCCACATATGTGCTACCAAAAACACTACACACACAACCACCGAAGACACTCACATACACTAGTCACAATCAAAATAAATGTATACAAAGATTTCTTTTCGTGTCCTCTTTAAAAGCTTAAGGGACATAAATATTTTTTAATCCAAGGTAGACAATTTTAATAAGACATAAAATGCTAAACTGAATAATACATTTCTCTTTGTTGATTTAATTTTATCCAGCCAACCTTTAAATTATAAGAAAGAAAAAAGGTTACGTTTTATTTATTTATACATTTGGCATATTTTTAAAACTATTTAAATATTTTGGGTTGTAATTTAAAAAAAAAAAAAATTTATTCACTTGGTGCACATATTGATGTAGTGAACACTTATGTCTTGTACCACTCTTAATGATAATTACATAACAAAACAACAGGTGCTATAATCTTTTATATTTGAATATGCGCCCTAATATAACCAACTAGGTTGAACGGGACTCGCCTTGCCAAAACGAGGCAAAACTTTATTTTTAAATAAAAAAATGATACTGGTTGATCCTCATTAGCCGGTTCGCAGATTTTCAAACCAAAATGTTCCATGAGCGCTAATAGACGCTCTTCATCCATCTTTTCAACACACTGTATGACACAACATACCAGTCAACGGTCAGCGCTGTTACAACGTTAATTTTCTTTTCATTCCTAGGTTGTCTAGGACCTCTTTATATGTGCTCTCTGTCCACGAGGTATCCCATATTGATCTAAATATCCACATCTCGAAGACCTTAATTCTTTCTCTCAACTGTTCGTTGTCAAGAGATTGATAAAGAGTGATGATAAAAGAAATCTCTTTATAGAGCGCAACGAATAAGTCCCCTTCTGGGCGCATGCTTCGGCCCCTGTACAGCGCTGATGGAACATTTGGGCGAGCAAATATACGAGATAAAAGCATAAATGTCTAAGATATTAGCATGGACAATGATGGAGCAATTATACGAGATAACAGCATGAATCTCTAAGACATTAGCATTGACAACGACAGAGCTAATATACGAGATAACAACATGAATCACTAAAACATTAGCATTGATAACGAAAGAGGAGATATATGAGATAACAACAAGAATATCTTAGAATTGACAACGACAGAGCTAATATACGAGATAACAACATGAATCTCTAAGACATTAACATTGACAACGACGGAGGAGATATACGAGATAACAACATGAAGCTTTAAGACATTAACATTGACAACGACAGAGCTAATATACGAGGTAACAACATGAAGCTTTAAGACATTAGCATTGACAACGACACAGCAAATATGTGTTTACTGCATCAACTTGCGCTTCAAAACAAAATGTAAAAATAAATAAAATTATTCACAAATTAAAAAAGGAAATGCTTTCCTAATATCGATAACACACTGCGGTTTGTCATAAATAACTGTGCAGCTTTGCTAAATATATTTATTGTACTTCCTTCAACCAGTTTAAGACACAACATGAAGATCAACACATCTAATGCAGAAACTAAGAAAATCAGCTGATCACCAAGCCCACTTAACATACATGTCAACAACATCAGACTTAAGTAGGTTCCAGAGTTCAAATATTTAGGAAGCATTTTTATAGAAAATTGAAATCTTGACAGAGAAATTGAAACAAGATGTCTAAAAGCCAATGCAGTGAATTAACAACTGTCACCACTGCTCAACCATCTGAATATCAGGTTTGAGTCTAAACGACAGCTGATAAATAGTATATTCTCACCACGTCTTTGCTATCAGTGCTAAACATGGTCTCTGACCAAAGCACACCAGAGGAAAATCTCATTGTTTGAGATGAGATGTTTAAGAAAACAATGAATGTCAACAGGAGAGACAGAATGAGAAATTAACATATAAACAAAACTGTAGGAACTACATCCTACATAACGTATATAGAGACACAGAAAATTAAGAGGTATATCATCTCATGAGAATGGGGACCAACAAACGACCACCTAGAGCCTACATAACGTATATAGAGACACAGAAAATTAAGAGGTGTATCATCTCATGAGAATGGCCACCAACAAACGACCACCTAGAGCCTACATAACGTATATAGAGACACAGAAAATTAAGAGGTGTATCATCTCATGAGAATGGGGACCAACAAACGACCACCTAGAGCCTACATAACGTATATAGAGACACAGAAAATTAAGAGGTGTATCATCTCATGAGAATGGGGACCAACAAACGACCACCTAGAGCCTACATAACGTATATAGAGACATAGAAAATTAAGAGGTGTATCATCTCATGAGAATGGGGACCAACAAACGACCACCTAGAGCCTACATAACGTATATAGAGACACAGAAAATTAAGAGGTGTATCATCTCATGAGAATGGTGACCAACAAACGACCACCTAGAGCCTACATAACGTATATAGAGACACAGAAAATTAAGAGGTGTATCCATCTCATGAGAATGGCCACCAACAAACGACCACCTCGAGCCTACAACACTAAAAGATCTGGTTTCATGACACCGGCAAGACCAAGAGACAGGTGGATAGACAGCATCATTGACATCCTACAACAACACGGGCTTACATCAGCCAAGGCCACACACTCTAGCTAACCACTAAGCTTCACCGCAATAGTGAAAGAAAGTAAGTAAGTATTAATACCCGAAAACACAATATGATACAATAGACCAACACCTGAACAAAGCGATACAGCAAGCAGCTAGTGAGTCCAGTGTCACAGGGATTTATTTTTAACACATTTACAAAATGTTGCTGATTAGAATAACTACAAAAACTTCAAAATGAAGTAAAAAATGTCAAAGACACAACAGAGAGGGAACAAACAACCGGACACACTCACACTGTCAGTCTGACAGACTCTGATCACTTACGAAACCAAGATATAAATAGAATGCTTCACAAAAGATTATTACGGGAGGAAACTTGTCTTTACAAGTGAACCAATTTAATTATCAAATAAATAATAAATTTAATACAAGCTCTTTATGTTTTGTTAATTATATCTAATTAATAAAAATAAATTATAAATGCAACAATTTATTACAATAAAACTTTTACACGTTTTGTACATGCATTAAAAATTAAATGTTTTCTTTGTACTTTTATAAGAACGTTTTAAACATTTTCCACTTGATGTATAGATGGGTTTAAGTCATTTTACTAGCAATTCAAACTTCATAACAGTAATAGCACCTTTCCACAAAAATGGTTCGAATATATAACTCGACCTGAAACAGACCACAACTGAATATTGTGTTTTAACTTTTTCTTTTCTGCCTATTCGCATTTAAATTCTAAAGGATTATCATCTTCTAACGGTGTAAACTGAAACCTTGTTTTGAGATGGAAGCACAAAAGGCAACTTCAGTTTTCGATCTAGAAATGGACTCACTAGAGAGAGGATGTCTGCATAAATCGGGCATCGTGCTGTTGTCAATAACCGGCCCTTAGGCCGCGGCAAATGCGTCGCCATCTTTCCTCATGGACGACAACACAAACTACACATCACCGACCAAATCAACTAACAGACTCATAACAGACATACAAGACGGTGAAAATAATTGGTACAACAACCAAAAAAGACACTAGGACCAATTTGACAATGGTATGTAATTTATATCACAATGTCATTACAAACATGTCTTTTTTTATTAATTCCATATTAGACGTGTAAAATGGTAGTTGAACTTTTGATAATTAGTGTAAATGTTAGCGCCCTTCGCTCAAAACAGCTTCACATCATAACAGTTATACATAAACACAAGCCAGACTTTATACTTTTGCAGGAAACAAACATACACAGACGAACATACATTATAAATCACATCCCAGTTAGGACTACGACATTCCTGTTTTAGTTTGTCCATACACAACACATGTTCTCTCTCTCTTTTTAAAAAAATAAAGTTTTGCCTCGTATTGGCGAGGCGCGTGCCGTTCAACCTAGTCAGTTATATTAGGGCGCATGTCCAAATATACAAACATCAGAGAGATGGGAAATACTTAGAACAATCCGGGACAGCGATCGCAAAATAACCATCGCTCAAGTAGGAAACAACACACACACATACACGGTGGTGAATATACACGCTCCAGCAAACTACAACCGCCACCCACAATTTAACGAAAATGTAGACAACTTGCTCACTCACTCATGCAGAGGACGTAAAATTATATTAGGAGGCGATTTTAACTGTGTTTTGACAGATATGGACGTGGTTGGTGGAGTAGTTGGAACACAGATTAGGAGAGCAAACAGAGAAGACACACCAACTAGACATAATACATACCATAATGGATATGCACAGTTTATTAGATGCCTACAGATACACACACTCCCACAGTATTGAAACAACGCATGCACACACAGCACACAACAGAGCTGCACGATTAGACAGAATCTATGTGCCGTCAACACACCACATAATTCAAGCAAAACTCTTGCCAGAAGCTCTCAAGTTCACAGATCACAAAGCAGTACTCGCAGCCTTTAGCACTACACAAGCAAGCACACATTCCAAACGTTCCCCACACTGGAAAATCAACAACACTTTGTTTCAAAACAGATTATACGTAGAACACATGACCAAACTAATTCTTACATACCAAGCGATACACCAATAGAAAATATTCAAGAACACTGGGAAACACTTAAAAGCACCAAACGTGAACGAACACAGCTAATGTCATAAATCATACACATACACCGCATACAACAAGAAACATTTATAGCGAAAGCTATACAACTGACAAAGCAAATATACAAAAACTCTCCCTCCATTCTAACGCTACAAAATGAACTACAACAATACAAATACCACAGGTTCTAAGGAGCCCTATTATGGACAAAACTCAACACAATCACACAAGAGACTCCCAGCAAACAATACATAGCAATAGAACAAAATATACAACGATGCAGACAAATAGGGCAGATAGTGGATTTAGAAGGGACCACACAGACAGAAACACAAGAAATAGTGCAGGCTTTCGAAATTTAATACAGGAACCTGTCAATCAATCAATACCCTTTAGCTCCCCAAGGAGCACATGCCTTCAACAAACACATGCCAAGTCTTCCTGTCCTGTGCCATCCGCTCAAGTTCTTTCCATGTTTTCTTCATCATTTTCACCTATGTTTCCAGTTCTCTTCTCCAAGTGTTTTTTGGCCTACCTCTGCCTCTTTTTCCCTGTGGATTCCAGAACAATGACTGCCTTGTAATGCTATCAACAGGTTTCCTCAATGTGTGTCCTATCCATCGCCAGCGTCTTCTTCTCAACTCTTGTTCCACTGGCACTTGTCTAGTTCTTGTCATCAGTTCCACATTTGTGACTTTGTCATACCATTTCATTCCTTCTATTCTACGCAAGTACCCGTTCTTAAAGTCTGTAGCTTTTTGGATGTTGTTTTTGTTGTTCTCCGTGTCTCAGAGCCATACAATAGAACTGACTTCACATTTAAGTTGAAAATTCTTATTTTCGTGTTAGACTTGATTTCTCTTGTTCTCCATATGTTTCCCAATGCAATGAAAGCCCCTCTTGCTTTTTGTATTCTTATTTTGATATCATTGTCTGTCCCTCGAACTTTGTCTATATTACTTCCAAGATATGTGAAAGATTCTACATCTTTTAGTGGTGTTTTTTCAAGTTCAACCTTGTTATCATTTCTCGCATTTATTCTCATAATATGTGTCTTTTCCCTGTGTATTTTCAGGCCCACTTGCTGTGACCTCTCATCGAGAATTTTTATTTTCTCTTGCATCTGATTATGGTTATGGGACAGAAGAGCCAAGTCATCTGCAAAATCCAGATCATCAAGCTCTTTAGTCAGATTCCACTGGATTCCATTTCTGGTGTGTGATGTCGATGTTTTCATAACCCAATCTTTGGCTAGTAAAAAAATAAATGGAGACTAGAGGCTGTGGTGAAAATTACAGTGATACAACGTTTAAATTCCTCTAATTATAAAAATAACAGGTAAATTAACATGTAGGGATAAAAATATAGGCAAGATATGCCGAGGCTTCTTCACCTACGCCAGCGTTTTCTAAGGTCATTGAACAGTAACTAGTTAGAACATGCAGACTAACGGTTTACCCTTTTAGACGGGAGGGAAACGGAGATAAAAGAAAAAAAAATATGACGGTCGGAACACGTGTTTGAATCTAAATGCTAAAAAGACGCAATTTGTAGTTTTAAAGAGAAATCACGCCACTAGTTGACACAATGTAAGGAATTGGTAGAAAAAAGACCTTAGCTCTTATTAGAAACAGTCGTATCTTGGACGTTTTTACGGTAATTGGTTGTTTTGTTTGAATATAGCGGAAAAAGCCGTGGACGAAGGTTCAAAAACAAATTTCAAAAACTAACCTTGAGAAAAGTAGGTTTTTCTTTAATAATAAAGTTATGAGAATAAAAACTAGCTAGTTTGATAGCCCATCTTAATCTGACAAATAATATGCTTTTAATTACACAGACAGACAGATAACACGGAAGATATTGACGAAAGACTGTATTGTTCAAATCAGACTAGCAAACAGTTATTTGTGCATATTTTCACTAAAGTTACATTTTGGCGTCCTTGAGCCTAAGAATGCAAAAAACAAACTGCGTTGGACGAGGGGCAAAGTAGGAGGATAGTAGCTAAAAATAACTTAGTGGGGCAGGTTTGTGTAGTTTTTTCATGTAGTTAGTCCCAAAAACAAGTGTAATTTTGAAAAAAAAAAACCACGTTGAGACACGCGGACCGACAGAAAAATACTACACACTAGACTGAGATTTGACTGAAATTTGACTTTTAGTTTGAATATTTGAAAAGGATAGAGGGGAAGTCCGCTGATTGGACAAAAGCAATTATATTATTGAATGAGAGACGCACGCTTGTGCCATTTTTGTAAGACTGTCCTTAAACACAGTTCGTTACTGCTAAATGAGTGTTTTCCAGAAGATATATATATATATTCTCAGTGGGACGCCATACTATAGCCAGCAGCTCAGCTGAGTTTTGCTAGTACAACGTAACTGTGTTTTCACATTTTGAATTGTGGTAAGGAGAAAAATTCATTAAACCTTTTATTTAACATTTAATAATTTGAGTGATTGATACTGCCATATCATGAAAAATGATTACGACAAGTGAGTGCTTATTCTAGGTCCCCAGCGACAGCCAGGGCCTAGAGCCAAACACAAAATAATAGAAAGCATATCAAGGACTATAGAAGACAGATCTATATTTGAGATCAGTGGGAACATAACACCCACCTTATTGAATGGAAGAGGAAACTATTGAACATATTTCGGATGCTATGCAGTCTTTGGAAACTGGTACTATTTGATACCACCTGGGTGAGATGTGATAAGTTGGTCAGAGAGATCTGACCCAGTCTTTGTAAGTTCTGTTTGCTTTGTTTTGCGTGTAAAATTAGTGCATTAAGCAGTGTGTGACACATGGCACAAATTTTGGTTTCAGAGTTTCTTGTCTGGCACTGTAGTGCCAGATGCTTTTGTAGAAGTACAAGAGTGGATGCAGAAGCAGCCTAACATTTTACTCCAGCTACTGGGAGAAGTGGGCCATTAGAATTCTGTACTACATCGACACAGGCAGATAAGTGAAAATCTGGCCTGCTGTGGATTCATCAACTGTATCCAAAATAAATAAAGAAATATAACCTTGTTGAATAAACACTATAACTCAGTCCATATTTCAAGGACAATGAACTTTATAAAACAGAGATTGGGCATTATGACACCACCCCAACTAAACATCCAGTGCTAGTTTATCCAAAGACACTATAGACAATATTAATATCAACTAATGTAACAATATATTGATGTATACAATTTTCATTTGATTGTTCATATATATATGCCCTTTATTGATAAAATACATATTATTTCATACGTCCTGACCAGAAGAAACATTTGGTTCAGGACTAAATAAATTTAAAAGATTGAAAATCTAAACTTTTAAAGACAGTGTTAGTTGAGTTTATCACAGAGATTATTATTCTTAGTATTAGACTTAGTATTTACATGTGTGTGTCTGTATATTTAATTACCTACACATCACAATTCAGTACCCTAGACATTTAACGTAGCTAATATACATAATAGTAGAATAGGTCTGTTTGAGGTCATAAGTGGTAGCAGAAAGGCCTCCTGTAACTCACATAAACTGTTATTATCAGGAGCCTTCACAGCTGACCTCATCCAGGACATTAGGTAACATAACAACAACGCAATAACATCAAAAAAACCACTACAAATATTGGGGTCCTGTCCGGGATTTGAACCCTCTCCAACTACAAATATTGGGTAGCTCTTGTCCCGGGATTTAGGTTTATCAAAGATATTAGGGTCTCCTGGTCTGGGAATTAAACTAGTGGGGACAGAGTTGTATAAAATTAAAAGTGGAAGATAAAAGTTGATGAATCTTCACAGCCAGTGGTAATTAATTAATTAATTAATTAATATATTACCTTAGTAATTATATCCCCTCCGGCGATCTTTGTCCTCCCAAGGCTGTGTGTGGTCCCGGTTGCCGGGTCCTCCCAGCGCAGTGGAGGCAGCGAGTTGGTGCTGTGCCTGTGCCGGATTGCCCTTTTCAGGGACCTTCGGTCCCGAATAGATTTTGGCTGGACGGACGTCTGGGAGGCATAGCGAAATGGTTTTATAGCGGCAAACGCAGAGTACACACGAGGGCAAGTTCGGAGCACAGCGGATTGATCTACCGCTTGCTTGTCACATTGATCACAAAAACAACAATTAAAAGTCTGTTGTACCAATATACGCCTTTAGGTGTGACGGAACAACGGACAATTTCTTGTTGCCCTATGACGCCGCAAGGTGTTGTGGCCGTGGACTGCTTAGGCGGTCTATGGCCAAAGGAATAATAATAAATAATAATAATAATTAGTAATTATATACTTGGAATTTTCCTTAGTCATTGTTAAATTGTGTGTTAGAGTATGGCAGATCTAGCAAAATTTAGATCGGCTGCTGTGCTGACGGCGAAGGAGATGAACATGGAGGGTCAGGTTTTAATTCAGTATGTAACTTCAGAATGTGACAAGTATATTGAAAGGGAAGATAGGAGGTTAGCTGAAGAGAAGAGGTTACAAATTGAGGCTGATAAAGAACTTAAGAGGCTGCAGATTGAGGCTGACAAAGAGGCTAAGGCATTGGAGGCAGATAGGGAGATTAAAAGGCTCCAATTAGAAGAGAAAAAGGCCGAAAGAGAAGCAAAGGAAAGGAGATTGTCTTTGACTGCCGAAAGGGAAGCAGAAGATAGGAGATTGCAAAGGGAGCACGAATTACGACTAAGGGAGCTGGAATTACAAGGCCATGCTCCTGAAAATGGTGTCAGCCCCTTTCCCTCAGATGCCACGCCTAGTCAGGGAGCCTCAACCTCAGCTATGGGGTTTCATTTAGACCATTTTGTTGAGAAAGACGATGACATCGAGGGGTACCTCAGTAGATTTGAACTATTGGCTACTACGTATGGGTTAGAGAGAGAGAGGTGGAGTCTTAAGTTATCCCAGGGGCTTAGAGGTACTTCTTATGAAGTTTTTGCTAAGATGAATAGAGACGACCAAGACAATTATGACATGCTAAAGCAGGCTTTGTTATTGAGATATGAAAAGAATGGTGAATTTTATTGTAAGAAGTTTAGAAATGCCGAACTTTTGTCTGGGGAGACATACCACCAATTCTCTGCCAGACTGGAAACCTATTTGGAGAAATGGACTGCTCTGGGGAAGACCCAAGATCTAAAAGAAATGATCATGATAGAGCAATTAAGAGAGTCCATGGCTCCAGACCTGAGAAAATTTGTCATGGAACAAGGTGCAGAGAGGTTGGGGGAGGTTTTGAATGTCGCTGAGAGGTATCAGGCAGCTGATAAAGCGTTTTTTTCTGATGGTGATAGTGATACAGGCTGTTATTCTAGTATGCTGTATACTGTGTTTTATCAGTGTACGTTGTAAAGATGTACTGGGACTGAATAGTCAACTCAAACAACCAAGCACAGTGGCAGGTATACATGTCAACTTTTTCTTGGGACACCATGAGGCCCTGACAAGAATACAGTGTTGACAATAAGTGTTGTAATGAATGTCAATACTCGAATGTGTGACTGTTCTGTGGAGTTGACTGAAAGTTTAAACACTCATTCATACGTATTCAGAAGTTATTTATCCAGACCACTGTAGACGTTTCAATAGTTTAATTGGACGCGCACACTTGACAGAATGGGTACAGTTACAGGAACACAGGTCGACATCAATAGCATATTGTTGACCCACGGTGTACAATTATAAATTGGCATTTATGTTGAGGACAATCACAATGGAACATCAGTATACAAACGTTCAGAGTTCCATATCTCATATAAATATTCATCGGGCCTTACTGACTGGTCATGTCAGTTAATATATAATGTTTAACAAATCTTCATCAGGCCTTACTGACTAGTCATGTCAGTTAATCAATAATGTTTACGGTGACTCCTGGACAGAACCTCCTTTAGCGTAAGTGTAGTTTGCACCCTAGCGGAGATTTCTTTAAATAGCATTCAGCAAATATCTTCTGAGCAAATGTTAAATCACCAAAGAATAGATTTTACTTTCATAAGTGTGATCTCTTGATCATCATCGGATAATAAGGGCGTCCCTGTTCTCTGGTAGATGATCGACAATACGTAGCATTTCAAAATGGCTTCTAGTCTTGTAAACATCGCTCACCATAACGATGTACGACCAAGCTCCAATAAAGATTTAATTCATGAATATCAAAGTTTCCACAAGCATCAGCATAATCTGTCATCATAATTGCTGTATAGAAACATAATCAGTGCTGCTAAATGATATGTCGTTCTGACATACTGACATAGGTAGATTCATGTAAACGTCTGCCCATCTTAAGCCTAGGAATGAACGAAGACTGCAAAAGTACGTTTACCTTAACATAAGAATACACTAGCAAGCACAAACGCTCTTCTCCTGGCGTTATGGAATGAACACTATGGAACTCATGGATTTAGCAATCCCCGAAGAAACTATCTTCGTTCCCATAATCAAAAAGAGATCACAAACTTTGGGCAGGTCTCCGACATGACTCCCGCCATAGGCTTTCTAACACCGAAGGACCCCCTAACGTATCTTCATGCGCCGAAAAGCACGTGACCCCAAAAGTACAGTACAAGAAAAATAGTTCCACTTAAACATACTAAGATCTCAAGATATAAGACATACTCGTCCTACATAGACAAGGAACTACACATAGATTCGGGCCATAGACATACTGAAGCAATAACAATCTATTACTAACCAGACATAGAATAGATTAAAGTAAGTCTAGATTCCTCCGCCGAGTTCCATTTTTAAGAACGCTACAAAGCGCGATAACTCACAGAATGAATACCCATTGCCTAATCTGAGTTCTGTCCCTTTAGGACCGAAAAACATGCATTCAAAGATAAACATATTTTTATCAGACAAATAAATACATTTTACTTTTGTATGCGTAATCCGTGCGCCAAAGAATATGTCCGCAACAGCAGCCCAGGCAGATGTAAGAGGCACTAAAAAGAAGCAGATAGAAAATTTTAAAGCTCCACAGCACTTTAGTAAATTTGATACCAGAGAACAAGGTAATAAAAGAAGGACAAACTTTGATAGGCCAAGAAATGATTATTGTGATAGAAACTCACAGTTCAATGACCAAAAATATAATGAAAGGAAACCGTTTAACCAAGGAAAGAGATGGTGCAAATGGTGCAAGAAAGACAACCATAACACCAAATTTTGTAAAAGGAAACCTTCAAACATTGCTGCAATGAAATCGGGGAACCAGAGATTAAAGGTTAATCCTAATGGACAGCAGGAACCTTATCACCCCCCAGTTTGTGAGGATGTTATTTGTAATGGGGTCACCATAAGGTGCCTATATGATACAGGTTTGGATTATGATTCAGTTGTGAAGTCTAGCCTAGTGGACCCAAGTCAGTATACCACAGAAACAGTGGAAATACAAGGGGCGACTAAGGACATACCACTCATGACACTTCCCATCGCAAGGATAACGGTGAAAACTCGCTATGTGGAAGGAGAAATCAGAGCAGCAGTGATAGATGAACCAATCTACCCTCTGATATTGGGGTGTAGATACGTCTTCTTGGGGAATCCCGAGAAACCTGTGATCATGGCGACCGTGCAGACCAGGTCACAGAAGAAGGAGGAAGAAGGTGAACCTATAAATGCTCATCCAGAGGAGATGAGGAAGGCGCAGGCTGAGGATAGGACACTCAAGCCATGTTTTAAAAAATTGCCCAAATGCCACATACCTCCAAGCAAGGGAGAGTACTTTATGAAGAACAAACTGATATACAGGAAGGCCGGAAATGGAACAAATGGTCACAACCAGCTGGTTCTTCCCACTTAATATAGGGAAAAAGTGATGGAACTAGAGCATGCGATTCCCTTCAATGGTCACATGGGGATCAGCGCCACAGGACAGCGTATAGCTTGTCATAACTTCTGGCCAGGGATAACGGAGGATATATAAAGATATGTCAAATCCTGTCCAGAATGTCAAAGGGTAGCTCCAAAGCATTGGACTGCTCCTGCAACTCTAGGGGAAATGCCCATAGTGGGAACACCTTTTGAGAGGGTTGCAGTGGATATTGTGGGACCTCTCACTTGGTCCAAGAGGAGGAACAGTTACATCCCTACTCTGGTGGACACTTGTTCTATGTGGGGAGAGGCGGTGGCCCTGCCGTCAATTGATTCGAAACATGTAGCAGAGGCACTACTTACAATATTCACAAGATTAGGATTCCCGCATCAAATCTTGACTGATAATGGTTCTCAGTTCAAGGGGAAAATAACGGAAGAAGTTTTTAAGCTATTTCAAGCCAGACACTTTCATTGTAGTCCGTACCATCCGCAAGGGAACGGCCAGGTAGAGAGGTTCAATGGGACTCTCATTTCTATCCTGAGGAAGCTGGCACATGAAAAACCTGATATGTGGGATCAATTTCTGCCCGCTGCGTTGTTTGCTTATCGGGAAGTACCACATAGTTCAACCGGAATGGCTCCCGCAACCCTGCTATTTGGGGGACCAATAAAAGTTCCATTAGAAGCATTATTAAGGACCTGGACAGATGAGAGGGCAGAAGAGACTGTTACCTCATCATATTAATATGTGAATGAGCTGACCACTCGTCTGAAAGCTGCATGGAAACTGGCAAATGATAATTTGAGACAAGCCAGGAAGAAACATGCAGCGTATTTTAATAGGAAAGCGAAGGACAGAGAATTAGCTGTGGGAGAAAAAGTGCTTCTTCTACTACCCGGCAGCCAGAATAAGTTGCAAATTGGATGGCAAGGTCCATATACGGTTCTAGAGAAGGTGTCTAGAACAAACTATAAGATTGACAAAAAAGGGGAAGGAAAAGATATATCATGTGAACCTTTTAAAGAAGTATCTGGACAGACCAATCCAGGAAAGCACCCCCTTACTGACCTTGGCTATCGCAACTAAAATGAAAAAGGAACCACTCATCTCACATGAATACCCATTACATCCCTGTGTTACGGTATATGATATTAACGCCGTCTGCTAAAGGTTACCAGACGTGCAATTATAAAGGTTAAGACATTTAATATATTGCGATAGATGTTTCAATTAATGAACGCTTTATACACGATCGATTATGACGTGTATAGCGTTGTTTAGGACACAGTCGGTAACTAAGAAACGCTACCCTTTTCACATTGACCGTCAAGCTGTTAAGACGCGTCTGACTCTCCTTCCAATGTTGGGCATGGTATTGCCATACAGATATATTTTATGCAAGTACGGACATGGGTCAGTCCATTGCTATTGCGAAGATTTGAAATGATTAAAGGTCAGTACGAAGTGAAAATTAAGGAAGGATGAATTACAGTCCATAGTATTTGATTTTGCCAGACTCATAGACTCACTGTCGGCCGTTGGAAACCCCAACCGCGCGTGCATACAGCTATGACAATCTGCATACAGTAATTTGATTATTGGACAAGGACTGATAGGATATCTACATATCTATGCCATATATTTTCAAGTTATAATATGTACCTTTGTGATCAACATGCATGAATCGTCTTGACGTGTAATCTGTATTAAATAATTGTGGACTCAATGGAACCGACTTATCACATCAATCGTATTCCAAGGTTCAATTATTATTCAGAATCTTCCACCCCTGCATTCGCGTAATCTTACATAGAAGGCACGATACACGATCACTCAAGAATATCAAGAAGATAAAACAATGGCCAGACATTTATAACTGTTTTATTAATATCACATGGAACATTATTCAGAGCTAACCAAACCACGCCTTGCAACAGACCACTTCCACTTGCAACAGTGGTGTCCGGTGTCTGGGGATCGACAAAAAAATTTCTGAATGACTTTCGAATGAAATGTTTACGATCAAGTTACGATCACATGATGTGCTCAATTATGACCTATGACGCAGTACTCAGTCTAATGCCTAACAACGCGACGTCACTGAAATTCGTGTAGGTGAAACTATCGGAGAAAAACTGAAGTCGTTCTTTTAAGCCTAACCAAGGGAAAAATAAGTCATTTGAAGCAGACACAAGAAATGGACTACAGGAGCAGGCAGTCAAGGGCATTAGCCTAGCTGTTGACGACCTATAGCACTGACCGAAGCAACGGGAAAGATAAGTCTAGCTGTTTAAATTGTCGTCATTGCAAAACCGTAATACTGAGTCCATTTCGCTTTGATTAGGCATGTCTATGTATTTTCATGTATATATGTTAAATTTGTTTTCCATCGTATGTATTTGTTGTTAATTCGTGGGCCGGTTGGAGAGGGAACTGAAATCTCTGGGAATGTCGCGAACAGCTGACCACCTAGATTTCAGTCGTTCTTAGGGAACTTAAACGATCGCACTTTTGGAAGCCCATTGAGGTTGCCATTGGACAGTCTGTCCAAATTTGCTACCGTTTGACAATTTGCGTTAGCTGTACTGTCCCGTAGATAATTGGTGTATTTTATTCGTATTTAGTTAATAATTTTGTTCAGTTCTGTACCATGTTCGTTACTATTTCGTCCATTCTCCTCTGACTATCATTTATTTTATGATTATTAAATTTTCGTCCGTTATGAGTCCTGTGACGTCATCATTTTTCGCAGTCATTTTTATTTTTTGTGTACTTTGAATATTAAGTTGACCTCGGGTCAGACCATGACCTTTCATTTGGTCTGTGACATTTCCGCTTATTTTATTTAGTTCATAAATTCATTTTTAATTGTGAAAATGTCTTGTTTGCGTCTTGACATTGTTTGTACCCTTTAGTTGCATCATTGCTTGTCTGTCCTCATGATATATATTTATATTACATTAATAATATGCTATTATATGCAATAATACACTTGTAATCTAATTTAATTAATTTTTTCTGAAATTTAAGGGTAATATGGGACATTGCATAATTATGCAGTGATAGTCCAAGAAAGTAGCACTACAATTTATCATAGATGCCTAGGGCATAATAATATAATATATATATTGACAAAATAAATAATCTTATAGCTACCTTTGAGGTAATAGACCCATTGTATATTATTTAATATACTTTTCTGGTACTAAGAGAGTGACTTAGTACATTGAACAATATCATTACTAGGAATTATACCCAACATTATTGGACATTGAAATTAATTGTGTGATATAATTACATTATATTTAACAGATATCATAACTATTTATGATATAGTATTATTTAGATACAATATTGTTACAAAATATTGTCTATTAGTTGAACTTAAACATTAAGTTCAATACTATTGTGATTACTTATATTGAATATTTCTAAGTTGAGTAAGTATAATAATTACTCTGAAGCTACTATTGACTATTTTAATCAGTAATTATCAATAATTACTACAGATAAAAGTCAAAATGCTTACTATAGACCATTTCGTTAAAATTGGCCGTGATTATGGCTACAAATCTCAAGAACTTCGTCAGTTTGCTGAATCAGAACTCGAAAAATATGAAAGAAAGGAAGAAGAGAAAAAGGCTGCATTAAAGAAAGAGGAAGAGGAACAAAAGGCAGCATTAAAGAAAGAGGAAGAGGAACAAAAGGCAGCATTAAAGAAAGAGGAAGCAGAACTTGAGATGAAGCAAATTGCCAAGGAAAATAGGTTGAGAGAGATTGCTCAACGTGAAAGAGAAGAGCAAAGAGCAATCTCCAGGCAGGAAGAAGAGAATAAATTGAAACGAGAGGAAATTATTTTACAACAAGAAATGGAATTGGCGCGTATTAAATTGGAGACAGCAAGATTACAAGCACAAAATGCTGATGCAAACCAGAATAATAACGCACAAAATGGATCATCATCCAGCCAGCCTAAACACTTCTACAACTTTAAACTACCCATTTTCAACTTGAACGTCGACGACCTTTCATCGTTCCTGGCACGTTTTGAACAGACTTGCAAAACAAACCATTTGCCTGAAGAGTCATGGGTACTCAAGTTAAATGAATTCTTGGTTGGAGAACCACTGACAGCTTCTCAAAATGCTGACCCATCAATAGCTAATAACTACGGTGCTATTAAGTCCTTGCTTCTACGAAGATTTCACCTGGACGAGGAACACTGTAGGTTGAAATTTAAGGGAATTTTACCTGAATCTCCAAGGGATTTTGCAGGATTCATTGCGAATATACGCAATACATTTAACAGATGGGTTGAACTGGCAGAAGTCAACAAATCATACGACAAATTAGTTGATTTACTACTGCGGGATAAGGTATTATCTTCAGTTAGCCAGCCATTTTTTGCATATTTGCAGGAGCGTAAACCAGGTACTATGGATGAGTTAGAAAAAATTTCTTTAAACTACTGTTCGGCACACCCGAATGCAACCATTTCTAACTCCTCATTAAGAGAACCTCTACCTGTGGCGTCTAATATGGCCTACAATCACAATAACAAACAAAGACATCACAGTGTAGACAGAAGCAGGTTCCAAAGAAATCACAATGTTAACTTTCAGAAGGGACATAATAATGATTTCAACAATAAAAATGAGTTCAACAGAGGTAGATCACGAGATAGAAATTATTCACCTCAAACAAACTACCACAATGGTCAACATAACACTCATTATAATCGATCACATACTCCCAATGATAATAGTAACTGGAAGGGTAATAATCATGGCTCGAGACATCGAGATAATAGTTACTATAGAGGACGACGAGATAATTCTAACAATTATACTCGGAATCGATCTCATTCTCGGGGATCATCTCATTACAACCATAATACAGGGGCGGCAGTTACAAATAATACTACCCCTATAGCTCAGGTTCCACTTGACAATAATACAACACAGTCTTCTGCTGCATGTTTTGCTATTAATTATAATGTGGCAAATAGTTGCCAGCAATGCAATCTTATTTTTCAGAAGGCGAAAGAAACAGTGCTTAACTGCGGACATATTATACCACAGGTAGGTCTTGCAGTCAACGATGGAACAGGCCTACTAATTTTTAACAGGGGATTAGTTAATGGATCCGTCGTCTCAGTATTGAGGGATTCGGGATCCACAACGATTGGTGTACGACAGTCGCTGGTACATCCCAGCTGTGCAACGGGGGAATATGTTCGTTGCATGACGTTTGGTGGAACAATAGAGTTTTACCCCACAGCTATTATTCATGTTAACACTCCTTTCTTCACAGGAAACGTAAAAGTATGTATGCTAAAAAAGCCTATAGCTGATTTGATGGTTGGTCGTATACACGGCAGTAAAGATTGTACTCCAGATGAGATTATAGAATGGGAGAAACATAACCTATGCACTGGAAACGCCGTGACGACTAGAGCGCAGACTCAACTCATGGAGAAAGTTGATGATAATAAAATGGATGCAGACAACCAAGAGGAATTTGTAGTCAATTCACCTATTGACAGGGAAACATTTGCAACCAAACAAAAAGAGGATAAATCTTAAAAAAATTTTTTACGTTGGTTGATAAAGTTGACAATCTATCCTCAGGTAATAATAACAAACATTGTTTTGTTATTAAAAATGGCATATTGATTAGATGTTTTAATGACAAATCACAAATGAAACAACAAGTTATGGTCCCATATACTTTTAGACGGTACATTCTTCAACATGCACATGACTCACATTGTGCTGGACATATGGGATATACTCGAACACGATCTCGAGTACTGTCTTCATTCTTTTGGCCAGGGGTGTCAAGAGATATTTCGCAGTATGTACGTTCCTGTACTACATGCCAAGAAGTGAAAGCACGTGGAGCTTTTCACACGGCGCCTATTCAGGCTTGCGATATCTCAGTGAGACCTTTTGACAAGATGGCAATAGACATTATTGGTCCATTGCTACCATCGGCCAGAGGACATAGATTCGTCCTTACGTGCATTGATTTGTGCACACGATGGCCAGAAGCTATCCCATTAAAGACCACCACTACCACAGATGTAGCTGATGCACTACATCTCATCTTTTCTAGAATAGGGTTTCCTAGAAAACTTTTATCAGACCATGGGTCACAGTTTATATCTGACACCATGAAGGAAGTCATGAAAACTTGGGACATTGATAGGAATTTAAGTAGTATTTATCATCCGATGAGTAATGGTGCGGTTGAAAGACTTAACCGTACACTTAAACAACTACTACATAAGGTTACTGCTAAGCACCCTCATGACTGGGACAGAGCACTCCCAGCTGTTCTATTTGCTTATCGGGAGGTACCGCATGAACAAACTGGCTTCTCTCCCTTTGAATTAGTTTTTGGTGCTCCCCCAAGAGGTCCTATGGGACTAATAAAAGACTTATTAATTGACGACGAGATGACTCAGGACACTCAGTCATCTTACGAGTACGTGATTAATCTTCGGAAGAACATTATTGAGTCTTGCCAGTTGGCAACAGCTTCTTCTGAGGCTGCAAAAGCTAAGGCTCGATCTCTACAAAATAAGTCTCGACGATTACGCCAATTATTCCCAGGCGACGAGGCTTATGTGTTACTTCCTCACAATAACAATAAATTATTGATATCTTGGAATGGTCCTTACAAAGTCATTGATAAAATTTCCGACGTTGATTACGTCTTAGATATCAAGGGACACAAAAAGATATTTCATATTAACATGCTCAAGCAATTTCATACACGTCCTGAACACTTACAGTCAATTTTTCATGAACTAGATGACAACACAGTATCCACTTGTCATTATACTAACTTATCTGTCATCCAGGAAGAAGAATCTTCTTTTCCTGAGGTACAGTTACCGTTACCTGTACCAGTAGTTCAACCTACTGAATCTTGGCGGGATGTAACCATCTCTTCAACGGTTACACCGCAACAGCGTCTACAGATTGCTAATCTATTACAATCTTATCCAGATGTGTTGACCGACGTTCCGGGTCGCACATCGGCTATCAGTCATGACATTACTCTCAATGACGATACACCTATTCGTGTACATCCCTATTCTGTTCCTTTACATTTCCTTGCTAAAACTACTAAGGAACTTGAACAGATGTTGTCTCTGGGAATCATTGAGACTAGTAATTCGCCATTCTCTTCTCCATTAGTGATTGTCCGGAAGAAGGACAATAACATTAGACTATGTGTTGATTATAGAAAATTAAATGCTAAGACTATAGTTGACAGCGAACCACATCCACTTATCGACGACTTACTGCCACGTCTATCTAACGCAACTATATTTAGTAAGATAGACTTAACTAAAGGTTATTGGCAGATACCACTGACCGAAAAGGCTAAGTACTACACCGCATTTTCCACGCCACAAGGTCTATACCAGTGGAATGTGATGCCTTTTGGGCTTGTTAATGCGCCAGCTACCTTCATTCGCCTGATGCGACAAATTTTATCAGGTAGACCAGACGTTATTACATATATTGACGACATATGCTTGTTTAGTTCGTCGTTTGAGGAACATGTTTCGGGACTTAGATATGTTTTTGACACTCTAAGGAATTATCATCTAACTGCTAAACCTACAAAGGTGCAAATCGCGTGTAATGAGATAACCTTTTTGGGACATATCATTGGATCGGGATATATCCGAACGTTACCTAGTACAGTCTCAAAAATTCTAAACATAGCAGTTCCTCAGACGAAGAAACAGGTCAGGAGTTTGTTAGGACTTGTTCAATATTACAGTAGATTCATACCAAACTTGTCATCCATCACGGCTGTATTGTCTTCATTGTTAAAAAAAGATATGCCGGTGAAGGTGACATGGACTGGTACATGCAATGAAACTTTCAACAAAATTATAAATTTGTTCTCACATGAACCAATTTTAAGACTTCCCGATGCTTCCAAAAGATTTTTCTTACGAACAGATGCTAGTAACTACGGCATTGGTGCATGCCTGCTCCAGAACCATGACGGCATTCTACACCCCACCTTATATATATCAAGAAAGCTGAAGCCGGCTGAAACAAAGTATTCCACAGTCGACAAGGAACTTTTGTCTGTGATCTGGGCAATAACGAAGCTGGAGAAATTCTTACTCGGTGCCCCCTTTACCATACAGACGGACCAACGTGCGGTCGCATCCTTGCGTCGATCCAACCACAAAAGCCAAAAACTTGCCAGATATTCAATCATCCTACAGCCATTCGAGTTCTCCATTGAACACATACCTGGCACTGAAAATTGTGTGGCAGATGCGTTGTCACGTAATCCTATTGACGACGAATAATCAACATTGACACTCTTAAACTACATCAATCAGAACTACATTGGATTGAACGAAGTATCAACTATAAAGGAACTAACCTTGCCTTCAATTCAAACTTTATAAACACTATATGCATCACAGAATTGAACGACAAGACAATCAAGGTATATATACTTACATTCGAACTTCGTATAATATCCATACACGATATACGAATATCATTGAACAATCATGGAATAATATCTGACGACAAGTCGAACTTATTATCCTATGGACTCTTAATTCTTCGATGCAGTTATAAATGACATTTCTTTCCGACGTGGACATTTGAACACTTTTGCCTAAAAGAATTCATCAGGATCAAGACTACGGATGGATCATCATATCCTATACTAATTAATTAGTTAACTTAACTTCTTAATTGAATTATTATCAATAAAATGAAAAGTGAGAAAAAAAATTAAATGAAAAAAAAAAAAAAAGAGAACGAAATACTAAAAAGAAGAAATTATGAAAAGAGAAAATAAATCTCACACAAGTATTAGATTAATAATTTTTTTTAATGTACCTATACAGTATTTAGTTAGTTAAGTTAGTTAGTTATTATTCACTAACACTTAACACACACAATTAAGTTAAAACTTATATTCGAATTTCTTTCTATTTCTTCTTACTTAGTTTGTCTTTTCTTCTCTCATAACATCGCGTGAAATTAGAATCTTAATAATTTAACTCTTAGTTTAATTAATTAATTTAATTTTAATTAGTCAAATTAATTCCTATATGACATACTAATACGACAGACCTTACTTTAATTTAATTTTATCATTCACTATTAACATTGGACATTTATTTAGTTGATATAATGACATGTATAATATTGATATATAATGTGATTTATGATTAGATGACTATGACAAATAGTTAGTTGACACGACCGCAACACGGTTCTACTCAGAACATCGTCGGCCATATGTCACAATTGTGTTAAATTTTTTTTTTTGAAAAATTGTTAAGTCGGATAGATATTGAAAAAAAATCTATCGATTTTTTTTTCCCCGGTGTACAGGGAATTGTTACGGTATATGATATTAACGCCGTCTGCTAAAGGTTACCAGACGTGCAATTATAAAGGTTAAGACATTTAATATATTGCGATAGATGTTTCAATTAATGAACGCTTTATACACGATCGATTATGACGTGTATAGCGTTGTTTAGGACACAGTCGGTAACTAAGAAACGCTACCCTTTTCACATTGACCGTCAAGCTGTTAAGACGCGTCTGACTCTCCTTCCAATGTTGGGCATGGTATTGCCATACAGATATATTTTATGCAAGTACGGACATGGGTCAGTCCATTGCTATTACGAAGATTTGAAATGATTAAAGGTCAGTACGAAGTGAAAATTAAGGAAGGATGAATTACAGTCCATAGTATTTGATTTTGCCAGACTCATAGACTCACTGTCGGCCGTTGGAAACCCCAACCGCGCGTGCATACAGCTATGACAATCTGCATACAGTAATTTGATTATTGGACAAGGACTGATAGGATATCTACATATCTATGCCATATATTTTCAAGTTATAATATGTACCTTTGTGATCAACATGCATGAATCGTCTTGACGTGTAATCTGTATTAAATAATTGTGGACTCAATGGAACCGACTTATCACATCAATCGTATTCCAAGGTTCAATTATTATTCAGAATCTTCCACCCCTGCATTCGCGTAATCTTACATAGAAGGCACGATACACGATCACTCAAGAATATCAAGAAGATAAAACAATGGCCAGACATTTATAACTGTTTTATTAATATCACATGGAACATTATTCAGAGCTAACCAAACCACGCCTTGCAACAGACCACTTCCACTTGCAACACCCTGTGAGACAGCAGCACAGGTAAAAGTCAGTAAGCACCTGACTAAAAATCAGAGGGAGAGAGTTCAACAGGTTCTGCAGGAACATACAGATGTATTAACAGATAGACCAGGACATACAAATTGGCTACAGTATAACATGAAGCTGGTAGACTCAAACCCAATTTGTATGAGAGCCTATTCTGTTCCGTTCGCTAAGGAGAAGGCATTGAAAGAGGAAATAGATTATTTGTTGAAAGAGGGGATTATTTCACACAGTGAATCTTCTTTTAGCTCCAGTGTAGTTTTGTTGAGGAAACCGTCTGGGGAACATAGACTGTGCATAGATTACAGGAAACTGAATGCTGTCACAGAAGGACAAGTGGATCCATTACCGGACACAAAACAATTATTTGCCAGATTGAACAAGGCAAAATACTTTTCGAAGGTGGATCTTAGCAAAGGTGTGATGAATTTACCGTGATACAACGTTGAAATATCTCCAATTATAAAGATAACATGTAGGGATAAAAATAATGCGTAAGATACTAGGAGACATGCTCGCCCATGCCCGCATTTCCTACCGCCATTCAAACTAACTAGTTAAACATGCAGACGAAACGTTACCCTTGTAGACGGGAGGGAAACGGAGATATAAAAAAAAGGAAAAATATGACTGAACACGTGTTTGAACCTAAAAAGGCAAAAAGACGCAAGTTGTAGTTTAAGGAAAAAAATTCACGTCACTAGTTGACACAATTTAAGGAAATGGACAGAAAAGACCTTAGCTCTTATTAGAAACAGTCATATCTTGGACGTTTTACGGTACTTGGTTGTTTTATTTGAATTCAGTGGCAAACGCCGTGGAGAAGGTTCGACAACAAATTTCAAAAACTAACCTTGACAAAAATATGTTTTTCTTAATAGTGAAGTTATGAATATAAAACCTAGCTAGTTTGATAGCCCATCTTGACCAGAGAAATAATATACGTTTAATTATACAGACGGACAGATAACACGGAAGATATTGACGAAAGACTATTGTTCACATCAGACTGGCGAACAGTATTGTTGTGCATACTTTCACTAAAGTTTCAAATTTTCGTCCTTGAGACAAGGAAATGCAAAAATCTAGCTGTAATGAACGAGAGGGGGAAGATTGGAGAATTGTGGCTAAAAATAACTTAGGAGACAGTTTTGTGTAGGTTTTGCGTGTAGTTGGTCCAAGAAACAAGTGTGTTTTTGTGAAAAACCAAGTAGAGACAGACTGACCAACAGACAATAATACATACTTGACTGAGATCTGACTGAAATTTGACTTTTGGTTTGAAGATTTGAAAAAGTTAGAGGGGAAGTCTGTGATTGGACAAATGTATTCATATTAGCGGATAGAGACACACATTTTTGCCATTTTATATAAGTCTGTCCAGTGACACAGTCATTAACTACGAGTGGTGTTTTCCACGGAAGAATAAATAAAATATAGTGGGACGCCATACTCTAGCCAGCAGCTCAGCTGAGTTTTGCTAGTATTAACTGTGTTCTCAATTCTGAATTCTGGTAAGAATGAAAGCATTTATCTTGTATATTTTAATATTTTGAGTGATTGATACTGCCATATCATGAAGAATAATTACGACAAGTAAGTGCGTGCTCTAGGTCCCCAGCCGCAGTTCAGGGTCTAGAGACAAACAAAAAATATATGGACGCCTAACTAAGACTATGGAAGGCGGATCTATTATTGAGATCAGTGGGAACATATCACCTATCTTATTGAAGGAAAGAGGAAACTATTGAACATATCTCAGATGCAATGCAGTCTTGGGGAACTGGTACTATATGAAAACAACTGGGTAAGATGTGCTATGTTGGTCAGAGAGATCTGACCCATTCTGTGTAATGTCGTTGTGTTGTGTTGTGTGTAAGAGTGGTGCAGTGGATAGAGTACTGACACATGGCACAAATTTTGTTTCAGAATTGTGAGTTTCTGTTTTGGCACTAAAGGTAGTGCCAAATACTTAAGCAAGAATACACAAGCAGCTGTGTGTGCCGCCTAAAATTTGTGTCGGTGCAGCCTAACATTGTATTCCAGCTACAGAGAGGAGTGGACCACAGGAATCCTGTATCAGATCGTCACAGACGAGATAAGTGAATACGTAGCCGGCTGAAGATTCACCAGTATTCACAACTATTTACAAATATTTCCCCATCAAATATAGACTTAATTCTTGGGAAATATAACATTTAACTGCAGTCTATAAGGCAATGGACAAAGCTTGTTGTAGTCACAGAGTGGGAGTGATGACACCACCCCAACAGCACATCCAGTAATAGTTCTCTCAGAGAAATTATAGATATTACTAATATTAACCAGTCTTATAAAATACCTATGTACACAAATTCCATTTTTATGCTATATATTTATGCATTTCATTTATAACTTCATAACATTTCATATGTTCTGACCAAAATAAAACATTGGTTCAGAACTAATAAATTAAAAACAAATTGTTAACATATAAACTAAAACAGTCTGAGTTAGTTCAGTGTGTTATAGATTTTATTAATATTATTAGACTTATTAATTACATGTATGTGTCTGTATAGTATATTACTACACATTACATTTCAGTACCCTAGATTTTTTAACGTAGCTACATTCATGATAGTAAAAGAGACATGTTTGAGGTCGTAAGTGGTAGTAAGAAGGGCCTTCTGTAATTCACATAAACATTTATCTCAGGAGCCTTCACAGCTGACCTCATACATTACACTAGATAACATAACAACCATACAATACCATCAAAACCACTACAAAAGGCTATTACCAGATTCCAGTGAAGCCTGAAGTTAGACCTTATTTAGCTTTTAGCACCTCGGAAGGACATTATGAATTCAACATGCTACCATTCGGACTGAAAAATACTCCGAGTGTATTTTCTAGGATGATGCGCAAATTGTTGGATCCCTTGAATAATCCATGTATCACAAATTTCATGGATGATATTCTCGTCGCCACAGAGACATGTGAAGAACACATTAACTCTCTGAATATGTTATTTGATAGGCTTAGAGAAGCGAACTTAACTGCTAGACCAACAAAATGTTGTATTGGATGCAAAGAGTTGGAATTCTTGGGACATACTGTATATCAGGGTAACATGACCCCTGACCCCAAGAACTTGGAAAAACTGCAGAGAGCACCTAGACCACAAACAAAAAAAGACTTGCGATCATTCGTGTCGTTATGTGGGTTTTACCAAAAATATATCAAAAATTTTAACTCTATATGTGCTCCTCTGACTGATCTGACTCGCAAGGGAAATCCAGATAAAATTGTTTGGTCATCGCAATGTGAATTGGCATTTCAAGAGTTAAAGGAAAAACTCACTAGCAAGCCTATTCTCAAACTGCCTGATTTGATTCAGGACTTTGTGGTGAGAACAGATGCAAGCAATGTAGGCCTGGGGGCGGCTTTGTTGCAAAGGTCCTCTTCACCCAATGGGGAACTGAACCCAGTCGCTTATGCAAGCCGCAAGTTGAACAAAGCGGAACAAGGATATTCCACAAGCGAAAAAGAATGTTTAGCGTTAATCTGGGCAATAAAAAAGTTCCAAATCTATCTGTATGGTAGGACTTTTGTGGTCCAGACGGATCACCATCCCCTAGTGTTCTTATCGCAGGCCAAGCATGAAAATGCAAGATTGTTAAGATGGTCTTTATTGTTGCAACCTTATCAGTTTAATATTGAATATATCCCGGGATCACAGAATGTCGGTGCAGATTTCCTCAGTAGGCACCCCTGTGATCAAAATTAGAGTAGTTGGCAGGCGTGAGGAGTAATTTTATCTATGTGTATCACTGGGTTTGGAACTTGCATTAGTGCATGTTCTCAGGTGGGAAGATGTGTGGTGAAAATTACAGTGATACAACGTTTAAATTCCTCCAATTATAAAAATAACAGGTAAATTAACATGTAGGGATAAAAATATAGGCAAGATATGCCGAGGCTTCTTCACCTACGCCAGCGTTTTCTAAGGTCATTGAACAGTAACTAGTTAGAACATGCAGACTAACGGTTTACCCTTTTAGACGGGAGGGAAACGGAGATAAAAGAAAAAAAAATATGACGGTCGGAACACGTGTTTGAATCTAAATGCTAAAAAGACGCAATTTGTAGTTTTAAAGAGAAAAAATCACGCCACTAGTTGACACAATGTAAGGAATTGGTAGAAAAAAGACCTTAGCTCTTATTAGAAACAGTCGTATCTTGGACGTTTTTACGGTAATTGGTTGTTTTGTTTGAATATAGCGGAAAAAGCCGTGGACGAGGGTTCAAAAACAAATTTCAAAAACTAACCTTTAGAAAAGTAGGTTTTTCTTTAATAATAAAGTTATGAGAATAAAATCTAGCTAGTTTGACAGCCCATCTTAATCTGACAAATAATATGCTTTTAATTACACAGACGGACAGATAACACGGAAGATATTGACGAAAGACTGTATTGTTCAAATCAGACTAGCAAACAGTTATTTGTGCATATTTTCACTAAAGTTACATTTTGGCGTCCTTGAGCCTAAGAATGCAAAAAACAAACGGCGTTGGACGAGGGGCAAAGTAGGAGGATAGTAGCTAAAAATAACTTAGTGGGGCAGGTTTGTGTTGTTTTTTCATGTAGTTAGTCCAAAAAACAAGTGTAATTTTGAAAAAAAAACCAAGTTGAGACAGGCGGACCGACAGAAAAATACTACACACTAGACTGAGATTTGACTGAAATTTGACTTTTAGTTTGAATATTTGAAAAGGATAGAGGGGAAGTCCGCTGATTGGACAAAAGCATTTATATTATTGAATGAGAGACGCACGCTTGTGCCATTTTTATAAGACTGTCCTTAAACACTGTTCGTTACTGCTAAATGAGTGTTTTCCAGAAGATATATATATATTCTCAGTGGGACGCCATACTATAGCCAGCAGCTCAGCTGAGTTTTGCTAGTACAACGTATCTGTGTTTTCACATTTTGAATTGTGGTAAGGAGAAAAATTCATTAACCCTTTTATTTAACATTTAATAATTTGAGTGATTGATACTGCCATATCATGAAAAATGATTACGACAAGTGAGTGCTTATTCTAGGTCCCCAGCGACAGCCAGGGCCTAGAGCCAAACACAAAATAATAGAAAGCATATCAAGGACTATAGAAGACAGATCTATATTTGAGATCAGTGGGAACATAACACCCACCTTATTGAATGGAAGAGGAAACTATTGAACATATTTCGGATGCTATGCAGTCTTTGGAAACTGGTACTATTTGATACCACCTGGGTGAGATGTGATAAGTTGGTCAGAGAGATCTGACCCAGTCTTTGTAAGTTCTGTTTGCTTTGTTTTGCGTGTAAAATTAGTGCATTAAACAGTGTGTGACACATGGCACAAATTTTGGTTTCAGAGTTTCTTGTCTGGCACTACGCTAGTGCCAGATGCTTTTGTAGAAGTACAAGAGTGGATGCAGAAGCAGCCTAACATTTTACTCCAGCTACTGAGAGGAGTGGGCCATTAGAATTCTGTACTACATCGACACAGGCAGATAAGTGAAAATCTGGCCTGCTGTGGATTCATCAACTGTGTCCAAAATAAATAAAGAAATATAACCTTGTTGAATAAACACTATAACTCAGTCCATATTTCAAGGACAATGAACTTTATAAAACAGAGATTGGGCATGATGACACCACCCCAACTAAACATCAAGTGCTAGTTTATCCAAAGACACTATAGACAATATTAATATCAACTAATGTAACAATATATTGATGTATAAAATTTTCATTTGATTGTTCATATATATATGCCCTTTATTGATAAAATACATATTATGTCATACGTCCTGACCAGAAGAAACATTTGGTTCAGCACTAAATAAATTTAAAAGATTGAAAATCTAAACTTTTAAAGACAGTGTTAGTTGAGTTTATCATAGAGATTATTATTCTTAGTATTAGACTTAGTATTTACATGTGTGTGTCTGTATATTTAATTACCTACACATCACAATTCAGTACCCTAGACATTTAACGTAGCTAACATACATAATAGTAGAATAGGTCTGTTTGAGGTCATAAGAGGTAGCAGAAAGGCCTCCTGTAACTCAAATAAACTGTTATTATCGGGAGCCTTCACAGCTGACCTCATCCAGGACATTAGGTAACATAACATCAACGCAATAACATCAAAAAACCACTACAGAGGCATCCCTGTCTCACTCCCGTTATAATCCTAAACGGTTCTGTAAGTTGTCCTTCATGAAGAGCTCTACATGTCATGTCTTCATATGTCTTCTTTATTAAATTAATGATCTTCATGGGAACTCCATAATGCCTCATCAACTTCGAAGGCGATTCTTTGTCTACATTGTCAAATGCCTTTTCATAGTCCATGAATCCGATGTATTGCGGTGAATTCCTTTCCAGACTTCGTTCAACTACTATTCTCAATGTGGCTATCTGGTCTGTACAGGATCTATTTTGTCGAAAACCTGCTTGTTCATCTCTCAGTTGCTTGGACTCTTATTCTCTCAAGAATGATTCTGTTGAATAGTTTTCCCTGGCACTGATTGTAACATTATTCCTCTATAATTTGAGCATTCTTGTAGATTTCTTTCTTAGGCAACCTGACCAGATAACCTTCCTTCCATTCTGCTGGTATTTCCTCTCTCTCCCAGACTTTGCCAAGTAGTTTGTATAATATCTCTGTTAGTATATGGTGTTAGGTCCATATTTTCTCGACAATCGGCAAACTAGGTGTGATGTGGTCAGCATCACGCCGGCCGCCTTAACCAACCCAGAGTTGCTCTGGTACCCAATTAGGGCTGGGTCGACCCAGGAGTTGTTTGCAGTCTAAAAAATATCCCACCTCAACTGGGGATCGAACCATGGACCGCTGAGCTAGGAAGCCAGTGCACTATCCACCGTGCTACCGCGACTCTCTCTGTAGAGGTATTAATATCTGTCTTGATGGCCTCTGCTGGAATGCATTCTGGACCAGCTGCTTTTCCATCTTTCAGAAGCTTTATGGCTTTCTTTATTTCTTCTCTACTTGGTCGTTCACAGCTGATTTGTAGCTCCTCTTCTACTGGCTGGATGTCTGGGGGATTAGTTGGAAATGGTCTATTCTCAAAATGTTCTGTCCATCTCTACATTTGTTCTTGTATATTACTAAGCAATTTTCCATTCTTATCTTTTATGAGGCCATTTGCTTCTTTATATTTCCCTGTTAGCTTCTTTGTGTGGTTGTACAGGTCCCTCATTTTTCTGTTGGCTACAGCTTCCTCTGCTTCACTTGCCAGATCATCAATATATTTCATCTTGTCTCTTTTGATGTTTCTTCTTTGTTTGCTTCTATGTACCCTTCATGAGCCTTGGCTTTGGAGCTTCTGGTTTTGCTTCTGTTTAAATCTGCTTTCTTGTTTTTCCTGTCTTCTATCTTACTAATAGTTTCTGTTGTTATCTATGCTTTGTGCTGATGTTCTCTTTTTCTCAGTACTTCTTCACATGTCTCGTTCCATGTATTTTTTACTTGTAGCCAGTGGGCTTCCGTATCTGTTTCATCTTCCAGCTGTTGGAGTACTTGGTATTTGTTCGATACTGTGATTGAAAATGTTTCGCTTATTTCCTGATTTCTTAGATATCCCACATTATACTGTTGTCTATAGCTATATGCTGTTGTAAATGTCTTGAGTTTTAATTTTGATTTAGCCATTGGAAGATGGTCGTCTGATACAACATCTGCTCCTCTACGTACTTTCACGTCATGCAATGATGACCAAAACATCTTACTTATGCATATGTGATCAATCTGATTCTCAGTTCTGTGGTCTGGTGATATCCATGTTGCTTTATGTATTCTTGTATGTGGATATAGCTTCCTCCTACAGCTAGTTGATTTGAAGCACATAAATTTGCTAATAGTTCCTCATTCTCGTTCATCATACTTAATCCATGCTTTCCCTTGATTTCTTCAAAGCCAGTGTTGTCTTGGCGGGAGTTGTTTAACAACCGATGACGTAAATCGGAATAGCCAAGACCGTCTATCTGTAAGCATAACGGCACCCAATGAAATAATTAATAAAATATTAGATTAGCCAACCAAAAGGTGGTAAAATCGCCCACCACCCTGCGATAGCAAGATTTCACAAACCTGAAGTCAGTTGATCCAGAGAAGACAACTTGCACGGACGTAGATTAGTACTCGGTACGGTGCAACCTGGCGCATCTCATACTAACTACAAAAAGTCCTTGGCCATCTAACATCTGATCTTGAAGCTATCAAGATATCAACTCCGTGTTAAGTATATAATTTTTACAGTATAGCGAGTTTTGATTCACCTAAGTACTGCTTCGAGTGACACTCTATTTTCATAACAAAATTTTGTTAGGCCAGAAATGCTTAAATGTCAAAAGATTACCTTGAAACTATAAGAAACGAAACTAAGCTCACAAACATTGAATTTACGCAAGTTATAAGAGAGGTAGAGGTTCCACCATCATTTACGCCCAACGTGGAGATACCTGAGAAACTTAAAGAAAGAGAATCAGATGAAATATGTGTACCGCATTGGATAGAAGTACGTGGAGGAAAACTATATGTATATTACGACACTACCTTTTCTTCTTCTTCAATTCTTCTTCGATCCTTAACCACCGACCGTCAAAGCAGTCAGTGGCCATCACGCCTAGTGGCGTCTTGTAGGGCAACAACAAATTGATTCCACTTTGCACGGTCGGTGGCCATCCTTCGTACAGTGCCCCAATCTGGTTCATTCTTTGCATCTCAGCCTCCACAGTCCTCCGCCAAGTTGTTTTTGGTCGGCCTCTCTTTCGCTTTCCTTCAAGGGTCCAAAGCATAGCTGTTCTTGTGATAACATCGGGGTCTCTTCTGAGGACATGACCAACCTAGCTCCAGCGTCTGCCAGCTATGATGGTATGCATGGTCTCTTGCTTGCTACGAGTAAGCAGATCTTGGTTGGTGATGGTATTCGGCCAAAAGATTCGGTGAATTTTTCTTAGGCATGTTGTGTGAAAAGAGGACAATTTTGACATTTCCTTCTCTGTAACTCTCCAGCATTCCGCACCATAGAGAATCACAGAAAGCACGCAACTCTGGTATAATCTTAATTTTGTGCTTGTGCTGTATTGGGAGGACTTCCAGATGTTATTTAGGCTAAAGAAGGCTGTTCTTGCATTATTCATTCTGATGTTGATGTCTTTGCCTGCCCCACCGTCTGGTGTTACTATGCTTCCTAGGTATGTGAAGGTATCTGTGTGTACCAGTTGCTGATTCCTTACTGATATGGGCTCAGGGTTGCTCACATTGAGCGTCATGACCTCCGACTTCTTTAAATTGATTTTCAAGCCCACCTTCTGGCTAAATTTATTAAGTCTATCCGTTTTTTCCTGGATGTGTTGATGTGAATGTGCCAGCAGTGCAATGTCATCTGCATATTCCAGATCTTCCAATGTTGAAAATGTAGTCCATCTTATTCCTCTTGGACTGCCCTCTGTTGTCTGGCGCATCACCCAGTCTATGACTGTTAAAAATAGAGTGATTGATAAGGGGCATCCCTGTCGTACTCCTGTCTTCACCTCGAAGGTTAGGCTGCTCTGCCCAACACTACACGTAAAGTTGGCATAGAGGCTTTTTATGATTGACACTATGCAGCTTGGAATTCCATAAGCCCTCAGTATTTTCCATAAACTGTCCCTATGTATGCTGTCAAAAGCCTTTTCAAAATCAACAAAATTTATGTAAAGCTGTCTTTGCCATTCTGAGCACTGCTCTATAATGTTCCTGAGAGTGAATATATGGTCTACACATCTTTTGTTCTTTCTAAATCCTGCTTGTTCTTTCCTCAGTTTGTAGTCTACTGCCTTTGAAATTCTCTGTTTTTATAACATTGCCCAAAAAACCAAATGCAACAGAATGTTCAGACTTCAGAACAATCAGCCTGATGAGTCATGCAATTAAGATACTGCTCAAAATAATAAAGGAAAGAATAAAAAGTAAAGTAGACAGCGAAATCCAGGAAGAACAGTTTGGTTTTAGACGGAACAGTGGAACAAAAGAGGCAATATTTTGCCTAAGAATATTAGCAGAAAAATATACAGAGGTCCAAAAAAGTATGTATATGTGCTTCATTGACTATAAGAAGGCTTTTGACAGAGTCCATCATGAGAAAATAATTGAATGCCTCGAAGACATAGGTATTGATGGAAAAGATATAAGAATACTCAGTAACCTTTATTGGGAGCAAACTGCCACAGTAAGATCTGGAAGGAATTATTCACCATACATAGACATAAAAAGAGGTGTCAGACAAGGTTGTGTGCTGTCCCCCTGCCTATTTAATTTATACACCGAAAAAATTTTCAAACAGATACAGGAGATACCAGGACTGAACATCAGTGGAAGGTCAATAAACAACCTTAGATATGCAGATGATACCGTGTTGTTAGCTGAAAGCGAACAGGAGTTACAAGAACTAGTGAAGCAAGTGAACAGTATAAGTCATGAATATGGACTCGACATTAATATTGAGAAAACAAAAACTATGATAATTAGCAAAACAGACGATAAACCCACATTAAAGATAAGCGTAAATGGGGAAATCCTGGAACAAGTCAAGAGCTACGTATATCTCGGTCATATAATAAAAGAAGATGGCAGATGTGAAACAGAAATCAAGAAGAGAATAGGAATGGCCAAAGCTACATTCAACAACATGAAACATATACTGACATCCAAACAGTTATCTCACAAATTAAAACTGAGAATGGGAGCCGCGCTAGCGTAGTGGTTACAACACCGCTCTGGCGACCGGGTGATACAGGATCAAACCCGGGCGACGGCATTTGAGGATTTTTCGTCGACCGGGATTTGGACTGGATTAACTCGAGACCTGGCGAGTACATTTGAAGAAGTGTCGTCGACCAGGGACTGGCGGCTCCTGAGCCGACCCAGCTGCAATGGGTACCTCCGAAATCGGCGAGTATTTGCCTGAATGGCGAGGGACACCTGTCTCTGTACAAGAAATAAAGGGATACTCACGTAAAATCAATGTCAGGTTAGACATAAAATAATAACCTGAGATTTCGCCTCGAGTATTAGCGGGCGAACGCAAAAAAAAAAAAAAAAAAACTGAGAATCATAAAGTGTTATATATATTCTGCATTTCTGTATGGTGCAGAAACATGGACGATGAATAAGCAGTTGGAAGAAAGAATTGAGGCTCTTGAAATGTGGATATATAGAAGAATGGGGCGTATCTCGTGGAAAGAGATGAAAACAAATAAGGAGGTCCTAGAAAATCTAGGTATGAAAAGAGAACTAATGAGGGAGGTCAAAGTTCAACAGCTAAAATACTTTGGCCACATAAAAAGGCATAACACCTTGCAGAAGACCATAACAGAAGGGAGAGTTGAAGGCAAACGTGCAAGGGGAAGACAGCGCTATAAGTGGGAAAACAACATCAAGAGATGGACAGGAAAGAGTCTATCAGAGTGCACCATCAAGGCAAGAGACAGAAGACGTTGGAGATCCATTACAGCCAACCTTCGTTGTGGAGATGGCAACTGATGATGATGATGTATAATTATCCTGCCTAGTATTTTGCTGGGAACTGAGAGAAGAGTGATTCCTCTCCAATTATTGCAGTCTGAAAGATCTCCCTTCTTGGGCAATTTGACAATTATTCCTTTGTTCCACTCTGATGGTGTTGTCCCCGTTTTCCACACTTGTGCAAATACAGGTTCTAATAGTTCTGCTGCTAGCTCAGGGTCTGTCTTAAATAGCTCTGCATTTAAGTTATCATCGCCCGGAGCTTTACCGTTCTTTAACCCTTTGATTGCTGTGATGATTTCTTCTTTTTGTGGAATGTCTGTATTTACATCTAGATCGTTTTCAGCCTCCGTGTTTAGTATATAATTTTTACAGTATAGTGAGTTTTGATTCACCTAAGTACTGCTTCGAGTGACACTCTATTTTCATAACAAAATTTTGTTAGGCCAGAAATGCTTAAATGTCAAAAGATTACCTTGAAACTATAAGAAACGAAACTGAGCTCACAAACATTGAATTTACGCAAGTTATAAGAGAGGTAGAGGTTCCACCATCATTTACGCCCAACGTGGAGATACCTGAGAAACTTAAAGAAAGAGAATCAGATGAAATATGTGTACCGCATTGGATAGAAGTACGTGGAGGAAAACTATATGTATATTACGACACTACCTTTTCTTGAAGATTCTTAAATGCATGCAGAAAACCATGTGAATTTGTTTTCAAACCAATAAATTGTTTTCATTGATCCCAGAAGACTTCTTGCATAAATACTGTTGAAAATGTAGAAGTTATCATTTGATTGAAAGTATACTATTGACTGTCACACAACCTATATCAACTCACAGAGGAATTTCGGAACGAACCTGGTAACTAATATCGTCAAGAATATCTACCTCAGGTGGCACATCAGTAACTTAACTTGACCGACACAAAATTGAACCTATACCTCTCATAATTAAATCCAAATATATTCCCACTCGGTAACAAATCCAAACCACAGATTCTCCCTACGAGGATATGAATCCTTCCGGCTTGACAGAGAGGGATACAAGGAAGGAGTACTTGTGTTAATCAGAAACTCCTTACCTAACAGAGAGCTTTATGTTTCTATAAAATGGAAATTATTGGAGCTGACATTAGGATAGATGACCAGACCATAAGAGTGTACCACTTATATGTCACCTCAGATAGAGATCTTTCACTAGCAACTATGGACATTAGGATAGATGACCAGACCATAAGAGTGTACCCCTTATATGTCACCTCAGATAGAGATCTTTCACTAGCAACTATGGACATTAGGATAGATGACCAGACCATAAGAGTGTACCACTTTTATGTCACCTCAGATAGAGATCTTTCACAAGCAACTATGGACATTAGGATAGATGACCAGACCATAAGAGTGTACCACTTATATGTCACCTCAGATAGAGATCTTTCACTAGCAACTATGGACATTAGGATAGATGATCAGACCATAAGAGTGTACCACTTATATGTCACCTCAGATAGAGATCTTTCACTAGCAACTATGGACATTAGGATAGATGACCAGACCATAAGAGTGTACCACTTATATGTCACCTCAGATAGAGATCTTTCACTAACAACGATGAACATTAAGTGCACCAACTGCCTAGTTATTAGTGATTTCAACAGCCACTCAGAAAGGGTGGGGCTTATGGTTTGGCAAAACATGAGGGAGCTGGCATCCTCATTAAATTGAAGAATATAATTCACTCTATTGCTATTGCCACTGGCAAATATTACAATAACTTCAATGCTAAAGCAGAGGCCATGGAACAGGCATCGGGAACTTTTATTGAGTACAAAGCACATGTAGAAAACCAGATTGTCATCTTTACAGATGCCGTCTCAGTAATAACAGCCCTCAAGAGCCACCATGCTAAAGGATTGAAAGATCTTATAAACTCACTTGAAAGCCTGGCGAAATGCTTCAATAAGTGCACAGCAGTGGATACTAGCCCATTACAACATTCCAGACAACGAAGAGACAGATAAACTGTCTAATCTAGGGGGAGCTCTGCAACAAAATGATATAGAGATAACTTATGAAATGGCTAAAATAACTATAAAAACTACATTGAATTATAAAGGAACAGAGAACACCCAGGTCACATTAAAGATTATGCCTATCATTAGCTATCAAGGCGAGACCAAGTAATCATTTTCCGTTTACGTACTGGTCACAATAGGCTGAGGTACCATCTATGTTACAAGTACAGGATTGGTCCAACAGATCTCTGCTCCTGTGGCACCAGCCCCATGACAACAGAACATCTGCTTCAGTCCTGCCCAACTTACAGCAGTCATCGGAGTGTATATGGCAACAAGTTACTTTTCTCAACGAAAAACTGTTTGGAGATGTCAGGAACCTTCAGCTGACTTATGCCTTTATTGGAGTCATTAATGTAGAAGTCTGAGGACGGACGAAGAAGAAGAATATGCAAACCACAAAATAATTTGCCGTCAGCGATGAAAAGCGCTCTTCAGCAATTCATATTGTTTGTTATATTTATCAATGTCCACACTTTCCTATCTCCTGTATTGTTTATCAATGACCACACCTTCCTATCTCCTGTATTGTTTATCAATGTCCACACCTTCCTATCTCCTGTATTGTTTATCAATGTCCAAACCTTCCTATCTCCTGTATTGTTTATCAGATCTACTGCTGGCTTCTTCCCGTGCCATGATATCACACTGTCCAGTATCTTTTCTTTCTGTCGGTCAGACTATTGTTCCACAATCTAGGATGGTTGCTCCATGTCCAGACTATTGTTCCACAATCTAGGATGGTTGCTCCATGGCCAGACTATTGTTCCACAATCTAGGATGGTTGCTCCATGTCCAGACTATTGTTCCACAATATAGGATGGTTGCTCCATGTCCAGACTATTGTTCCACAATCTAAGATATTCGATCCATGTCTAGACTATTGTTCTACAATCTAGGATGGTTGTTCCATGTCCAGACTATTGTTCCACAATCTAGGATCGTTGCTCCATGTCCAGACTATTGTTCCACAATCTAAGATGGTTGCTCCATGTCCAGACTATTGTTCAACAATCTAGGATGGTTGCTCCATGTCCAGACTATTGTTCCACTATCTAGGACGGTTGCTTCATGTCCAGACTATTTTCCACAATCTAGGATGGTTGCACCATGTCCAGACTGTTCTTCCACAATCTAGGATGGTTGCTCCATGTCCAGATTTTTTTTCCACAATCTAGGATGGTTGCTCAATGTCCAGACTATTGTTCCACAATCTAGGATGGTTGCTCCATGTCCAGACTATTGTTCCACAGTCTAGGATGGTTGCTCCCACTCAAGACTATTGTTCCACAATCTAGGATAGTTGCTCCATGTCCAGACTATTGTTTTACTATCTATAATGGTTGCTCCATGTCCAGACTGTTCTTCCACAATCTAGGATGGTTGCTCCATGTCCAGACTATTTTTCCACAATCTAGGATGGTTGCTCCATGTCCAGACTATTGTTCCACAATCTAGGATGGTTGCTCCATGTCCAGAATATTGTTCCACAATCTAGGATGGTTGCTCCATGTCCAGACTATTGTTCCACAATCTAGGATGGTTGCTCCATGTTCAGACTATTGTTCCACAATCTAGGATGGTTGCTCCATGTCCAGACTATTGTTCCACTATCTAGGATGGTTGCTCCATGTCCAGACTGTTCTTCCACAATCTAGGATGATTGCTCCATGTCCAGATTTTTTTCCACAATCTAGGATGGTTGCTCCAAGTCCGGACTATTTTCCACAATCAAGGATGGCTGCTCCATGTCCAGACTATTGTTTTACAATCTAGAATAGTTGCTCCATGTTTAGACTATTGTTCCACTACCTAGGATGGTTGCTCCATGTCCAGACGGTTCTTCCACAATCTAGGATGGTTGCTCCATGTCCAGACTATTTTTCCATAATCTGGGATGGTTGCTCCATGTCCCGACTATTGTTCCACAATCTAGGATGGTTGCTCCATATCCAGACTATTGTTCCACAATCTAGGATGATTGCTCCATGTCCAACACTAAGCGGCTCTATTTAATACAAAAACGTGCAGTGCACCTAGTTTCAGACAAAAACCTCATACAGTGTGTAGACCCAAATAAATATATTTACATATTACCTCTAAGAAAGCGTTGTTCATTTTATTTTAAGTAGTATTTTAAGGTACATGTGAGAATAAATAGACTCAGAATGGAAGACGAGAGACAGGAAGGTCAGAATGTTATACGGGCCTGCGTGTCCAAGTCTAAAGCCTTTGAAAATAAAGTTCGTGCGTTGATTCGTTAGTTCGTTCTCTATTTCTATTTCTATCAATTTTTGTTTCTACAATATGTCCGACCTTTCTTCTTTTCAAAACACGCCTTTTAACTTAAAACTAAAAAGTTTGTTTGTTTAATTAGTTTGTTCCAGAACTGTAATAGTATACACAATGCCATAACGTGACGAAAAACTTCCAATTTTTGAAGGTTTTGCATGAATTTGTTTTCCCACCTTGTGAAGAAACTTCGGCTGAAAATTACCATGTAATAGGAAATTTGCATACATCTGATGCTGCACATTACGTTTGTATTGAGTCCCATATATACACCGTTTTATTTAGTTCCATATATACACAGTTTGTTTTGAGTTCCACGTGTACAAGGTTTGTATTGAGTTCTAAATGTACACATATTTATTCAGTTCCATATGTCTACAGTTTTTTATTGAGTTCGATATTTACACAGTTTTTACTGAGCTCCGTATGTACACAGTTTGTGTTGAGTTCCATATGCACACAGTTTTATTGAGTTGCATATGTACACAGTCTGTAATTGCGTTCCATATGTACACAGTTTTATTGAGTTGCATATGTATAAAGTTTGTATTGTTCCTTATGTTCACAGTAGTATCGATTTCCATGTGTACACAGTTTGTTTTTAGTTCCATATTACAAGGTTTGTATTGAGTTCCATATGTGCACAGTTCTATTGAGTTCCATATGTACATACTTTGTACTGAGCTCCATATGTACGCAGTGTGCATTGAGTTCATATGTACACATTTTTTTAGTTCCATACGTACACAGCTTGTAGTGAGTTCCGAATGTACACAGTTTGTATTAACAATTCAAGATGATTTGACAGTACTAAATATCTGCTTGATAGCAGGGAAAGAAATGTGACGACCAAAGAAAAACACATAATTTATTCCACTCAAGAAATGTAACTAAATAATGCCGGAGAGTAAAAGAGATCGATCCAATATTTATTAGACAACAGTTGCATATGTACACAGTTTAACTGAGTTCCACATGTACACCATTCATATTGAGTTCCACATGTACAAGTTTGTACTGAGTTACATATGAACACAGTTCTTATTGAGTTCCATATGTCCGCAGTTTGTATTGAGTTCCATATGTACACAGTGTGTATTGAGTTTCATTTGTACACAGTTTGCAGTGAGTTCCATATGTACACATTTTTTTTAGTTCCATATGTGCATAGTTTATTGAGTTCTGTAAGTACACAGCTTGTATTGAGTTACATGTGGACACAGTTGCATTGAGTTCCATATGTACACAGTTTTATTTAATTCCATATGTACACATTTCATATTGCGTACCATATGTACACAGTTGTATTAAGTGCCATATTTACACAGTTTGAATTGAGTCCCATATGTACACAGTTGAATTGAGTTCCATATGTACACAGTTTGAATTGAGTCCCATATGTACACATTTGAATTGAGTTCCATATGTACACAGTTTTATTGAGTTCCCTATGTACACAGTTGTACCATATGTGTACAATATGTACACAGTTTTATAGATTTCCATATGTACACAGTTGTACCATATGTGTACAATATGTACACAGTTTTATAGATTTCCATATGTACACAGTTTGTATTTAGTTACATATGCACACAGTTGTATTGAGTTCCATCAAAAATATTGATAACAATAAAATAGTACTATCATACTATTAATATTATTATAGTACTGAAGAGGTTCATGATATATTTTAAACTTTGACATACAACAAAATTAGAATCTGGCAACTTCCACACGGAACAACCTCAATGGCTCGCTGCTCGCTCAGCCGTGAATCAGGGACAGTTGTGCGACAGCCGTGAATCAGTGACAGTTGTGCGACAGCCGTGAATCAGTGACAGTTGTGCGACAGCCGTGAATCAGTGACAGTTGTGCGACAGCCGTGAATCAGTGACAGTTGTGCGACAGCCGTGAATCAGTGACAGTTGTGCGACAGCCACTGCCAGTAGGAGGTACGTGATGGTCTGTGTCTTGAAATAGCTATTGAGTGTTGTAAACTATTTAGTGCTGTAATCCGCAGTTTACATTGTTTACGCAAAACAGTCATGAGTAACACTGATCGTCATACAACACCTCGAAAATTCGAAACTTAGCCTATGCTATATTGTTCTTAAAGCAGGTCGAGGTGGCTAAGCTTTAGTGAATTTCCAAAGTCAATTCATTGAGTTCCTTACTTACTTACTTAGTCATTCCCCTTCTACCGTGAGGTACAGAGCTTTGGAAGAGAGAGCGCCAGACTATCCTATCGGCTGTCTTCCTCCAGTCCTGGTTCCATTCTAGTCCTCGGTCCTTTAAAGATTGTCTAATGTGTCCTGCCAACGGACTCTGGGTCGTCCTGGGGTTCATAGAGTTCCAATTATCCAAATACTAGAGTTCAGTATGTTTGACTGTCTTACTTGCGTTTGTCTGCATGAATTTCAGTGTTTTTCTAATCCTTAAAAATATATATGATCCTTATTCTTTTGTGTTTTTGTTTTTATTTTTACTTCTGTATTTTTCAGACCCCAAGATGAAACGTGTTCAATTAAGTGGTGCACAAAGGAGAAAACTAGCAAATACGAACCAACAAAATGCTTTGGATTTAGTGGCCAAGATTTGAAAGCTGACTAATTTTTTTCACACAAGTTAGACAACCATCAGAAATGGACACCAGTACCACTTCGTTCACTTCAAGGTCAGAATATCATGATGACATTGAGGTCAATGAGGTGTCACAGGCTGGTTCAACTAGCACATGTCTCACTACTGATCTCACGCAACCTGTAAATTCTCTTGATGTCTCTACTGCAAATGTTGATGCAAGTTGCTTTACAAGACAGTCTCAAGTTGAAATAATTTCTGAAAATGAAAGTCTACTGGACTATGGTGAAATGATTCAGTCTGCAAAAGATGAAGCAAATAAAGCAACAGGAAGAGGGTTATGGCTCGATTTCTCTGCTAATGATGTGGCTTATTGGATTGCTTGTAGACCCAGTGACTGTCAACACCACAATGGGCCATTTAACAAAGTTTACCGGACTTTCAATGGTGGCAAACCGGCAAGATACTGTTCACAAAAACTTGTCTTTGGGGCAAAAGCTATTGGTGACTAATACAAGAGAGAGTGGTTATTGTATTCACCATCAACAGGGTCAGTTTACTGTTTTGTTTGTAAACCTTTTGCTCCTAAACGTTCCTCGCGTTTTGTTACAAGAGAAAAGTTCAGTGACTGGCAAAAATAAACAGGGTGAATGAAAAAGCCTACTTTTAATTTGTTATTTCTTGACTCTTTTAAAAATAACGTTTATGAAACAAATATCAAAGTAATTAAAATTAACTGGCAATTATTAAATAAAATGCTGTGACCATTAACATTATAGCTCAACGTGAGAGCTGCTGGGTTTAACACATGACGTCATAGTCGGCCGCCATTTTTGTTGTCTCATGTAACGACAGATTATTTCCACTTTTCTTCTTCTTCTTCCTCGTTCGCCTTCAGACCTCCACATTTATGACTCTAATGAAGGCAGTAGTCAACTCAAGGTTCCCGACATCTCGTTCACCTTCAGACCTCCACATTTATGACTCTAATGAAGGCAGTAGTCAACTCAAGGTTCCCGACATCTCGTTCACCTTCAGACCTCCACATTTATGACTCTAATGAAGGCAGTAGTCAACTCAAGGTTCCCGACATCTCGTTCACCTTCAGACCTCCACATTTATGACTCTAATGAAGGCAGTAGTCAACTCAAGGTTCCCGACATCTCGTTCACCTTCAGACCTCCACATTTATGACTCTAATGCAGGCAGTAGTCATGGTTACCGACATCTCGTTCACCTTCAGACCTCCACATTTATGACTCTAATGAAGGCAGTAGTCAACTCAAGGTTCCCGACATCTCGTTCACCCTCAGACCTCCACATTTATGACTCTAATGAAGGCAGTAGTCAACTCAAGGTTCCCGACATCTCGTTCACCTTCAGACCTCCACATTTATGACTCTAATGAAGGCAGTAGTCAACTCAAGGTTCCCGACATCTCGTTCACCTTCAGACCTCCACATTTATGACTCTAATGAAGGCAGTAGTCAACTCAAGGTTCCCGACATCTCGTTCGCCTTCAGACCTCCACATTTATGACTCTAATGAAGGCAGTAGTCAACTCAAGGTTCCCGACATCTCGTTCACCTTCAGACCTCCACATTTATGACTCTAATGAAGGCAGTAGTCATGGTTACCGACATCTCGTTCACCTTCAGACCTCCACATTTATGACTCTAATGAAGGCAGTAGTCAACTCAAGGTTCCCGACATCTCGTTCACCTTCAGACCTCCACATTTATGACTCTAATGAAGGCAGTAGTCAACTCAAGGTTCCCGACATCTCGTTCACCTTCAGACCTCCACATTTATGACTCTAATGAAGGCAGTAGTCAACTCAAGGTTCCCGACATCTCGTTCACCTTCAGACCTCCACATTTATGACTCTAATGAAGGCAGTAGTCAACTCAAGGTTCCCGACATCTCGTTCACCTTCAGACCTCCACATTTATGACTCTAATGAAGGCAGTAGTCAACTCAAGGTTCCCGACATCTCGTTCACCTTCAGACCTCCACATTTATGACTCTAATGAAGGCAGTAGTCAACTCAAGGTTCCCGACATCTCGTTCACCTTCAGACCTCCACATTTATGACTCTAATGAAGGCAGTAGTCAACTCAAGGTTCCCGACATCTCGTTCACCTTCAGACCTCCACATTTATGACTCTAATGAAGGCAGTAGTCAACTCAAGGTTCCCGACATCTCGTTCACCTTCAGACCTCCACATTTATGACTCTAATGAAGGCAGTAGTCAACTCAAGGTTCCCGACATCTCGTTCACCTTCAGACCTCCACATTTATGACTCTAATGAAGGCAGTAGTCAACTCAAGGTTCCCGACATCTCGTTCACCTTCAGACCTCCACATTTATGACTCTAATGAAGGCAGTAGTCAACTCAAGGTTCCCGACATCTCGTTCACCTTCAGACCTCCACATTTATGACTCTAATGAAGGCAGTAGTCAACTCAAGGTTCCCGACATCTCGTTCACCTTCAGACCTCCACATTTATGACTCTAATGAAGGCAGTAGTCAACTCAAGGTTCCCGACATCTCGTTCACCTTCAGACCTCCACATTTATGACTCTAATGAAGGCAGTAGTCAACTCAAGGTTCCCGACATCTCGTTCACCTTCAGACCTCCACATTTATGACTCTAATGAAGGCAGTAGTCAACTCAAGGTTCCCGACATCTCGTTCACCTTCAGACCTCCACATTTATGACTCTAATGAAGGCAGTAGTCAACTCAAGGTTCCCGACATCTCGTTCACCTTCAGACCTCCACATTTATGACTCTAATGAAGGCAGTAGTCAACTCAAGGTTCCCGACATCTCGTTCACCTTCAGACCTCCACATTTATGACTCTAATGAAGGCAGTAGTCAACTCAAGGTTCCCGACATCTCGTTCACCTTCAGACCTCCACATTTATGACTCTAATGAAGGCAGTAGTCAACTCAAGGTTCCCGACATCTCGTTCACCTTCAGACCTCCACATTTATGACTCTAATGAAGGCAGTAGTCAACTCAAGGTTCCCGACATCTCGTTCACCTTCAGACCTCCACATTTATGACTCTAATGAAGGCAGTAGTCAACTCAAGGTTCCCGACATCTCGTTCACCTTCAGACCTCCACATTTATGGCTCTAATGAAGGCAGTAGTCAACTCAAGGTTCCCGACATCTCGTTCACATTCAAACTACCACATTTATGACTCTAATGAAGGCAGTAGTCAACTCAGGGTTCCCGATATCTCGTTCGCCTTCAGACCTCCACATTTATGACTCTAATGAAGGCAGTAGTCAACTCAAGGTTCCCGACATCTCGTTCACATTCAAACTACCACATTTATGACTCTAATGAAGGCAGTAGTCAACTCAGGGTTCCCGACATCTCGTTCGCCTTCAGACCTCCACATTTATGACTCTAATGAAGGCAGTAGTCAACTCAAGGTTCCCGACATCTCGTTCACCTTCAGACTTCCACATTTATGACTCTAATGAAGGCAGTAGTCAACTCAAGGTTCCCGACATCTCGTTCACCTTCAGACCTCCACATTTATGACTCTAATGAAGGCAGTAGTCAACTCAAGGTTCCCGACATCTCGTTCACCTTCAGACCTCCACATTTATGACTCTAATGAAGGCAGTAGTCAACTCAAGGTTCCCGACATCTCGTTCACCTTCAGACCTCCACATTTATGACTCTAATGAAGGCAGTAGTCAACTCAAGGTTCCCGACATCTCGTTCACCTTCAGACCTCCACATTTATGACTCTAATGAAGGCAGTAGTCAACTCAAGGTTCCCGACATCTCGTTCACCTTCAGACCTCCACATTTATGACTCTAATGAAGGCAGTAGTCAACTCAAGGTTCCCGACATCTCGTTCACCTTCAGACCTCCACATTTATGACTCTAATGAAGGCAGTAGTCAACTCAAGGTTCCCGACATCTCGTTCGCCTTCAGACCTCCACATTTATGACTCTAATGAAGGCAGTAGTCAACTCAAGGTTCCCGACATCTCGTTCACATTCAAACTACCACATTTATGACTCTAATGAAGGCAGTAGTCAACTCAAGGTTCCCGACATCTCGTTCACCTTCAGACCTCCACATTTATGACTCTAATGAAGGCAGTAGTCAACTCAAGGTTCCCGACATCTCGTTCACCTTCAGACCTCCACATTTATGACTCTAATGAAGGCAGTAGTCAACTCAAGGTTCCCGACATCTCGTTCGCCTTCAGACCTCCACATTTATGACTCTAATGAAGGCAGTAGTCAACTCAAGGTTCCCGACATCTCGTTCGCCTTCAGACCTCCACATTTATGACTCTAATGAAGGCAGTAGTCAACTCAAGGTTCCCGACATCTCGTTCACCTTCAGACCTCCACATTTATGACTCTAATGAAGGCAGTAGTCAACTCAAGGTTCCCGACATCTCGTTCACCTTCAGACCTCCACATTTATGACTCTAATGAAGGCAGTAGTCAACTCAAGGTTCCCGACATCTCGTTCACCTTCAGACCTCCACATTTATGACTCTAATGAAGGCAGTAGTCAACTCAAGGTTCCCGACATCTCGTTCACCTTCAGACCTCCACATTTATGACTCTAATGAAGGCAGTAGTCAACTCAAGGTTCCCGACATCTCGTTCACCTTCAGACCTCCACATTTATGACTCTAATGAAGGCAGTAGTCAACTCAAGGTTCCCGACATCTCGTTCGCCTTCAGACCTCCACATTTATGACTCTAATGAAGGCAGTAGTCAACTCAAGGTTCCCGACATCTCGTTCACCTTCAGACCTCCACATTTATGACTCTAATGAAGGCAGTAGTCAACTCAAGGTTCCCGACATCTCGTTCGCCTTCAGACCTCCACATTTATGACTCTAATGAAGGCAGTAGTCAACTCAAGGTTCCCGACATCTCGTTCACCTTCAGACCTCCACATTTATGACTCTAATGAAGGCAGTAGTCAACTCAAGGTTCCCGACATCTCGTTCACCTTCAGACCTCCACATTTATGACTCTAATGAAGGCAGTAGTCAACTCAAGGTTCCCGACATCTCGTTCACCTTCAGACCTCCACATTTATGACTCTAATGAAGGCAGTAGTCAACTCAAGGTTCCCGACATCTCGTTCACCTTCAGACCTCCACATTTATGACTCTAATGAAGGCAGTAGTCAACTCAAGGTTCCCGACATCTCGTTCACCTTCAGACCTCCACATTTATGACTCTAATGAAGGCAGTAGTCAACTCAAGGTTCCCGACATCTCGTTCACCTTCAGACCTCCACATTTATGACTCTAATGAAGGCAGTAGTCAACTCAAGGTTCCCGACATCTCGTTCACCTTCAGACCTCCACATTTATGACTCTAATGAAGGCAGTAGTCAACTCAAGGTTCCCGACATCTCGTTCACCTTCAGACCTCCACATTTATGACTCTAATGAAGGCAGTAGTCAACTCAAGGTTCCCGACATCTCGTTCACCTTCAGACCTCCACATTTATGACTCTAATGAAGGCAGTAGTCAACTCAAGGTTCCCGACATCTCGTTCACCTTCAGACCTCCACATTTATGACTCTAATGAAGGCAGTAGTCAACTCAAGGTTCCCGACATCTCGTTCACCTTCAGACCTCCACATTTATGACTCTAATGAAGGCAGTAGTCAACTCAAGGTTCCCGACATCTCGTTCACCTTCAGACCTCCACATTTATGACTCTAATGAAGGCAGTAGTCAACTCAAGGTTCCCGACATCTCGTTCACCTTCAGACCTCCACATTTATGACTCTAATGAAGGCAGTAGTCAACTCAAGGTTCCCGACATCTCGTTCACCCTCAGACCTCCACATTTATGACTCTAATGAAGGCAGTAGTCAACTCAAGGTTCCCGACATCTCGTTCGCCTTCAGACCTCCACATTTATGACTCTAATGAAGGCAGTAGTCAACTCAAGGTTCCCGACATCTCGTTCACCTTCAGACCTCCACATTTATGACTCTAATGAAGGCAGTAGTCAACTCAAGGTTCCCGACATCTCGTTCACCTTCAGACCTCCACATTTATGACTCTAATGAAGGCAGTAGTCAACTCAAGGTTCCCGACATCTCGTTCGCCTTCAGACCTCCACATTTATGACTCTAATGAAGGCAGTAGTCAACTCAAGGTTCCCGACATCTCGTTCACCCTCAGACCTCCACATTTATGACTCTAATGAAGGCAGTAGTCAACTCAAGGTTCCCGACATCTCGTTCACCTTCAGACCTCCACATTTATGACTCTAATGAAGGCAGTAGTCAACTCAAGGTTCCCGACATCTCGTTCGCCTTCAGACCTCCACATTTATGACTCTAATGAAGGCAGTAGTCAACTCAAGGTTCCCGACATCTCGTTCACCTTCAGACCTCCACATTTATGACTCTAATGAAGGCAGTAGTCAACTCAAGGTTCCCGACATCTCGTTCGCCTTCAGACCTCCACATTTATGACTCTAATGAAGGCAGTAGTCAACTCAAGGTTCCCGACATCTCGTTCACCTTCAGACCTCCACATTTATGACTCTAATGAAGGCAGTAGTCAACTCAAGGTTCCCGACATCTCGTTCACCTTCAGACCTCCACATTTATGACTCTAATGAAGGCAGTAGTCAACTCAAGGTTCCCGACATCTCGTTCACCTTCAGACTGCCACATTTATGACTCTAATGAAGGCAGTAGTCAACTCAAGGTTCCCGACATCTCGTTCACCTTCAGACCTCCACATTTATGACTCTAATGAAGGCAGTAGTCAACTCAAGGTTCCCGACATCTCGTTCGCCTTCAGACCTCCACATTTATGACTCTAATGAAGGCAGTAGTCAACTCAAGGTTCCCGACATCTCGTTCGCCTTCAGACCTCCACATTTATGACTCTAATGAAGGCAGTAGTCAACTCAAGGTTCCCGACATCTCGTTCGCCTTCAGACCTCCACATTTATGACTCTAATGAAGGCAGTAGTCAACTCAAGGTTCCCGACATCTCGTTCGCCTTCAGACCTCCACATTTATGACTCTAATGAAGGCAGTAGTCAACTCAAGGTTCCCGACATCTCGTTCGCCTTCAGACCTCCACATTTATGACTCTAATGAAGGCAGTAGTCAACTCAAGGTTCCCGACATCTCGTTCGCCTTCAGACCTCCACATTTATGACTCTAATGAAGGCAGTAGTCAACTCAAGGTTCCCGACATCTCGTTCACCTTCAGACCTCCACATTTATGACTCTAATGAAGGCAGTAGTCAACTCAAGGTTCCCGACATCTCGTTCACCTTCAGACCTCCACATTTATGACTCTAATGAAGGCAGTAGTCAACTCAAGGTTCCCGACATCTCGTTCACCTTCAGACCTCCACATTTATGACTCTAATGAAGGCAGTAGTCAACTCAAGGTTCCCGACATCTCGTTCACCTTCAGACCTCCACATTTATGACTCTAATGAAGGCAGTAGTCAACTCAAGGTTCCCGACATCTCGTTCACCTTCAGACCTCCACATTTATGACTCTAATGAAGGCAGTAGTCAACTCAAGGTTCCCGACATCTCGTTCGCCTTCAGACCTCCACATTTATGACTCTAATGAAGGCAGTAGTCAACTCAAGGTTCCCGACATCTCGTTCACCTTCAGACCTCCACATTTATGACTCTAATGAAGGCAGTAGTCAACTCAAGGTTCCCGACATCTCGTTCGCCTTCAGACCTCCACATTTATGACTCTAATGAAGGCAGTAGTCAACTCAAGGTTCCCGACATCTCGTTCACCTTCAGACCTCCACATTTATGACTCTAATGAAGGCAGTAGTCAACTCAAGGTTCCCGACATCTCGTTCACCTTCAGACCTCCACATTTATGACTCTAATGAAGGCAGTAGTCAACTCAAGGTTCCCGACATCTCGTTCACCTTCAGACCTCCACATTTATGACTCTAATGAAGGCAGTAGTCAACTCAAGGTTCCCGACATCTCGTTCACCTTCAGACCTCCACATTTATGACTCTAATGAAGGCAGTAGTCAACTCAAGGTTCCCGACATCTCGTTCACCTTCAGACCTCCACATTTATGACTCTAATGAAGGCAGTAGTCAACTCAAGGTTCCCGACATCTCGTTCACCTTCAGACCTCCACATTTATGACTCTAATGAAGGCAGTAGTCAACTCAAGGTTCCCGACATCTCGTTCACCTTCAGACCTCCACATTTATGACTCTAATGAAGGCAGTAGTCAACTCAAGGTTCCCGACATCTCGTTCGCCTTCAGACCTCCACATTTATGACTCTAATGAAGGCAGTAGTCAACTCAAGGTTCCCGACATCTCGTTCACCTTCAGACCTCCACATTTATGACTCTAATGAAGGCAGTAGTCAACTCAAGGTTCCCGACATCTCGTTCACCTTCAGACCTCCACATTTATGACTCTAATGAAGGCAGTAGTCAACTCAAGGTTCCCGACATCTCGTTCACCTTCAGACCTCCACATTTATGACTCTAATGAAGGCAGTAGTCAACTCAAGGTTCCCGACATCTCGTTCGCCTTCAGACCTCCACATTTATGACTCTAATGAAGGCAGTAGTCAACTCAAGGTTCCCGACATCTCGTTCGCCTTCAGACCTCCACATTTATGACTCTAATGAAGGCAGTAGTCAACTCAAGGTTCCCGACATCTCGTTCACCTTCAGACCTCCACATTTATGACTCTAATGAAGGCAGTAGTCAACTCAAGGTTCCCGACATCTCGTTCACCTTCAGACCTCCACATTTATGACTCTAATGAAGGCAGTAGTCAACTCAAGGTTCCCGACATCTCGTTCACCTTCAGACCTCCACATTTATGACTCTAATGAAGGCAGTAGTCAACTCAAGGTTCCCGACATCTCGTTCACCTTCAGACCTCCACATTTATGACTCTAATGAAGGCAGTAGTCAACTCAAGGTTCCCGACATCTCGTTCACCTTCAGACCTCCACATTTATGACTCTAATGAAGGCAGTAGTCAACTCAAGGTTCCCGACATCTCGTTCGCCTTCAGACCTCCACATTTATGACTCTAATGAAGGCAGTAGTCAACTCAAGGTTCCCGACATCTCGTTCACCTTCAGACCTCCACATTTATGACTCTAATGAAGGCAGTAGTCAACTCAAGGTTCCCGACATCTCGTTCGCCTTCAGACCTCCACATTTATGACTCTAATGAAGGCAGTAGTCAACTCAAGGTTCCCGACATCTCGTTCACCTTCAGACCTCCACATTTATGACTCTAATGAAGGCAGTAGTCAACTCAAGGTTCCCGACATCTCGTTCACCTTCAGACCTCCACATTTATGACTCTAATGAAGGCAGTAGTCAACTCAAGGTTCCCGACATCTCGTTCACCTTCAGACCTCCACATTTATGACTCTAATGAAGGCAGTAGTCAACTCAAGGTTCCCGACATCTCGTTCACCTTCAGACCTCCACATTTATGACTCTAATGAAGGCAGTAGTCAACTCAAGGTTCCCGACATCTCGTTCACCTTCAGACCTCCACATTTATGACTCTAATGAAGGCAGTAGTCAACTCAAGGTTCCCGACATCTCGTTCACCTTCAGACCTCCACATTTATGACTCTAATGAAGGCAGTAGTCAACTCAAGGTTCCCGACATCTCGTTCACCTTCAGACCTCCACATTTATGACTCTAATGAAGGCAGTAGTCAACTCAAGGTTCCCGACATCTCGTTCACCTTCAGACCTCCACATTTATGACTCTAATGAAGGCAGTAGTCAACTCAAGGTTCCCGACATCTCGTTCGCCTTCAGACCTCCACATTTATGACTCTAATGAAGGCAGTAGTCAACTCAAGGTTCCCGACATCTCGTTCACCTTCAGACCTCCACATTTATGACTCTAATGAAGGCAGTAGTCAACTCAAGGTTCCCGACATCTCGTTCGCCTTCAGACCTCCACATTTATGACTCTAATGAAGGCAGTAGTCAACTCAAGGTTCCCGACATCTCGTTCGCCTTCAGACCTCCACATTTATGACTCTAATGAAGGCAGTAGTCAACTCAAGGTTCCCGACATCTCGTTCACCCTCAGACCTCTACATTTATGACTCTAATGAAGGCAGTAGTCAACTCAAGGTTCCCGACATCTCGTTCACATTCAAACTACCACATTTATGACTCTAATGAAGGCAGTAGTCAACTCAAGGTTCCCGACATCTCGTTCGCCTTCAGACCTCCACATTTATGGCTCTAATAAAGGCAGTAGTCAACTCAAGGTTCCCGACATCTCGTTCACATTCAAACTACCACATTTATGACTCTAATGAAGGCAGTAGTCAACTCAAGGTTCCCGACATCTCGTTCGCCTTCAGACCTCCACATTTATGGCTCTAATAAAGGCAGTAGTCAACTCAAGGTTCCCGACATCTCGTTCACATTCAAACTACCACATTTATGACTCTAATGAAGGCAGTAGTCAACTCAAGGTTCTCGACATCTCGTTCACCTTCAGACCTCCACATTTATGACTCTAATGAAGGCAGTAGTCAACTCAAGGTTCCCGACATCTCGTTCACATTCAAACTACCACATTTATGACTCTAATGAAGGCAGTAGTCAACTCAAGGTTCCCGACATCTCGTTCGCATTCAGACCTCCACATTTATGGCTCTAATAAAGGCAGTAGTCAACCCAAGGTTCCCGACATCTCGTTCGCCTTCAGACCTCCACATTTATGACTCTAATGAAGGCAGTAGTCAACTCAAGGTTCCCGACATCTCGTTCGCCTTCAGACCTCCACATTTATGGCTCTAATAAAGGCAGTAGTCAACTTAAGGTTCTCGACATCTCGTTCGCCTTCAGACCGCCACATTTATGACTCTAATGAAGGCAGTAGTCAACTCAAGGTTCCCGACATCTCGTTCGCCTTCAGACCGCCACATTTATGACTCTAATGAAGGCAGTAGTTAACTCAAGGTCCCCGACATCTCGTTCGCCTTCAGACCTCCACATTTATGACTCTAATGAAGGCAGTAGTCAACTTAAGGTTCGCGACATCTCGTTCGCCTTCAGACCTCCACAGTTATGACTCTAATGAAGGCAGTAGTCAACTCAAGGTTCCCGACATCTCGTTCACCCTCTGACCTCCACATTTATAACTCTAATGAAGGCAGTAGTCAACTCAGGGTTCCCGACATCTCGTTCACACTCATACCTCCACATTTATGACTCTAATGAAGGCAGTAGTCAACTCAAGGTTCCCGACATCTCGTTCGCCTTCAGACCGCCACATTTATGACTCTAATGAAGGCAGTAGTTAACTCAAGGTCCCCGACATCTCGTTCGCCTTCAGACCTCCACATTTATGACTCTAATGAAGGCAGTAGTCAACTTAAGGTTCCCGACATCTCGTTCGCCTTCAGACCTCCACATTTATGACTCTAATGAAGGCAGTAGTCAACTCAAGGTTCCCGACATCTCGTTCACCCTCAGACCTCCACATTTATAACTCTAATGAAGGCAGTAGTCAACTCAGGGTTCCCGACATCTCGTTCACACTCAGACCTCCACATTTATGACTCTAATGAAGGCAGTAGTCAACTCAAGGTACCCGACATCTCGTTCGCTTTCTGACCTCCACATTTATGACTCTAATGAATTCAGTAGTCAACTCAAGGTACCCGACATCTCGTTCGCCTTCAGACCTCCACATTTATGACTCTAATGAAGGCAGTAGTCAACTCAAGGTTCCCGACATTTCGTTCACCCTCAGACCTCCACATTTATGACTCTAATGAAGGCAGTAGTCAACTCAAGGTTCCCGACATCTCCAAACAGTTTTTCGTTGACAGAAGTCCGTTGTTGCCATATGCTACTCCGTTCATTTCTGTAGGTTGGGCAGTACTGCAGCAGGTGTTCGACTGTCATCGGGCTGGTACCGCAGGTGCAGAGATCTGTTGCACCAATTTTGTATTTGTGGTATAGATGGTGTCTCAATCTGTTGTGTCCAGTGCGTAGTCGAAAAATGATGACGTGTTCTTTCCTGGATAGTTGATGATATGCATCATTTTTCAAATGGCCCGGGTGCTCTCTTTTCCATTTGGACTTGAATGTAGCCTTTATAGTAGTCTTTGCCGTTGCGTAAGTTGTCTCTATATCATTTTGTTGTAAGGCACCTCCATCCTTAGCAGGTTTGTCTGCCTCCTCATTTCCTGGTATGTTGCAATGGGCTGGTATCCACTGGATAGTGTTTTGTTGAAGCATTTGGCCAGTCTTTCAAGGGAGATTATCAGATCTTTCAATCCTTTAGCTTGGTGTCACTTCAGCGCTGATATTACTGAGAGGTCATCTGTAAAGATTACTATCTGTTTTTCTGCCTGTGCTTTGCATTCAATAAGAGTTTCCGCTGCCTCTTTCAGGGCTACTGCTTCAGCACTGAAGTTATTGCAGTATTTGCTCGTGCCAATTTCCAAAGAGTGGATTCTATTCTTTAATTTTATGAGGATGCCGGCACCCCGATTTTCAACTACATTTTTTGCTGAACCATCAGTATATGCATGTGTCCAAAGCTTTGCTGGGAATTTTTGGTCAATATACTTGTTGCTATACACTTTCTTTGTGTTTCTGCCTGTGTTCCCTTACTTTCAATGCCTGGAATATCAGATTTTAACTCAAGAAAGCATCTTATTTTCCACAGTGGGATAGTTGTGCTTGTTGGGGTTTTCTTTGCAACTGTGCTTGCTAGCATGGAATTTTGCTAATTTTTCTTTTGCTTGGGCCACAAAGTTAGTTCGCTTGAGCCTGCGTCTTCCTAGCCTATTCATTATTTGGAATATGGGGTGTCCTTCGAGTCTCTTAACATTTTCGGCTTGTTGTAGTAAGGTGACCAGACGTCCCGGTTTTCCCGGGAGAGTCCCGGTTTTCGACCATTTTTGATAATTTGTCCCGACTTTTTTTCGATGCAATCCGGGACGCCAATTTGTCCCGGTTTTGGACGAATTTGCCAATTTGGCATAAATCTCACAGATTAAAAAAAAAATTATTATTCCATGGCTGACTTGAGGGAATTTTTAATTATTAGTGAACTGGCGCCGAAACAGCACAAGAGGTTGTCAGGACCGCGAATTAGTTTTGTAGTTCCAATGTGATATTCGCAGTTATTTGAAATTTTAGGTAGTGGTAAAGTATCAAGATTTTGCGTACGGTATACGTTTATTTAATTTAAACGGTGAACTATTTGTGCATCTTTTGTTATTGTTATAAGAAAATGGTACCAAAGCGTAAATGCAGTTTCAATGAAGATTTACAAAAGGAATATCCGTTTACAAAAAGAGTATATCAAATTTCAATGTACGATACAATATATGTGCCTCCGGGTTTTCGATGAGCAATAGTGGACGGGGTGATAATAAGAACCGCATAAGCAATGAGAAACATAAGAGAGCCGTCGTTACAGCTGCATCAAGCTCGTCGTTAACCACTTTCTTCAGAGCTGATAAAATTGGTGACCAAGAAGAGCAATTAGCTGCTATAGAAGGCGCCTTTGCATACCATACAGTGCTACACAATCATACTTTCAGGTCTATGGATTGCACATCAAAATTACTTCAGGTTACTTTAGAGCCAAAATTTGCATGTGCACGTACGAAAACAGAAGCCATTATTCGAAATGTCTTGGCACCCCATAATCTAAATGAGTCAAGGTGTGGCCTAGAAAAGTCTACATTTATTTCTGTACTGACAGATGCATCTAACCACAAAGAATTCAAGATTTTTCCTTTGCTTGTCAGATACTTTGATCACAGTAATGGAGTGAAAATTAAAATATTAGAGTTAAAGTCATTGCTAGGTGAAACATCTGATATTGTAAGTAGTTTTCTTAATGACTGCATAACTGAAAATGGTTTAGACAGGAAAGTAGTTGGCTTATGCGCAGACAACACAAATTCCAATTTTAGAGGTGCTGAAAGGAAAGTACAGAACAATGTTTTAAAAAAACTGCAAGAAAACCTTGGACATGGTCTTATAGGAGTTGGGTGTGCAGGTCATATTTTCACAACACTGTTCGAGCAGCTGCAGATGTACTGCCTGTTGATGTCGAGCTGATTATTGCTAAAATTTATCTACTCTTCAAATCATACACAGTACGAGTTGAAAGACTCAAGGAGTTTTGCCAGTTTGTGGAAACAGACTTCCAGATGATCTTAGGTTATGCTCAGACCAGGTGGCTTGCTCTGCTGCCTGCTGTTGAAAGGGTTCTTCAGATGTTCCTGCCTCTAAAATCATATTTTCAATCTCAAGACAGATGCCCAGTTTTTATACAGCCATTCTTTGAAAATCCTCTATCTGAGGTGTGACGTACGTCTAAGTATGACAAATGAATTTCCCTGACTCGATGGATTATAACAGAATATTGGCCTCTCATAACTTTAGAACCCCTGATCATCTGTTGTAACTTTAACCTGCATGCAGCATTTCCACGAGAATTTTACACGCTGGATCAAAGCCAGGCTGATCTTCAGAATTCAACGTGGGGCGGTATACGATCTAAAGAAATCAGGGAACTCCCAGCTAACGTAGTTAGCTTCTCGAGAAATTTTTCGCACTCTCATGCGAGCAGCCTGAAACGAAGAAAATCGGTAGACCGGGGGAAACGGAGGAATCGCAGCGGTTAACACAACGGCGAGGTACCTCGGATTCTGCTCTACTTCAAGAAAAGTGTGAAAACCTAACACGTCCTATTTAAGTTACATTTGAGAAGTATAAATAAAGAACTCCGAAAACTGCATTTTATCGTTCGTTCTGACAGAATCCTAGTTTCACTAGCATAGTCGGATTCCTGCTAGATTTCATCTACCTTCGTTGACTATTGGAGTGTATTCTTTCTGCGCAGACAGTAATTTATACATTAGCTTCGAGTGATCAGTGGTCTAGTTATTTCAATTTATTTCATTGGATTGTGGTGTAAATTTAACCTTATTAAATAAACCCATTTTCAAAGTTCTAGTGCAAACTAATGTTACAGCTAAAAGTATTTCCTAATACAATTAACGCGTAAATTAATTTTGCAGACGTTAAAGAGAATTATAACAAGTAAATCCAGTTTAGTTCTGTATAGATAGATGTGCTTTTGATTATTTTAACTCACGGGGAGTTTTCCTGATTTGTTAATTGACGACGCTAATAAAGAAAATAGGCTAACTGTAATTTATCGCGTGTCAGATTATAATATGATTTGTAATGCATTTCTTGTTTTGATTATCTTTCATTCAGAACGATCATTCAACCTGCATCCCAGCAATTATTAATTATATACAGAGTTCTGCCAACTCAATTCGATAACTCCAGTAACATATGAACCTTTTTAAAGCTAAACTTGTGGCCACCTGTAATGGGCCGAGGAAGTGGAGGGGAACTGCGGTAAGACGTGGAATACGATGGATGGGTTTGAAAAAAAATCGAAAAAAGGTGATTCGTCTTACAAGGACAAAAGGCAAAGAAAATAGTCTACGTTACGGCCACAAGGCCTTCGTCAGGAAAGGAAAGAAAGTGAAGGCTAGATAGGACACATAAAAACTAAATAAAATAAAAACTGGGTACTTCCCTGAAAGGCAAGAACCGAAATTCTATCAAAATCGCTGTCTGTTTATAAGCGCGTGGCTGAACAGAAAGTGACTTCCGCCGCCGGATGTACACAATGCATACTAAGAAACTAAAAAACGAAACCGGAAAATAAACTACCCAACGTGATAAAAGTGGGGACTGGAAATAGAAAGGGACAGAATGAGTGGGAGATAAATAAATATGAAATAAAAAAATGTATATGGCATACAAATAGAAGAATGGGATGAGAGTGGAAAGAGTAAAATAGAGCAAGAGAGGAGAGGGTGACCTCAGACTATTTGTATGCCATATACATTTTTTTTGGTCAATTATCATCCTGTAATCCGTGTTCCAAGTCTCGGGCCTTTCTTTTCTTGAGCGGCATTTTTTTCTACATCCATCAACCTTATTCCTTACCCATACAGATGCTCAAGTACCTTTCCTCTTTCCTAGAACTGACTGCACCTGCTCTATGCAGTAACAAGGGAACTGCATACTTCATTTTATTTTATGTAAACGATTAAGGCAACAATGTTTGGGTTTTTTCATGGCGCACACTGTTTTACACCCCAACACTACGCCCGCTAGTTTAACCCTGTTGTCTTTAAACATAAAAACAAATAAACTAAGCTCTCTGGAAATACTAATTAAAAAATACCAACCCGATTTTGTTTTTCTGCAAGAAACCAGAGTTATTTCAAACTTTCGGGCCAAACAACTTACAACAAAACTAGGTTTAAGAAACGGTTGGTTTAGTATAGGGACATCACACACAGGTGTAGCGATCTTACAAGTATCAGAAGACTGGGAAATAACACACCATAACACGGACACTAACGGCAGAATAGTTTGTATCCAAATAAAAAATAAACAAAGCGAACAAGACACATACACATTAGTCAATATATACGCTCCCAGTCAAAAAGTAAACCAACCAGCTTTTTATAGAGAACTCTCTGACTTTTTGTCACCGCATTACAAAGGAGGGAACTTAATTTTAGGAGGGGATTTTAATTGTGTCATGTCTGACCTAGATCTTGCCGGTCGAACCTTACAAAGACAGAACACATATGTAAATAAGAATCAGACATCTCCGTGGAAGATATTACAAACTATTTTAGAAGAGCATAGTCTAAAGGATACCTTTAGAAGTGTTGAACCAAATAATAGATCGTACACATTTATAGATAAGACACACCCAGGCTTACGACGAGCATCTAGGATAGATATGATATATACATCAGAAATTTACAAGGTACAAAAAGCACAACATATTAACAGAACACTCGACTTCACAGACCATAAAGCAGTTTATACAGTGTTAGGTATAGGGACGCCCATTATAACATCTAAAAGATCTCCACATTGGAAGTTTAATAATAGTTTACTTAAACATGATTTCTTCACAAAGGAAATAACGCAGCTCATATTAGGATACACAGAACAGACCCCTGAACAAAATATTGCAGGATATTGGGACCTATTAAAAAACACCATAAAAGAGAGGACACAGGTCCTGGCAACCTACATACACAGGACATCCAAAACACAAGAAAAGTTATTAGAACAAGCAATCAAACTGACAAAAAAGATAGACAAAACTGACCCGGTTATTCAGATGTTACAAGACCAGTTAGAACAGCATAAACAACATATATACAAAGGTGCAATGCTGAGAACGAAGTTATATACAACACAAGAGACTCCAAACAAACAGTACTTGGCAATAGAACAGAACGTTCAACAAAATAAGCAGATCCGCCAAATACTAGATAACAATGGACAATTGCAAACGAACAACATAAACATATGTCAGACCATCTTGGAATTTTATAAACATTTATACACGAAAGAAGGAACAAGAACAGACACGCAAAAAATTTTTTTAAAGTACACAAAACCTCTTACAGAACAAGAAAATAAAAATTTAGACCAAGTTATAACACTCGAAAATTTGAGAGAGGCAGTAAACACACTAAACAGAGATAAGTCCCCGGGCCCAGATGGCCTTACATCAGAATTCTATACTTTCTTTTTTCCAGTTCTCGGACCACTATTAATGAAAGTTTTTGAGGAAGCCTTTCAGAAGGGCGAACTTCCTAAAAGTTTAAACCAGTCGTACATAGTACTCTTACCAAAAGAAAAAACAGACAGAAAGCTACTAAAAAATTATAGACCCATATCACTTCTAAACACTGACTACAAAATTTTAACTAAAACTCTAACTAATAAATTGAAACCATTCATGCATATCCTAACTCATGACGACCAACAGAACAGCGTGCCACAGAGAAATATAAGTAAACATACACACTTTTTTAGAGACCTGATTAACTACGCGTCAGACAAACAGCACGAGGCCGCTATTTTGTCGTTGGACCAAGAAAAAGCCTTCGACAGGGTATCCCATTCTTTTTTCCACAAAACTCTGCTTGCCTGTAATGTAGGACCATACTTTAGGAAATGGATAGAAATTATATACAAAACACCCCGAAAGTAGACTTTTAATAAATCACACAATCACAGACCCATTTATTCTAACTAGGTCAGTCAGGCAAGGCTGTCCACTCTCGCCTTTGCTATATGTACTGTCAATAGAACCCGTGTTAGAGAAAATTAGACAAGACACAAACATCACAAGGGTTTTCATTCCAGGCCAAGGTCAAAGAAAATTAGCCGCCTACGCGGACGACACGATATTTTTCCCAACCAAAATTTCATCTATTCAAAATATTTTAAACACCTTTAATGAGTTTGGACGAGCCAGTGAAGCAAAATTAAACATTCAGAAGTCAAAGTTAATGGGAATAGGTAAATGGAGAAACAGATCAGACTTCCCCTTTCAGTTGCTACAAGTAAATGAAATAAAAATTTACGGTATTACATACACCGCCACTCCAACACAAAGGAATACAGAGGTGTGGAAAAACTTGTTAGAGAAAATAAAAAACAGACTAGAAAGATATAAATACAAAACTACTACAATTTTCGGAAGATCGGTTTTAATCAACACTTTTATTCTACCTAAATTGATTTACATAGCAAATGTTCAAATCATTCCTCAAGAAATTATTACAGGAATAAACAAACTAATAAGAACTTTCTTATTTCGCAACACCTTACACTGTATAAAGCATAAAACGTTAATACAACCCAAAGATAAAGGGGGAGTATCTTTACAAGATATAGCAACTAAAATAAAAGCTTTAAGAATCAAGTACATAGGAGAAATAGTAAAAAATCCTGAACAATACCCTTTAGCTCATTATTATATTGGTCTGAGATTATCTAACGTATGTCGTTACAAAAACAATCAACCTCATTATTTTGGCACTTTACCACGGTTCTACAAACAATGCATACAGAGCATACAATGAAACACACCTTTATTACAACAAAATACACGTTCCATTTACAGAAATCTTATTAGTGTACAAGAACCCTCATTAGTGACAAGGATAAAACGTGGGTACAATTATTTTATAACTGATTACCAACCTATTTTTAAGAGCCTACACGAGTTACCACTTGCTCCACCCGCAAAGGAAGTCACGTTTAGATTATTATATAACATGACACCCATTAGGCAAAGACTTGTTGCACAGTGGAAGAACCTCCCAAAATGCAAATTATGTAATACCAATACACAGGAGACAGAAGATCATTTGTTTTTTTACTGTAGTACAGTCACTCCTACAATAGGAATTTTGAAAAAGTATAGACAGTATAGAGCTATCATGCTGAATTCCCTACCAAAGTGCACACAACAAGTAGAACTGAAACTTTTGAGCCTGATAGTGGAATTTAAATATTTAGTCTGGATTTGTAGGAACTGCGCGGCGTTTGAAGGGAAACAGTACAACGCCCACTTATTCTCAAAATTATTCTTACAAAAAACACAATATATCAAAGGTTGAAGGGATTGAGGGTGGGGAGGGCATAAAACTAATTTTAACCTAGAGAATTGACTGCACATATGTTTAAAATAATTATAGCCATGTTTTGGCTTTCTGGATGCAAGTTTCAATTGGTATGTGAAGGTTTTTATTTGGAAACTTTCTTTCAAATGTGCCAGTGAGTGAGAGTACGTGTTTATTTTATATGCATTATACAATGTACAGGTGTTTGTAAATTGTAAAAGGATTTTTTTTTTTTTAAAAAAAAAAAAAAAAAAAAATCAAATAAAACAAAATATAATTAAAAAAAATAAATAAAAACGGAGCGAACGTAGGTATGTACGTGAATGTATTTATCGGTATGTAGGTGCGTTTTTTTTTTTTTTTTTTCTCTTCTTCATGTTTCTTCTCAAATGTTTTGACTAATTTCGGAAACTCTAAACAGTAGCTCATGTGTACATGTGAAAGTGTGAGCAAGTGTAAGTTTCTGGATATAAAATACTATGAACTAAACGGGATTTTGTTTAGCCTATAAACCATATTAATTTTTTTTATTTTTTTTTTTTATTTTTTTTTTTATCTTATAAAAAAAAAAAAAAAGGAGTGGAACACGAAACTATTTTTGACGGCGTAACTGCCTTACATAAATTAAAATGTATGTGTCACGAAATAAAGTAATACCGTAGTGCAAGTCGGGTTTAGTGTGAAAAGAATTAACAGCGCTAAGCGGGGGATAGCTGTACTAATCAAATGTAAGTAAAAGTGTTTTACCAAATAGCGGTAACGTTGACTGGGTCCTTAAAACCTTGCTTGACGAAACATACGATGTTTATAACGTTGGTTCCGACGCCAAAAACGTCGATCATGTTACACGCAACCGTGTATATATATAATATATAGTCCACTGACAAATTAGTACTACTTTTTCACTTATTAAGCCACCTGATCGAACACCTGTTGTGAGCGTGGATAAATTAAAGTCTGTCAAATTTGAAAAAAAAAAAAAAAAAAAAAGTAAATAACGCTGCGAAAACCCAACGCCCTAATATCCGGCCTTTGGATGGGATCATGTGTCTAGACGCAGGGACCGGTACAGTGACATTCATGTGTCATTAGGTCTCTTGTGTGAGAACACAGAAGATCACTACGGTGACACATGTTGTCATTGGGTCTTCTTGTGTTGGGACATGTGGTCTTGACCAGGGCTGGGTTTGGGCGGGGATAATGCGACCTCATGCGAGGAAAAAATATGCGACCTCAAGCGAGGAAAAAAAAAAAAAAAGGATGGGATCATGTGTCTAGACGCAGCGACCGGTACAGTGACATTCATGTGTCATTAGGTCCTTTGTGTGAGAACACAGAAGATCACTAGGTGACACAATTTGTCATTGGGTCTTCGTGTGTTGGGACATGTGGTCTTGACCAGGGCCGGGTTTGGGTGGGTACTAATGCGACCTCATGCGAGGAAAAAATATGCGACCTCATGCGAGGAAAAAAAAAAAAAAACTCCTCCCAGGCATAAAGTGCCGTCAACACTATAAAACATGTTTGTTGTGTTCACATTGTAAATGGTCATAGGTGTACTAAGCGTACGGTAGAGCTAACGGGAATGAGAATTGTCGAGAATTTAATGTTTCACAGCCAAATCTTCTAAGGGATTATAAAATGTACATAAAAGGGTTAGACATGAGTGACCAACTTATTAACTAGTACATTACTTGGAGAAAGACCAATAAATGTTGGAAAACTTTTTATTGTCAGCAAAAAAGAACACCTAAATTTAGAATAATTAAAAAGCCCAGCTATATGTAGTATCATGGCGAAACACCAAGAACAGATCTTACCAACGAAGGTTTACAACAGAATATGAAAGTCCTAGCAATAGACAATGGAACATTAAAGATAGGACACCAATCAAGAGACAGGACATTACGCAGAGACGAATGGTTAGAGTTTTGGTACACAAACAGAAATCAAGGAGAGACGTCGGCACACGAACGGAAGTACCGGACCAAAGCGAGAAGTGCACATCACAGGAAAATACTCCCAGCGGAGAACATAGACAACCACCAAGGAGTAGGCAGATCGTAACAACGGCAGGAATGCTTGAAAAACCCGGGATAAAACCAAGTTGTTTAACCCCACCCCCACAAAACACATACTACGTTGGTTAAGCCCACCCCCACAAAACACATACCAAGAACAAGAAGAAAAAATGCGAGATACGCCAGAGGATGACAGGACAATTTGTAGGATAATGATATTTTGGAGGAGATGCGAAGATTGAGAACCGAGTGGGATAACTCGGAGAATGAGGTAAACATAACAATGATGGAATATGAGCATAGATTACAGGATGGAGAAGAGAGATTAAGAGAACAAGACAGTTTACAGGGAGACCCTCAGGAGGGTGAGGAAACCGCAGCAGAAGATACAAAGGCACAGGAAGTGATGGAGCAAGGGATTAGACGAGGGACGAAGAGGTATTGGACGTCATCAGACGATTGGTCTGATTATGATAGGCGCCTGGCAAAGTTGAGAAATACGACACAGTTAGAGGTGAGACGAAATAGAAGGAGAAGGGCAAGATAAGTAGACAAAGTCGATCATAGACATAACAGGAGAAGTAGACAAAGTCGATCATAGACATAACAGGAGAAGATACAAGATTTAGACACGTCCTCTCTCTCTCTGTGTGCAGTACCAACATTTACACCAAGTAATATACCTATTTCTCTCTCTCTCTCTCTCTCTCTCTCTCTCTGTTTTACCAACATTTACATCAAGTAATATACCTATCTCTCTCTCTCTCTCTGTGTGTGTGTGTAGTACCAACATTTACACCAAGTAATATACCTATCTCTCCCTCTCTCTCTCTCTCTCACTCTCTGTGTAGTACCAACATTTACACCAAGTAATATACCTATCACTATGTGTGTGCGTGTGTGTAGTACCAACATCTACGGAAAGTAATATACCTATCACTATGTGTGTGTGTGTGTGTGTGTGTGTAGCACCAACATCTACACCAAGTAATATACCTATCACTGTGTGTGTTTGTGTGTGTGTGTAGCACCAACATCTGCACCAAGTAATATACATATCACTCTGTTTGAGTTTGTGTGTGTGTGTGTGTAGCACCAACATCTACACCAAGTAAAATACCTATCACTCTGTGTGTGTGTGTGTGTGTGTGTGTGTAGCACCAACATCTACACCAAGTAATATACCTATCACTCTGTGTGTGTGTAGCACCAGCATCTACACCAAGTAATATACCTATCACTCTGTGTGTGTAGCACCACCATTTACACCAAGTAATATACCTGTCACTCTGTGTGTGTGTGTGTATGTAGTACCAACATCTACATCAAGTAATATACCTATCACTCTGTGTGCGTGTGTGTGTGTGTGTGTAGCATCAACATCTACACCGAGTAATATACCTATCACTCTGTGTGTGTGTGTGTAGTAATAGTAGTAGTAGTAGCAGCTTATGAGATAAACAATGAATAGGCCTACTGTTTCCTCAAGCATGTCGTACAAGGCTACTTATATGAGGTTGGTCACAGGACTGGCAGCTTTATAATGTAAAACTTATAGCTACATAGACCACTGTTACATGTGCAGGCTTCCTGTAAGGGTGGGGGCGGAAGGGGTGTAGCTGTTGTGGGGTTGGAGAAATCCATGCTACCATTATTCATAATAAATGTATAATTTTAAAACATACATAGTTATCATTTTAAAACATACATAGTTATCATTTTAAAACATACATAGTTATCATTTTAAAACATACATAGTTATCATTTTAAAACATACATAGTTATCATTTTCTCATCGTCGTTACCAATGCTATATTCGGCTAATGCAGTATTTTAAGGAAGTCAGAATTCACATATAAGGAGATTTGAACTTACCGGTTCTGGCATAGACTTGATCGGAAATGGGTCACAACTGAAGACATAATCCAAATAAATGTACAGTGTTTACGATGATAATAAATGAAAGTGTTTACAACAGTTCACAACAAAGAACAGAGAAACGTTCAGTTAAAAACTGCTCAGCGGAGAACGCGATGGGGGATACTGATAATATACCATCTAAGACAAGTAACTGGAATGACACGTGGTGGATATGACACTGATTGTCGTTGTCTGGTAAATGGAGAACCTTAATGTGTACCAGATTCTCCCGTCCTGTGTCTACCACTCAAGATCTTTCTTTCTCTACTATATCATTGTTATTTGTGTCTAAATGAATAAATCCTCACTTGTAGCTTTCGGATATTCTTGTTACAAAGGTCAAAACAAGGGGCAATAATTACCATTAGGGTCATACGTTTTAATTACTGTTTTATTTCGAGAAGCAAAATAAACTAAAAACACAGTATATAAAGATGTGTTGAGTGTTTATTATGTCATCATCATAAATTATTTTGCTCATGTGTTACTGGTAGTACAGTAACACTAGAAAGGTGTCTACTGAAGTCAAATGTCATTAATCTAGCTAAGATAGTGCAGCTACTACAATAACTGTCATGTATTCAGAGGAAGATATTTTTGGAAGAATTTTTTTTATAAGCCTAGTTATGTGACAATTTTAAAATATGTATAATTGTATTATTTAATGTTGAATTGTTTTGAAAATTTATTATACTTACTTAGTCCTTCCTCTTGTACCGTGAGGTGTAAAGGTTTGTAAGAGAGAGCGCTAAACTATTCTATCGGTTGTCTTCCTCCTGGCTTGGTTCCATTCTAGTCCTCGGTCCTTCAAAGATTGTCTAATGTTGTCTTTCCAGCAGACTTTGAGTTGTCCTGGAGGTCTAGATCCATGGCTCTTAGTTGCCAATGCTTGCAGTGGTAGTCGATCTTCTGCCAGTCTGCAGATATAGCAAAACCATCTCAGTTGGGACTGTTCTACTTGGGTCTGCGGGGGTTGGGTTTTTCGAACTTGCCGTATTGTCTGGTTGCGGACCATGTATCTTCTTGTTACTTCTACCACCTTCCTCAGATACCTCATTTCTGACATTTGGATCTGGCTTTTGTGGGTTGTAGTCATTGCCCATGACTCGCATCCACACGTCAAGACTGGAACATAGATGGAGCGTTATGCAGCCATCTTCGTCTTCTTACCAACTTCTCTCTTGCTGAGGAATCCTTTATTTATGGCTTGAAAAAAGTCTCCCAGCTGCTGCTCCTCGAGCAGCCAACTCTTCTTTGATGCATCCCTTCCGGTCTATGACAGCTCCAAGGTATTTAAAGTGGTCGACCTGTTCCAGGAGCTATTCTCCCAGTTTAATTTGATGTCTTCTTTCCTCTCGTGATAGCACCATTGTTTTTGTTTTGGAGCTGCTTATGATCATCCCTCTCTTCTCCAGCTCTTCCTTCCAGACGTGCAGGTTGGATTGAAGATGTGCCTCTGATTTAGAAATTAGGGCAACATCATCAGCAAATTCCAGCTATGAAATACAGACCTGTCTCATCTTCCAGTACCCCACTGAAAACTTTTCTGTCCTCTCATTACATGCCTTGATGACATCGTCCATGAGGAGTATGAAAAGATAAGGCGACAGGATAATACCTTGTCTTACACCAGTGGTGATCCTGAATTCTTCTGGTTTGCTGTCCTCACATAATTTCTGCAAGACTTGTAGAAGCTCTGAATAGCATGAATCAGAGGTGCTGGAATATTCTTTCTTGCCAAACAATCCCATAGAGTGTTCCAGGGGACCTTGTCAAATGCCTTTTCCAGATCTAAGAAGCAAAGATGGATCTCACTATTATACTCAAGAGCCTATTCACTCAACTGTCTGAGTGTGAAGATTAGTCTTGAGCACTTCGATTTGCTCGTAAGCCACACTGGACCTCATTAATTTGTGGCTCAGCTAGGCGTCTGAGTCTCTGCTCTAGGATTCTAGAGTAGATTTTACCAGGGACACTTAGAAGGGATATACTTCTACGGTTTCCACATTGTCGGTTGTCACCCTTTTTGAAAATCGGTTTTATGATGGCAATCTCCCAATCCTTTGGTATGGTCTTGCACCAAGCTGCCTGTAGGAACCTTAGAAGTAATAGGTCGCTTGCTGCTCCCATGTACTTAACCATTTCTGGTATTATCCCATCATGTCCTGCTGCTTTGCCCATCTTGATTTTCTCCAGTGCTGCCTTCAGTTATTCCTTCTTTATGTCATCTTCATCACCATTGGTTTCCTCTTCTGTGCCAGTGGTTATCATTTCTGATGCTTGACCTTGCTCACCATCAAGGAGCTCTGAAAAAAATATTCTTTCCATCTTTCCATTACTTCTTCTGGGGCAATAAGCAATTTGCCTTGCTTGTCCCTTATAAATTTAAGGGGGCACTGTTTTTCCTTCCTCATATTCGTTAGAATCATAGAATAATTTCTGTTTTCTTGCGCATCTTTTTCTAGCTTTTCTCCAAATTCTTCCCAGGACTTCTGTTTTGCTGCTAGCACCTTGTTCTTTGCTTTTGTTCTGAGTATCATATATTCTCTATATTTCTCAGTTCTTCCTGCTGCGTTTTTAGCTCCTAAGTATTGTGTCCATGCCTTTTTCTACTCTCTTATTTTCTCTTTAACCTTATCTGTCCACCAAGGTGTACTGTTTCTCTTGTTCCCAAGGCGAACTTCACCACATGCTTCTGCTGCAGCTGTCTGTATGATGTCCTTGAATGCCAGCCAGTGTGTTCCGGGTCATCAGGTTGTTGTTCTGTGTTACGCACTGCTGTAGCAATAAGCCCCTGGCATCCTGTCTTCACTTCTGGCTCTCTCAGCTTGTAGGTCTTAATGCTCGTTTCCCCTCTTCGTTTACTTAGCTTCTTGCGTGATGTTAGGCAGTTTCTAGGCCGACTAACTCTTTCAGTTGTTCTTTTAATTGTTAACAAATAGTTGTCACTTCCAATCTCTGGTCCCCTCTACACTCTAGCATCCCAGACGTACTTGAATACGCTCTTCCTAACTATGGCATTGTCGATAACTGACTTCTCATTCTTTGTTGGTTCACACCTAGTGTATATCTGTATGCGCTTATGGGGGAACTTTGTGTTTGTAATGATCAGATTCTGCTTAGTGCAGAATCTAAGGAGTCGCTTTCCATTGTCATTAAGAGTATCTTCACATATCTTCTGATAACTCAACCCCATCTAGCATAGTCATTTCCAACTCTGGCATTGAAATCTCCGAGCATGATAATTTCATCTAGGCAGTCGTCCATTGTCCTTTGAAGTAGCTCAAAGAATTCTTCCTTGACCTCTGCTCGCTCATCTCCATTCGGCCCATACACAATGACCAGGTTGACTATGGTTTCTCCTTTTTTTAGTTTCAGGACTATAATGCGTTCCGAGACACAGTTCAATACCTTGATACTATCCCTTTGGTTTTTGGCCACAATACAACCCACGCCCCCTTTAGCTCTTTCGGATGTGTGACACCACTGTAGATCAGCGTGTCGCCATCTAGATCCATAACTCTTTGTCCTTTTTTCTTTGTTTCTGTTAAAGCCAGGATTTCTAATTTGGCTTTCCTCATCTCTTCCACCAGCTCCTCTTCCTTCCCATTTATACTTCTTGTGTTCCATGTTCCGTAAGTCGTAGTCAGTAGTCCGTTACAGTTCGTCGCCTTTAGAATCAGTCCGGTTTTCTCTCTTATGTTTAGCGTAATCTGGATTTTAAGACAAACAGGTGATTGGCCTGTTGTGCCTTTGCATGATGGAGGGGTTACCTCCTTACCGCCCCCATGCAGGCAGTCCTCCTTCTTTTTTCAGCCGTGCTTGGGACCGACCTAGGCGGAGTTTTGAAAATGTATTATATGAAACAGAAATGCTTGCACTGAAATAGACTGTGACTGTTGTTAATTATTTTGATAATACAGTTTTATTTGTCTCCATTTGATTATTTATTTATATTGTTTGTTCTTGCAATTTTACACCAGCACCTTTATTATTTACACGTAACATGCACGAATTAATCCTACTATTTGTGTGAGCATTGCTCGTATTGAACAGTTGCCTCTCACATTAGTCACACATTTACTGACGTCTGTGACCCATGAGGGCATGATCTTAAAATTACGAAACATCACCTGTCATTATGATTAATCTTTTGGGATGAAAATAACACTATAATTTTCAGAAAATACAGAGTTACCAATATCTCACCTTCGTTACCAGTGCTATTCAATCAATGTAGTATATTAAGTCAGAATTCACACATAAGGAAATGTGAACCTGTTGGTTCTGTCAGAAACATGCTAGTGAACTAATTAGACAAAAGTAATACTATAACATCCAAAACAAGGGAATGTGTGCTGGAGGTGGTGAACGTTATACTGTCTGTTGTCTACTAACAAGAGGAGACATTTCTTGATATTCTGGGCATTGAATCAGGTCAAGGTCAGTCTATTTTATTTTTATTTTGTTATTTCATTTTGTTGTTGTTGTTCTTCATGTTCATCTTTCTGTGTCGCTCATCTTGTTTGTTTGTTTGTTTGTTTGTTTTTTTTTTATTTTTTTTTATTCAAATTTTTAATTGATCCATTTTTTCCACTACAGGTTTGCAATGTTTGTTTTTCTTTTAATCTATCACTATCATTTCCCTTTAGCTCCCAAAGGAGCATAAACCTTCAACAAACACATTCCATGTCCTCCAGTCATGTACTATCAACTTAAGGTCTGTCCTCCAGACGTGTACTATCAACTAAAGGTCCGTCCTCCAGTCGTGTACTATCAACTTATGGTCTGTCCTCCAGTCGTGTACTATCAACTTAAGGTCTGTCCTCCAGTCGTGTACTATCATCTTAAGGTCTGTCCTCCAGTCGTATACTATCAACTTAAGGTCTGTCCTCTAGTCGTGTACTATCAACTTAAGGTCTGTCCTCCAGTCGTGTACTATCAACTTAAGGTCTGTCCTCCAGTCGTGCACTATCAACTTAAGGTCTGTCCTGCAGTCGTGTACTATCATCTTAAGGTCTGTCCTCCAGTCGTGCACTATCAAATTAAGAACTTTCGTCCAGTCATGTACTATCAACTTAGGTCTGTCCTCCAGTCGTGTACTATCAACTTAAGGTCTGTCCTCCAGTCGTGTACTATCAACTTAAGGACTTTCCTCCAGTCGTGTACTATCAACTTAAGGAATTTCCTCCAATCGTGTACTATCAACTTAAGGTTTTTCCTCCAGTCGTGTACTATCATCTTAAGGTCTTTCCCCCAGTCGTGTACTATCAACTTGAGGTCTGTCCTCCAGTCGTGTACTATCAACTTAAGGATTTTCCTCCAGTCGTGTACTATCAACTTAAGATTTGTCCTCCAGTCATGTACTATTAACTTAAAGACTTTCCTCCAGTCGTGTACTATCAACTTAAGGTCTTTCCTCCAGTCGTGTACTATCAACTTAAGGTCTTTCCTCCAGTCGTGTACTATCAACTTAAGATTTGTCCTACAGTCATGTACTATCAACTTAAAGACTTTCCTCCAGTCGTGTACTATCAACTTAAGGTCTTTCCTCCAGTCGTGTACTATCAACTTAAGGTCTTTCCTCCTGTCGTGTACTATCAACTTAAGGTCTTTCCTCCTGTCGTGTACTATCAACTTAAAGACTTTCCTCCATTCGTGTACTATCAACTTAAGGTCTTTCCTCCAGTCGTGTACTATCAACTTAAGGACTTTCCTCCAGTCGTGTACTATCAACTTAAGGACTTTCCATGACTTCCTCAACACTTTTATGTCTGTCTCCTCTTCTTCGTGTGTTTTTTTGTCTACCTCTACTCGTCTTACCCTACGAGATTCTAGAACCAGGACTACCTTGTGTAGCAGTCCCCCGTATAGCGCTGTTAATTCGTTCTTCACAAATCGGGGCTTATCGAAAAAGCGCTAAAAGAATTCCGATTACATATAAGAAAAAATTGAAATAAAATTACTTATTTACCTAGGTCCAGTTACAGGTCTTATACTGGTAGTTTATGTGGGTATTTGTTGTATATGATGAGGTTACCTGTCCCATGTCTTACATTGGTGGTTTATGTGGGTATTTGTTGTATATGATGAGGTTACCTGTCCCATGTCTTACACTGGTAGTTTATGTGGGTATTTGTTGTATATGATGAGGTTACCTGTCCCATGTCTTACATTGGTGGTTTATGTGGGTATTTGTTGTATATGATGAGGTTACCTGTCCCATGTCTTACACTGGTAGTTTATGTGGGTATTTGTTGTATATGATGAGGTTACCTGTCCCATGTCTTACATTGGTGGTTTATGTGGGTATTTGTTGTATATGATGAGGTTACCTGTCCCATGTCTTACACTGGTGGTTTATGTGGGTATTTGTTGTATATGATGAGGTTACCTGTCCCATGTCTTACACTGGTGGTTTATGTGGGTATTTGTTGTATATGATGAGGTTACCTGTCCCATGTCTTACACTGGTGGTTTATGTGGGTATTTGTTGTATATGATGAGGTTACCTGTCCCATGTCTTACACTGGTGGTTTATGTGGGTATTTGTTGTATATGATGAGGTTACCTGTCCCATGCCTTACACTGGTGGTTTATGTGGGTATTTGTTGTATATGATGAGGTTACCTGTCCCATGCCTTACACTGGTGGTTTATCTGGGAATTTGTCAAGATGTGGAAGCACATAAATATCTTGTCAGCAATATAAACAAATGGTGGAGCAACAGTCACTGAAATAAAAAGACAATACAAAAGGAAAAGGAATTTCACTATATATAGAAGTCACAAGAAATCGAGTCCAATAACAAAAACTGAAATAGCAAGCCCGTTCTATTGTATGTCTCTAAAACATGGACAGCAGCAAATAAGACAACCAGAAAGATACAGAATTTAAGAAAATGGCTGTTACGCAGAATAGAAGAATTGAAATGACGAAACAAGATCAATAATGTGGTACTGATGACAGGTACTAGAAGGACGTAAGTGGGAAATGTCACGCCGTTACAAGACAGTCATTTATTCTAAACAACCGAAGTAAGGGAGAGACATAGAGACAAAAACAGACATGGGAAAGGGAAATAGAGACGCATGAAGGGATAAAGATATTGAATTAATAGCCCAGGGTAGAAATACATGACATGTTTTATTGAGTTCCTGTGCTTCATGTGGAACTAACAAGTAGCGATGGTGATGATGATGTGATGATGGTGTGATGATGATGTGATGGTGATGTGATGATGATGTGATGATGATGATGTGATGATGATGATGTGATGATGATGTGATGGTGATGTGATGTTATGATGTTGTTATGATGATGTTATGATGATGTGATGATGGTGTGATGATAATGTGATGGTGATGTGGTGATGATGATGTGATGATGATGTGATGATGATGTGATGTTATGATGTTGTTATGATGATGTTATGATGATGTGATGATGTGATGATGATATGATGATGATGTGATGATGATGTGATGATGATGTGATGATGATGTGATGATGATGTGATGATGATGTGATGGTGATGTGGTGATGATGATATGATGATGAGGTGATGATGATGATGTGATGATGATGATGTGACGATGATGTGATGATGATGTGATGTTATGATGTTGTTATGATAATGTTATGATGATGTGATGATGGTGTGATGATAATGTGATGGTGATGTGGTGATGATGATGTGATGATGATGTGATGATGATGTGATGATGATGTGATGATGATGTGATGATGATGTGATGATGATGTGATGATGATGTGATGGTGATGTGATGGTGATGTGGTGATGATGATGTGAAGATGATGTGATGTTATGATGTTGTTATGATGATGTGATGATGATGTTATGATGATGTGATGATGATGTGATGATGATGTGATGATGATGTGATGATGATGTGATGATGATGTGATGTTATGATGATGTGATGATGATGTGATGATGATGTGATGATGATGTGATGATGATGTGATGATGATGTGATGATGATGTGATGATGATGTGATGATATGAGGATGTTATGATGATGTGATGATTATGTGATGATAATGTGATGATGATGTGATGATGTTATGATATGATGATGTGATGATATGATTATGTTATGATGATGTGATGATGATTTGATGGTGATGTGGTGATGATGTGATGATGATGTGATGATGATGTGATGATGATGTGATGATGATGTGATATTATGATAATGTTATGATGTTATGATGATGTTATGATGATGTGATGATAATGTGATGATGATGTGATGATGATGTGATGATGATGTGATGATGATGTGATGATGATGTGATCATATAATAAAGTTATGATGTGATGATGATGTTATGATGATGTGATGATAATGTGATGGTGATGTTATGATGATGTGATGATGATGTCATGATGTTAAGATATGATGATGTAATGATATGATGATGATGTGATTGGGACGTGATACTGATGTGATGGTGATTATATGATGATGTTATGATGATGTGATGATGATGTGAAAATGATGGGATGATGATGTGATGGTGATGTGATAATAATGTGATGGTGAAGTGATGATAATGTGATGATGATGTTATGATGATGTGATGGTGATGTGATGATGATGTGATGATGATGTTATGATGATGCGATGGTGATGATGATGATATGATGATGTTATGTTGCTAGTTTTCTGAGAATAACACAAGCACGAAATGTTCATTCTAATAATTACACTTGCAAGAGATTTAAGATATCATGTATTTCACAACGTGTTATTTGACAGCACTATGACAATAATCCAAATGCATGTACCATGTTTACGATGATAATATATTAAAGTCTTTACAACAGTTCACAACAAAGAATAGAGAAACGTTAAGTTAAAAACTGCACAGCGGAAGGGGAAGGGGGACTGAAAATATGCCATCTAAAACGAGTGACTGGAATGACACGTGGTGGATATGACACTGTCAATTTTTGGTAAATGGAGAACCTTAATGTGTACCAGGTTCTCCCGTCCTGTGTCTACCTCTCAAGATCTTTCTTTCTCTACTTTATCGTTTTTATTTCTTCTTCTTCCGTCCTTAGCCACCGACCGCCAAAGCAGTCAGTGGCCATTACGCCTAGTGGCGTCTTAGGGCAACAGCAGATTGGTTTTCTTTGCCATTGTTTCCCATCACGCCTAATGACGTCTTTAGGGCAACGGCAAATCAATCCATTTGCTGTTGTTTCCGTAATCGAAGTGACTGGCAAACGGGTGATCAGCCCGTTGTGCGTTTTTATTTGTGTCTACTTTAAATGAATGAATCATCACTTGTATCTTTCGCATATTTATGTTACAAAGTTCAAAACAAGGGGCAGTAAATGCCATTAGGGTCATTAGTCTTAATTACTATTTTATTTCGAGAACTCCGCCTAGGCCGGTCTCAAGCCCGGCTGAAAAAGGAGGAGAGCGGCTTGTATTGAGGCCGTAAGGAGGCACGCCCTCCATAATGCAAAGGCACATCAGGCCAATCGCCTGTTTGTCTTAAAAACCAGATTACGCGAAACATAAGAGAGGAAACCGGACTGATTCTAAAGGCGACAAACTGGAACCTACTACGTACTACGACTTACGGAACATGGAACACAGGAAGTATAAATGGGAAGGACGAGGAGGTGGTGGAAGAGATGAGGAAAGCCAAATTAGAAATCCTGGATTTAACAGAAACAAAGAAAAAAGGGCAAGGAGTTATGGATCTCGATGGCGACACGCTGCTCTACAGTGGTGTCCCCACATCTGAAAGAGCTAAAGAGGGCGTGGGTTGTATTGTGGCCAAAAACCAACGGGTAAGTATCAAAAATGGAACTTTCTCTCGGACCGCATTATGGTCCAAAAACTAAAAGAAGGTGAAACCATAGTCAACCTTGTCATTGTGTATGGGCCAAATGAAGATGAGCGAGTAGAGGTCAAGGAGGAATTCCTTGAGCTGCTTCAAAGGACAGTGGACGACTGCCTGGATGAAATAATCCTGCTTGGAAATTTCAACGCCAGAGTTGGAAATGACCATGCTAGATGGGGTGGAGTTATCGGAAGATGTGGAGAAGATGCTCTTAATGAAAATGGAAAGCGACTCCTTAGATTCTGCACCAAGCGAAATCTGATCATTACAAACATAAAGTTCCCCCATAAGCGCATACATGCATACACTAGCTGGAACCAACAACGAATGAGAAGTCAGTGATCGACAATGCCATAGTGAGGAAGAGCTCGTTGAAGTATGTCCGGGATGCTAGAGTGTGGAGGGGGCCAGAGATTGGAAGTGACCACTACTTGTTAACAATTAAAAGAACAACTGAAATAGTTACTCGGCCTAGGAATTGCCTAGTACTATATTCAGTCATTGTAGTACTCTAGGTAAGTAAAAATCTACACATGAGAAGGTAATATCCACTTACCTGTTGGTCCTGTTAGAGACTTGCTTGGAAAAGGTTAGTACAACTAAATGCAATAAGCCAAATCTATGTACAATATTTATGGTAGCAAGATATTTAATAATAGACAAAAACCACATGACAAAGAAGACTGACGGGAAAAAATGAGAAGATAAAATGAGGGAATAGGGACTCTGTGGTGGATGTGATACTGACTGACGTTTGCTTCTAACCAAAGATCCTCCTTGACTTGCACGTTTGGTTATTGAATAAGGCAATGATTTTTTTACTTTGTTATTTAATTTCTGGTTTTTTATTGTATTTAATTTCTTTGCGTTTATATTCTATATTTCTTATTCTATAATTTGACTTGTTTATATAGATATGCTTTTCCCTCGCGTTACCCATTGTGGCGAGATGGAAGTTAGTTAATAGAAAAGTTTCCAGAAATGGAGAAGAGAACGAATAATAGAATTCCACTGAGTAAATCTGGTGTGGGGGCTTAAACGAGCTGAAAGTAACAAGTGCTTAAATCCTTCACAAAACTTGTCGGCAGATTACATAATTAACGTGCTCAGCAACAGCCAGCACTGTTTTTGCTTATCTGACTATCATGTGAAGACTCCCATGTGAAAGAAGCTTTACTACTCTTCTATCTACATTTCTTCCAAGAGTAATCTTGTGTAAGGATAGACTCCACTGAACCCTTTAATACGAGGGGCGTTCAGAGAGTAATGCACCACATCGTTTTTCTCAGGAGCTGTTTATTCAAAAAGCATGAAATTTATACACAATATACATGGATATGTCATGTAAACATCGGTATTATTCAACATAATCCCCATTAACTTGTACGGCTTTATGCCAGCGCGACACTAGTGCATGTATTCCTAGCCCCTACCAGATTTTGTCTTGATCATGTAGCCATTTCTTCGCTGCATGAATCACTCCTTCATCATCTTCAAACCTTGTCCCACGGAGTGCATCTTTAAGTGGACCAAATAGATGAAAATCAGTGGGTGCCAAATCGGGACTATAGGGTGGATGGGGTAGTACAGTCCAACCCAATTTGGTGATTGCTTCCCGTGTTACCAGACTTGTGTGAGGTCGCGCATTGTCGTGAAGGAGAAGCAGGTCTGCTGGGTTCTTGTGCTGCCGAACTCTGCGAAAACGTTGACTGAGTTTTTTTCAATGTCTTAATGTAAGCTTGCGAATTGATTGTTTCTCCTCTTGACATAACGTCGACAAGAATCACACCTTCAATGTCCCAAAAGACAGTGATTATGACCTTTCCAGCTGAAGGAATTGTCTTGAATTTCTTTCTTCGTGGTGATTGCGGATGATGCCACTCCATTGAATGTATTTTTGTCTCTGGTTCAAAATGATGTGCCCAGGTTTCGTCACCTGTAACGATCTTAGTCAAAAGGTTCTCTCCATCAGCATTGAAACGCTCCAACAATTCAAAAGAAATTGCTTTCCTTTGCAATCGGTGGTCATTTGTGAGACTTTGAAAATCCGAGAGTTTTTACAACTGCATTTGCACTACCAATGCTGACTGACAGCTGTAAGGCCAATTGTTGAGTAGTGATTCATCCAATCAGTAAGAATAATGCCCTCAGCGCATTTCAACATTTCTGCGTTGGTGGCTGTGGAAGGACGTCCACAGCGCGGCCGACCAAGCAGCTCCGTATCTCCACTTCCTGATTCTTTGATTCTCTGAACCCAGCGACTGACTGTACTCCTGTCGACTGCAAAACTTCCATACACATCACATAGACGCTTCCTGGCAAAGGGGCGACCGACCCCAACCAGGCGCGTCCACGGGTGGCGGATAGTGGAACGACCTCCAGATATGGTGTGTCAGCTGCGAATTAAGTCAGCATAGCTGGACGAATAAGCAGTCGCGGACCAAACGGCGATGTCCTCCCAGCAGGACGGGGAAGGGTAACAGGTGGCACTGATACCCCCACTGAAATCCCCCATATGTCCTACGACGGGTGCATCAAGCGAGTAAGAGCCGCTATAAGCTCTAGCCACGGGGAAGGTAAACCTCGGTAAACAAACCAATCTGCTGCCTTGCAGCTACCACCGGGAGATGGAAAGGCTATGGGAGACAACCCTGAACAACAAACACAACCCGGCCTGCCGAAGACGGAGTGTGTTAGCTACGGCGCAGACACCGGGAAAAATTAGGACACACACGCTTTTGCGGTATGGAGTCATGCGACAATCTCGACTTACGTCATGGCGTCGCTCCTATCAGCTACAACCGGGGAGGAGCGGAGCCGGGCCCCTAGCCTCGAAAGGGCCCACCCAAGCAACCGGTGCCTTTGCCAACCAAATGGTCGGGGGAAGGCAAAGTAGAGCAACTGACCAACCAACCCACTATCTTACAGTGGCTCAATGGAATGCAGAAGGAGTGAGGAACAAGAAACCGGAGTTACAAGAATTCCTCAGGGAAAATAACATTGATATAATCTGCATCCAAGAAACTCACCTAAAAGATACCCAACGATTCTTTGTACGTGGATACCAATCCTTCCGCCAAGACAGGGCAAAAAGAACTAAGGGAGGAATCCTCACACTGATTAAAACCTCAATCCCAGCAGTAGAGACACACAGATCTGGTGAGGACGAACTTGAATACATAACAGTCCAACTACTGCTGCCCAGTGGAGACTTAATGATCACAAACTGCTACAGCCCTCCAACCACAACTCTGGAGCTACACAAAGTGAAGCTTGCAGCATCGAGACACCTCATTATGGGTGACTTCAATAGCCACTCACCCAGCTGGGGCTATAACGCAACAGATCCAAGAGGAGAAGAGGTGGAAGATTGGATGGTAGAGAATAAACTAATTCTAATAAACCAACCAGAGGATAAGCCCACCTTCTATTCCAGAGTATGGAAAACAACGAGCACACCAGATCTTGCTATGGCTACAGATGACATACATCGACTCACCACCAGAACAGTAAATACTCAACTTGGGGGAAGTGACCATGTACCAGTCACATTACAGATATCTGAGATAAGAAGTGCAGGAGAAATCAATATGTCTCCTAGCTGGAATTTCAAAAAAGCAAACTGGGGATTTTTTAAAGAACAAGCCGACAATTTCTGTCAGAACATTGCCCACTCAAATAACATCAATAAAAACATCTCCATCATCAGTGAGGCAATCATCCAAGCAGCAAAGAAGTCAATTCCACGAGGTAAACGACGAGACTACAAACCATACTGGAGTGACAACCTGGGAAAACTCCATAGTGAATTAAATAAAGCACGGGAAACTATGGAGCAAAATCCCACATTAGAGAACACACAGAGGCACAACAGCATAAAACAAGCTTTCAATGAACAAAAGAAAGCTGAAATCCAAAGGAGCTGGCACCAGAAGACCAGCAGTCTCAACATGGAAAAGGACTCAAGCAAGCTATGGAATCTGACAAGAGTGCTAAATGAAGAAACAACAACCAGCTACTGTAAGACTGTCATCAAGGAAAATGAAAAATACCACACAGGAAAGATGGCAGCAAACATCCTGGCAGATTTCTACAAGGAAGAAAGCACCACATCACTTTCACATGCACGGATCCAAGAAGTACGTAAGGAAGTAAAAGAAAAACTGAAGCACCAAAACCCAGATATCTGCATGAAGTCACCCCTTACTATGAGAGAACTCAGTGCTGCCATAACAAAACTAAAGAACAGAAAAGCTCCAGGAAAAGATGGCATCACAAATGATATGATCAAGAACCTTGGACCTGTAGCCAGGCACAAGCTCCTCCTAATCTTCAATCAATCATGGAGTACTGGAAAATTTCCAGATCAATGGCGAGAAGCAATCATTGTTCCCATCAGAAAGAAACAAAAGGAGAAAACAAGCAAGTCCAGCTACCGACCAGTTAGCCTACTGAGCTGTCTGGGTAAGGTAATGGAAAGAATGGTGAACTCAAGATTACTGAAACATCTGGAAAAAAACCATCTGCTTGATAACACACAGTCAGCATTTAGGAAAAATCGCAGCACCGAAGACCAACTAGTATATCTAGCCCAGGAAGTAGAAAATGCCTTTCAGGAGAAAAAGAAAGTGCTGGCGGTTTTTGTAGACTTGACAAAAGCCTTTGATAAGGTATGGAAAGAAGGACTCCTCCTTAAGATGCTCAACAGCAAAATTGAAGGGAGAATGTTCAACTGGATACGGGACTTTCTTCGATACCGCACAGCAAGAGTAAAACTTGACGGGAAACTGAGCCATCGCGTCACTCTACAACAGGGTGTGCCACAAGGAGGAGTTATCTCCCCCACACTTTTTATCATATATATAAATGATATTGCAGAGAAACTGTCCGGGCATATCTCCAGGGCTCTTCATGCTGACGATTTTGCTGCCTGGTGTGCTGCTGAACATTTGCCTACTGCGAAGTTCAGGATGCAAGCAGCGCTAAATACCATCGGTAAATGGGCATCAGATTGGGGAGTACAGATAAACCTCTCCAAGACAGTAGCAACCTGCTTCTCTCTGTCAAATCGCCGAGAAACGATCAAACTGCAGCTAAATGGAAGTGAACTTCCAATCGAGGAAAACCCAACATACCTAGGAGTCAAGTTGGATAAGAGACTCACCTGGAAGCCGCACATAAAAGCAGTAGAACAGAGAGCAATAAGAAAGCTCTCTATTATGAAGAAACTGGCTGGCACAAGTTGGGGGGCAAATACCAACATACTTAAAAAAGTCTATACAGGCACAGTCAGACCTGTACTTGAATATGGCATGTCAGCCTGGGCCACAGCATCTAAAACAAACACAGAATGTCTAGGGAAAGTGCAAAATTCAGGCCTTAGACTAATCACTGGAGGGATGAAGACTTCTCCAATCCAGGCAATGGAGCGATACACCAACATCCGCTCTCTTGATGACAGACGTGAGGAAAAGGTATTCACTCACAGTGAGAAGCTTCTACGAATGCCAAGTCATCCAATGCATGCCAAACTCCATAGTGTGACAAAGAACAGGCTGAAAAGAACCAGCTTCCTAAACATCTCCAAACATCTGCATCGATGCCATGAAGACCTCCTCCCAAATCGATCTACTGAGATTGAAATGTTAATTGATTACGAGGAGCCAGACGACTGCCATGGAAATATATCTATCATCACAGAAGTCCCTGAAATAAAAAAGAAAGGCCACCTGACCCCTCAACAACTAAAAACTTTGGCTCAAGAAATGATTGAAGAAAAGTACAACCCGAAGGAGTGGACACATGCATACACAGATGGATCTGCTGAGGGGGCAGTAAAGAACGGTGGAGGAGGCATTTTTATAAGATTCCTAAATGGAAAGATCATCCGAAAGGCCTTCCCAACTGGAAAGATCTCCTCCAATTTTAGGGCAGAAGCTATGGCACTACTGCAAGCCCTGAAGATCCTCACCAGACCTGAACAGCAGCCACAAGCTAAGATAGTAATCTTCACTGACTGCAGATCATTACTTGAATCAATACAAAACACCAGAAATGATAACATGATGAATGAGATCAGATCTGAGCTTAACATCATCCAAAGGTCATCAACCATTGCCCTTCAGTGGTTACCTGCCCATTGTGGAATCGCTGGTAATGAGAAAGCAGATGCTCTATCAAGAAGTGGCAGTAAAATGGAACAATACAGCCACCCATTGCCCTATCGGGAAGCAAAAACCATCATCCACAACAAGTACAAAAATCAGTGGAAGGAGGAAGGGGATATATACAGCAGAGATGACCCAATCCACCACCTAAACAGACACCAACAGACGACAATTTTCCGCCTGAGAACTGGACACTGCAGATTACTTGGACATCTCTATCGCCTCAAGATATCCCACACGAATGAATGCCCTTGTGGAACTGATATCCAGACTCCAGAACACATTCTCCAGAACTGTCCAACCCATGATAAATTGCGACGTGCGACCTGGCCAAAGGGTGATGAGCTCCAGCAGAAGCTATGGGGCTGCCGCGCCGACCTGGAAAAGACTGTGGACTTCGTCCTGGCGACAGGCCTGCAGATTTAGCATGACTACAAACCGAACGCAGAAGAAGAAGAAGAACATAGACGCTTGTGAATGTTCACAACAGTTTCCTTTTCTGCAACGAGAAATTCTATCACAATTCGCTGCTTATAACGCAAGTTGCTAACACGCTCCATTTCAACGGTTTAGGGCAGCCGTATTATTTAGCCAGTTGCGGTGCAATTTGGTGCACACAATTGGTACATGCCATATTTGAAGTGTGGAAAATGTAATGCTTCTATCTTCATTATTAGCTGAGAAAAACGATGTGGTGCATTACTTTCTAAACGCCCCCCGTAGATACACTTGAGTTTTGGCCACTGTTGGACCACTATTGCAAAGCAGGGAAGGCAATAACGACACAATTGGGGTCTGGACTTGGGATTGAACGCGGTCGCACAAGCGTGATAATTCCCAGTTGAGAGACACACGCCGGGTTTACAGAACTTGTCTAGTAATCCCCCTTGACGACTGACATAAATTTAATAATAGTGTCAAGAAAGTGTGTAATTGTAAGACTTGGCATACATTGCATTCATAAGTAACAGTAAACGTAACTGTGTAAAGAATAACTGAATAAGTGAAAGATACACAATTTCTTGTAAACTAAAGTTAAAGTTAACGAAATAAGAAGTTCACTTGGGGAAGCAAATTCATTGTTGTAATTTGGTTTTTAGGTTAGAAGCTGTTGTGCATTTGTGTAGCTTTGTAAACAGATTTGTTTGCTCAGAATGCCTTTTACCTTACTCTAGGGAATGAACTAGGGTTTTCAGCCAAACAACTTTCTGAATGCGTGCTTACTTCGGTTAGAGAATAGAAAGAAAAAGATAAAGCGAAAAAAGACAGGATGGAGGCAGAGAAACCCGCACTTCGTGATGAGAATGCAGCTGAGAGGGAAGAGAGAAGGATGGCCAGGGAACACGAAAGAACCCAAGTTGAAGAGAAGGAAAAGCAAATGGCTTTCGAAGAGGCAGAGAGAGAAAATGAAAGGGCATTAGCTAAGGAGAATGAACAGGTCGAGAGGGCATTCCAAGGACGGAAGGAACAAGACGACAGAGCCCACGCAATTTGAATGAAGGAATTGGAACTCGTGTAACCGTGTGCTTCTTATATTGTATCCCAAGTTAGATCTTTACTGGCTTAAAGACCGCCAGAGTTTATTATTCCTTGGTTTATGTCAAAGCATGCCCAGGTGGGTTCGTTCCTTTGATAGTTGTTATGAGTTGGAGAGAGTAGTGGTTGAGATGTATGAACTGGAACGGTACATCTACGAGAACCAAACGACAATCAATTATCCAACAGCTTTGTTCGTTAACAAAGAGTTTTATTTAACATGAACTAGTTGAGTGTCAATCAGGCTATTTTCAATTAAAAATCCATTCTTACATCATTTCAGACTTGGTTAATTTTTCATCATGCGTAATGTATTTTCCATCTCTCACCTCTCTCCAAGATGGTTATAACTTCTCCATCATATTCCTCAGATCCTTTCATACTAATAATCTCGTAGTTGAGTTCTTCATCAGAAGGTTTTTTTCTCTCGTTTATTTCTTTCATTTGTCCTTTTCATTTGCCTCTATATGACCTTCGTTTCCTTCTTCGTCTATTCCTAAGTCTTGTTTCATATAACTGAGCTGAAATAAAACGATAAATTGCGAGTCTTTACTTACATGGGTTTTGCCACTAAACAACATCTGCATGTGCGGATTTATACCATCAAGAATATCTCTTCTTGTAACTTGCAGCATAAGTGAAGATTATAACTTATAATTGTTGTAGCCGTTTATGGTAATGGGATTAGTCTTCATAACGCGAATGGTAATCTGAACGAAATGTCAATAAACTGTTCTGTAAAAACGGACTACAACAGGTAGTGTTTGAACTGTTCACTCGATGGTAGTACACAAGTCGGTTGACTGTACATATAGTTTATTCAACATGGCACATACGAAGGAACGAGACGATTATAGTTACAGATTATAGGTACAAAATGTCATACTTTGAAGTTGCTGATAATACTCTCAGCTTCTTAGTGATTCTTCAAGAATTAAGTCCTATAAACATCCACAGCAATATATTCAGGTTAGAGTTCTGAATCGGCTAACCTCTCTTTACATCCATGCCACGACTTTGGCATAGAAGAATGTACGGCATATAAAATATGAAGCATACGAATAAATAAACTGGTTTACACGTAGGTATTATTCCTCTACGGTAATATAATATGACCACCGACTCCGTCTGTCCATTCTAGGAAATTACATGCTAAGATGACTTCCCGCTAGACTACAACTGGGAGCGGCCTGATACTTTAGTTTACGGCAATAAATATACAAATATAACCGGGGCGACACTTACATGATCCTTCCATCATTGGCTTCGTCAAGAATACCAATTGAATCAATATAACATACTGGCTTATACAAAACTGCCAGAAAATTCCAATAATATATATCTCGGACATAACAAAGTCCGCACTGCCCCGTTCAAAACATGACGTCACTATTCATCAAACTAGATTACCCGTGCGTTCCAAAGCAACTCACATTGCCTTGTGCACGTCAGTGCGTGAATCAGTCGAACGCACAAATAATATAACTATATGAAACTGGTGCGTACATTTGGCAGGACCGAAGACTACCCCCTTAGGTAATAAATGTACGTAACAGCTCCCTTATCACCTCCCCTTAAAAAAATTAATTCTATTAATTTTTTTGAAATAAGTACCAGAGAGAGGTGAGTCAATACTACAACAAGATATGAAATGAACTAAGTTATATTATTTTAAGAAAAGAATATGAAACGAAATCAATGTAACTAAATGATAGTATGCATTAAAGCACACATCCACCATCGACCTTTGGAACGATGTGGTAATACTCGAAGTAAAAACAAGTTGAAAATGAAAAAAATAAAAAAAAAAAACATAAAATAAAGATGATAATAAAATTCAACTAAGTTTTCACAAAAAAAAACCGAAATATGTGATTTCAAATGAAAATGAACAGCAAAGCTGATGATAATCAATGATAAGAGAATCAATAAAACAGAAAATTTTAAAATACAACATGCAAAATGAAACAAAGCATAATTAAACACTTTAAGAAGCAACACACTTACTATTTTCTAACACTAGTAAGTTTGACTAGTTATCTAAAAGTGAGATATCATGTAGTGGGATACGTGAATACACGTATTGCGAGACACTAATAAAGTTAGTAGATGTGTGATTTATAATCAATCAAATCGATTAAATTGAATTATTCTAATTCTAGTACTTAATTACACACAAATAAATAACTACTAATTTATTTTAAGTAATTCTAATTTCAATCATTGTGAATATTCGTTTAGAACTGTTTAGAATCGACAAGAATATGTTCTCAATGTTCCATGCCTGAAATACGTTTACGAACACGATATGTAGTGTAATATGTTCCATAACGATAATGAATGTCTATTTGTCGCTTTTAACAATGTTTCCATACTAAAAGAAATGTTACTCTAATATCACTGTTCCCGTTCTAACAAAACGTTACGACACAAGAAGTAATGTTATAACCCATACGTAAGTATATTCTGAAAGTTATATTTATACGAATACTGCAGAACTATACATAGTCTTTACAGATGTACAATCAATGACACTGTACATAGTTATTCATGTATCGGTGAGGATGTTTCACCATCTGGAAGTGGTTTAGTTTCAACACGTTCACTAGGGCATCTTGACAGACAGTCTGCGAACACATTCTGTACTCCAGGAATAGCTCGTATCTCAAAATGGAACGGTTGAAGCGCTATAGCGTAACGCGCTGACTTTGATGACTTAACGTTCCCTGTGTTCAGTGCTGTAAGAGCTTTCTGGTCGGATTCCACCACAAAGTGTGATCCGAGGAGATAACGATCCAGTTTTGTGATTGCCCAAACAAGAGCGAGGAGCTCTTTATCCAGAACGGGAATATTTCATCTCGCTCGTCGTAAGCTTTCTGGATACGTACATAACCGGAAATAAGGTGCCTCCGTATTCCTGCATCAAAACTGCGCAATAGCGTAGGAAGAAGCATCACTGCGAAGAACAAAGGTGAGATCTTTGTTAGGCAACCTTAAAAAAGGCTTATTTGAAAAAAATTGTTTTATATAGTCTAACGCCGTTTGGTGATCCTGCGACCACTTTATTACATTAGATGTGCCTTTTTTCAGTAGAGACGAAAAAGGTGCAGTTATAGTAGACAAATGAGGGATGAATTTAGAATAGAACTGTATTAGTCCTAAGAGCGACCTCACTTGTTTTTTTGTCTTAGGTGCTGAGATGTTTAAAATTTTAGAGACGTTACTGTCTTCTGTATACATTAAACCGCGACCTATACGGTGACCAAGAAAGGAGATGTCATGAAAACCGACAAAAGCCTTTGAAGGTTTCGCTGTTAAGTTATAATCCCGTAAGGTAGAAAGTAAAGATTTTAAACCCTGAATATGTCATCCCAAGAGTCACTGAAAAGACAGATGTCATCTATATAAGTAATGACATCGGGACGATGAGACAATATGCGGCGCATCATGCGTACAAAGGTAGCTGGCGCATTCATTAATCCGAATGGCATAAAATTCCATTGAAAAAAAAGTTCATGAGAACTAGAAAAAGAACAAATAACCATTACAAGAAAGAGATGATGACTGCATAGGCTGAGTCATCAAAGAATGTGAAATCAAAATCCAATATAGTAGGTTACTATCTGCGTGACGCAGAATCAGGAACCAATTGTAATCGGAGAGAATGGTGGTGGAAATACACACCATTGTCCCGCTCGATAGCCATGCGAGCATCTCTATTGGTCCTAAAAGTAACCACGGCGTCACCATACCTGTTATTGGTATGAGGTAACAGACGCACGAACCTAACGTCTGCCGTGTGGTTGAGAAAATCTCCTAGTGCTTGCCAACTAGTTCGCTGTGGCAGATTTTGCACAAGGATGGTGCGAGAAGATGCACCTCTACCAATATAAGTGGTACATAGTCACAAGAATGTGAACAAGGTTGATGGGTAACATTAGTCCTCTTAGGTATATTATAATATTTCTTATTTATATCTGTAGGATTATTTTAAATGTACCATGCTTTTGTACTTGATTATTATTACTTATGCCAGACAAAGGTGTAGGTGTACGGCATGTCGTAGACACCTGCTTGCTGGGCAAAGTTAAAATCTTACTGGCAACCTTATTGGTATTAATTTTCCCAACGGAGTTACAACTACTCTTATTTTTATTAGGAACATCATTTTCCTTTTTCACAAACGTAACTTTTTTCTTACGATCAGTTGCCTGCTGATCAAGTCGAGGGAAGGTATATGTCCCCCGGAATGACTTATTAGTCTTCACAGGTTGCGTTGAAACCTTAATATCATTCTTAAGAATGGAAGCATGTCGTAAAGGTTGTAATGCATTAGCCACAGTGGCGTAATGAACCATGGAATCATTTTCACTACTAGATTCCGATACATTAGCATTACCTAACATGTTAATAGCATGTGCATGTGACACAACTCTAGGTATAGACTTAAATGCATAGGCATCCTGTATATGCTGTTTTTCCCATTCAGCAATTTGCTGAGGGGTACACTCTTTTATACCGTGTATATGACCCAATATGACATCACTAATTGGATTCGGAAGAAGACAGGCGTGGATCTTTCCTGAAAAAAATGGTGTATTTAACTCAATAACAGCCGTGGGAAATGTTTCCACGGTGCCACCAAAAGTCACACACTTGACAACCCTGCCCGTGGCACAACTTGGGTTGATCAGCGAAGTCCGGACGCCCACAGTACTGGAGCCTGAATCGAATAAAAGAGAGCATGGAATGCCATTTATAAAACCCTTATTTAATTTAAGGCTTCCTGTTCCATAGTCAGTAGCTGACGTGGCCGTACAAGCCGCTGGTAGGCTTGGTATACTTTGCCCGCGTCGCAGCGTCGTGATCGCCTTGGGCTGGAATGGGGTATTACTCTCATCACAAGACTTGACCTGTTTGAAATCCAGAGAACATGACATAGCACTATGTGCATTAACATTATTATCCTGTTCCTTGTTTGAATGTGTATCACTCAAAGCAACATTAGAGTGTTGTCGTGGCTGGTTCGAAGATCTATATCTTCGTAGCGATCGATTTTGGTTATTATCCCCAAAATTGCTAGTATTTGCATTTTTGTTTACGTTAAAATCACGGTTAGTATGACCATTACCATTGTGCCATTGACCATACTGTCTATTTTGATAACCTTGTCTGTTATTTAAAGATTGTGATCTAAATTTCCTATTATGATAATAATTATTACTTTGATTATTTCCAAAATTATTCTGATGAAAATCTCGTGATTTGTGAGATTGGCTAGAAGATACATTATACAGAGAAGTTTGACAAAATTGTTTCCCTTTAAAAGAATGGCAATTCTTGTTATTTCCCTTTCTGAATTTTCTATCTCTAAGATTCATTATCAATTTTTTCTGTTTTTCAGCTTCTATTTTCTGCTGAATTTTATTATCTTCAGATTCTAGTTTCAAATCTACATAATCTGACATCAACTTCTCATAATTCCTTTTGACTTGTTCTAGCTCTCTAGCAATCCCATTCATAATATTTAAATCTTTAACTTCGAGTTCTGCAGCAGCAGTTTGAGTTAGATGTTCAACATCGATAGTGTGTTTCTTGACATGTTCTTTATTAATGGCCTTTTCTTTTTCAAGTGCCTCAATGGCATTTTGATGGCTATTCGTAAGTTCCTCAACCCTTAATTTCAAAAGAGGAATCTCAGATGTCAGTTCTTGAATCTGAGCCAAATGAGCATGACAGTCTGTCTTCATAGTCATATTTAACTTATCAAATTCTCCAATGACCTTATTCTCCTTGTCAAGTAATATTTTTACTGAGCGTACTTCATTCTCTAACTCATTTTTCTCCATGAGTAATTTTTCAATATTTATCTGTTTTTCCTGAGACACTTTCTCCTGTTGACATAGAAGATTCCTAAGTTCTTGATTTGCCAAGGTAAGATCTGCTACTTTCTTATCCAAAACTTTCATGTTTTGTTCCATCGTTTTTTCCATATTACACTTTTCTCTTAAAAGAGTTACCTCAGATGTCAGGCTCTGAATTTGAGCCACGTGTGTATTGCAATCTATCTGCAGAGTAGTATTAATAGCAGTAGGTATTTTTTCATCGTCACTATCTTCTTCGAAAAATATGTTCATTAAGGAGGTCACCTCATTATCTAACTCTCTTTTCTGGTTAAAAGAAGAGTCATGAAATTTCTTATTATCCTCTATCAACACTGTCACTTTATTCTTCAACTCAGCATTTTCAAAATCCATAGCCACCAACTTCTTCTCAAATTCCCCTTTTTGCTGTAGCAGCTCATTCGTAAGGGCAATCTCCCTACCCTTGTGCTTCGTTATGGTTTTCTTCAACTCATCCACCTCAATAACACTACTGTCTTGAGTAGTTATTTTTCCTTCATCATAAAAAATGGTGGATAATAATTTAGCAAGTCTCACTGCTTTCTCTTGTGAAAATCCATATTTGCACCTAAGAAAAGCAAAATTCTTGAGATCCTGGGTAATTTGAAGTAAGAAATGTTCAATGGCATATTCCTCACAACTTGAACCCCATTTACCTATTCTATCTCCCTTCCGGAGAAAATGATCCAAAATATCCATTATGTCTAATAATTTTTTTCTCACTCTAATAAGTGTTACTCAGTTAATATCCAATTAATTTACTCTTTAATCAAAGGTACACGTTCCTGTCCAAGAACGGTAAATTTTGTTATCATATAATTATTAAATATGTTATTAATCAATAAATTTATGTAATCAAATGTCATGAAATGAACAACGAGAAAGACAATAGAAACATAACCGACAAGACATGATAAACTATACGGGTGAACACAATCGTAGAAATCAAAAAAAAATAAAAATGTATAACTAAAATAGAATATCGTAAAAATATACGACGATAACTACGATCAGATAATTAACAGTACAATTGACAACACAGTGTAAAAACATAGGTTTTGTAAAAAACTGAACGACAGGAAAGGTGAGATGGACGCAAAATACCAACAAAATTCATCATAAAACTAAATTACGAATAAAAATAAATACGAAAACAACAATTAAAACTTGACACTACAGCTAAACAGTCAGGTGTCACAGACCACCAGACACAGTGGACCTAGAATCATTCTACGCTCACGCGTAGGAACATTCCACTGAGGGAAGTCTGCAAAATAATTCCTAAAGAACAGTCACGAAGGCCCTGGTGTGAAACTGGGATGTATCCTCCGTGAGTCTCCAAACCCTACCTCCCACAAAGAATACACAACATATAACACATAACACGGAAAATATAAAGGTGGACATAAGTAATTAAGGCACAGCTAATAATAATAAAATGTATAACGGATACAAGTTATACTTAGCTCGCGTGTGCCGGGAAAAAACAATGTGCCTCGTCTCCGTGGATGTACGTTTGAAGCTAAAATAATTCGATCTGCGAATACAGCATCAGCTCGCACGAAGTGATAACGAAGGCAGTCCTCAATGTACAACCCGAAGTGAAGGTTGATAGATGACCTTGAGAATCTCGTAACGGTCAGTTGATTAAGATTCATTTTGACAACAAGTTCCAACTTGACGATGATGTCGCCTTGAAAGTACACATTCTATTTTCAAACGATTAATTTGATTGAGTAAGATCCTTTGAAATGATAAATTTCAGACCACGCTGGCGCACCAATTACTGTTGTAGCCGTTTATGGTAATGGGATTAGTCTTCATAACGCGAATGGTAATCTGAACGAAATGTCAATAAACTGTTCTGTAAAAACGGACTACAACAGGTAGTGTTTGAACTGTTCACTCGATGGTAGTACACAAGTCGGTTGACTGTACATACAGTTTATTCAACATGGCACATACGAAGGAACGAGACGATTATAGTTACAGATTATAGGTACAAAATGTCATACTTTGAAGTTGCTGATAATACTCTCAGCTTCTTAGTGATTCTTCAAGAATTAAGTCCTATAAACATCCACAGCAATATATTCAGGTTAGAGTTCTGAATCGGCTAACCTCTCTTTACATCCATGCCACGACTTTGGCATAGAAGAATGTACGGCATATAAAATATGAAGCATACGAATAAATAAACTGGTTTACACGTAGGTATTATTCCTCTACGGTAATATAATATGACCACCGACTCCGTCTGTCCATTCTAGGAAATTACATGCTAAGATGACTTCCCGCTAGACTACAACTGGGAGCGGCCTGATACTTTAGTTTACGGCAATAAATATACAAATATAACCGGGGCGACACTTACATGATCCTTCCATCATTGGCTTCGTCAAGAATACCAATTGAATCAATATAACATACTGGCTTATACAAAACTGCCAGAAAATTCCAATAATATATATCTCGGACATAACAAAGTCCGCACTGCCCCGTTCAAAACATGACGTCACTATTCATCAAACTAGGTTACCCGTGCGTTCCAAAGCAACTCACATTGCCTTGTGCACGTCAGTGCGTGAATCAGTCGAACGCACAAATAATATAACTATATGAAACTGGTGCGTACATTTGGCAGGACCGAAGACTACCCCCTTAGGTAATAAATGTACGTAACAATAATCTATATCGTTGAATATCTCAACGTGGGAGCAAGACGGTCTCAAACACGTCCTTATTACTCTGCTCACTCCATACACCTGCCTGTCCAGAAATTCTTCTGCAGCCGGCCTCGTAGTGCGTGCTTCGCTGGCTACATTTCATTGGCTGGAGTTTTCTTCTATTCGACTATTTATTGGTCCTTTTATCACGGTTTCTTGTCGTGGGTGAAGCTGCCCCTATCTACATCACTAATCTCCATGACGATTGCCGCCGATTTCTTGCATGGCTCATGCCAAAGTTGACACAGTTAGCTTCACCTTGGCTCTACCCTGCTCTTCGTGTCTTAAGGTTTTTTTTAAATATTAGTTAAAAATCTTGCTTGCTTTTTTTCTATAATAGCGAAATGATAGTTTTATTGTTTAATTATAACTAGATTCTAGCACGAATAAATGCTGTGGTGGTGGTCATACGTCTACACTCGAAGGAAAAAGAGTGGATTCTAGTTCTAACAATGGCGGGTCTGGCAGTTCTCAAAATAGTGATGGAGGAAACACCACTGAAGTGATGGCACCTAGTGCAGTATCCTTCCAACTAGATGCCTATTCTGAGGGTTTAGAAGAAATAGACATATATCTCTCAAGGTTTGAATCCTTAGCAGCTACATATAGCTTGGAGAGAGAGAGAGAGAGAGAGAGAGAGAGAGAGAGAGAGAGAGAGAGATACAACATGAAACTATCCCAGTCTGAGGGGATCTGCTTATGATGTGTTTCTCAAGATGCCCACGGAAGAACAGAACAACTACGACATGTTGAAGAAAGCTCTACTTCAGCGTTTTATGCTCAATGACAGAACAACTACGACATGTTGAAGAAAGCTCTACTTCAGCGTTTTATGCTCAATGACAGAACAACTACGACATGTTGAAGAAAGCTCTGCTTCAGCGTTTTATGCTCAATGACAGAACAACTACGACATGTTGAAGAAAGCTCTGCTTCAGCGTTTTATGCTCAATGACAGAACAACTACGACATGTTGAAGAAAGTTCTGCTTCAGCGTTTTATGCTCAATGACAGAACAACTACGACATGTTGAAGAAAGCTCTGCTTCAGCGTTTTATGCTCAATGACAGAACAACTACGACATGTTGAAGAAAGCTCTGCTTCAGCGTTTTATGCTCAATGACAGAACAACTACGACATGTTGAAGAAAGTTCTGCTTCAGCGTTTTATGCTCAATGACAGAACAACTACGACATGTTGAAGAAAGCTCTGCTTCAGCGTTTTATGCTCAATGACAGAACAACTACGACATGTTGAAGAAAGTTCTGCTTCAGCGTTTTATGCTCAATGACAGAACAACTACGACATGTTGAAGAAAGCTCTGCTTCAGCGTTTTATGCTCAATGAAGAGACTGTTCGTGGTAAATTCCGTGAGGCAAAACGACAGAAAGAAGAATCGTATAGACAATTTGCTACACGGCTAGAAACGTACTTGGAGAAGTGGGGATCTCTCAGCACCATTGATGAATCTTATGAAGGGATGCAGGAGATGATTGTCGTGGAGCAGTTCAAAGACTCGCTCACCCCTGACATGAGATGGTTCCTGGCGGAGCATGTGGCCGAAATGCATGCCTACCCCTTTCATGTACATTTTATAATCCCTTACAAGATTTGACTGTCAAATATTACCTTCTCAAAAATTATCATTAACCTTAGCTCTACCGTGCACTTAGTACAACTTTGTCTATTTACGCTGTGAACGCGCCAAACTAGTTTTATATTGTTGACGGCACTATGTGTCTGGGAGTAGTTACTTGTTACTGACAACTAAACAACCCTAATTCGTTAGATTACATTAAGGTAAGGGATACACGTTTTAACAAATACCGACTGCCCATGTAAGGAATCTAGTATGTAACTTTATTGCTCTAATAAAGCAAAAGGACATCCACAAATGAAAACCTCAAATAAGGAATCATTGTTATAAAAATCTGATATTGCTTTGTATGATTTAGTATATTCTGAAAACAAAAGCAGCTTTATTTCGGTTTTAAACATGCGTTACACTTAAATATAATTATTGCTTACATGTTTGTTGTTTCCCGTTTAAAACAATTACTTCCCTTATGTAATATGTTACATGTTCAAATTTTTCAGAGTTCATAGATTCATTCCAGTCTCTAAATGACATCTCTGACCAATCGATGTCTAAAATGGTGATATTAAGTAACATCTGCTGTCGTTACAGATAATAAATTGTGCTAAAATTAAATGTAGAGTTTGTAAAGAAATACTAGTTGTCAATATCCGTTCTTACCAGTACTATATTTTCAGACAATTTAATATTTTAAATAAGACTCACTCACAAGAAGAAAGTAATATGAACTTACTGGTTCTGTCAGACACGCAGTGGCGGCTTTCTTTAATGTGCTGTTGAGCTGCAGCACTCCCTATAAAAAAAAGGACTCGACTGCATACCGCGCCTACTCTACTATAATACATAATCCGGACAGACCAAAAAAATTGAGGTTACACCGGAATAGTTAAATAAAAAAATAAAAATAAAAAAAAAATTATCCAACACGTATTATGGTAAGAGCTGCAGACGATGACAGCTCAAGTGACCTTGACCTCTTATAAGCGAATGCTTGTTATACACACAGCATGCGGCCAACTGCGATTGGTTTGAATTTTTTAACTAGAGCTGCAAGGCAAAACAGCTCAAGTGGAAATTATCTCTAATTAAAGGAAAGTTACAATGAAAATTTTAAACACGAGAAATAGCAGCATAGACATGTAATGTCTGTGTAACCTGGTTTGAGACTCGGGAAGCTGCTTAACTGACAAGGATTACTCCTAGTTGCAGTAAACTTTTAAAATAACTTTTCAGAACTTCTTGACAGATTTTAGATGAGATAAGACACTAATCATTTGTGTCTGGGTTGATATTTTACATGGTAGTCACAATTTGTGAGTGTTATGTATAGTATTTTAAATGAATGAACAGTGCAGCACCCCCAATGACAACCCCCTGGAACCGCCACTGCAGACACGTGATTGGAAACTAGTTAGTATAACTGAACACAATAATCAATAATTAAAATCTATATACAATGTTTACGATGACAATATATTTAAGTCTTCACACCAGCAAAACATCAAGTGAAAACCAAAGAGAGATAAGTGATAATATAATATCTAAAATAAGGGAAGGGTGAGGAATGGTGAATGTGATAAGGTTGTTTGCTGGTAAGGTACTATTGTAGCAGAAGGTAACCCAAGATCTGTAGAGATCTACTTCAGAAACACTGAGCTCTCTAAAAATCTACCTTGATAAAATCATGTCTGTTTTCAGGTTTCCGAGTATTTTTAATTTAGAAAGCGTAATTAAATGATATTTTACCGAAATGTCAACTTTACTTCAAAGAAAATATCACGTTCCTATCTCATACAATTTACAATTTTAGTGAATTTTTGTAAGTGTGGCAGGGGAAGCAACTGATGGTTAAACTAGGACTGTTAGGTAAAAGCAGTAAGATAATGGGCAAGAAGGGGTTGTCCGAGAAAGGTGCGCATAAAATCTCCCTAAAGAAGGCTAGATTAGTGAATAGAGTTCACGGTGCACGCTTTTAGGGGCAGATGAGAAAAGAGACATTCGAGAATCGCCAATTAGACAGGCAGGTCGCACAAACCTAGGTAACGGTTGTGCAAGGTGAACCAGCCATCTTGACAGACATATGCTTGCTCATCGAATTTGCTAACTCGATGATCTGTGGTGGAAAGGCTCAGCGGCATTATGCAGTAGAAGATAATAACTTCAATAAGCAGCCTAGTAAAGAACGAATTTATGAAACAAATTCGTTACCAAGAGAATTGATCATCTTGACGAGGTATGTAGAGATTCGATAGCTTAGAAGTTCAGTGGGTCAGCCTTGTGAGGCCAGTGATAGTTAGAATATCAGGAAAAGTATTCATCCCCGGAGATGCCCGGTATTAACAATCAATAACGTGAACGTTATAAGAATATATGAATAGACGATATTAATCAAGGAAGTTATAAATACTGAATAAGACAGAATTATCAACAAGAGTATTAGAAAGAAAGCTCCGTAGTCATAATCAAGTAGACTTTGTATTCAATGAAATTGTTCTGCAAGGCCAAGTGTGATGATCGATATGCCATATGACAACCAAATGTACATTTTGTAAATAAACTGTGTTTCGACTAGACCAGGGACTTAGCCATCTTCAGAGTTACATGGATACATGTGTGGTGTGACACTGTCTGTTTATACGTTTTGTCATTCACCGTTGAAGTAATGAACCTGGGTAGAAAAGAAGGCAGTGACATACTTGAAACAACACAAGAGTAGGCTGCCACATACGCTAGGTCGTGGATTTTCACTGGGAATGAGTAAACATCGCTTTTAAATGTCGGTGAGAGAGGGTTAGTCCCTAATATCTCGAATTTAAAAATTATTTCTGTTATTCCCTGAACCGCCTAGAGATCAAACTAATCGTCCTCCTTAATCTACCAGAAGAGTGAAATCTAACTTATGCCCATCCCTGCAATATTGTGTGTGAGTGTGTGTGTATTTTTTTAACGAAGACTCTGCCTTTGACTGTCCACAGCCAACATTGGTATCTGCCTTAAACATATAATGTCATTCTCACATTGGCACAATAGTTATGTCGTGAATCGGCGTAAATCTCTGAGGATTTATTACGTCATCATTCCAGTTGCACCTTACTTTTGTTATGTATCGAGTAATCTTCGACAAAATCCGTTGAACGGAAATATTCCTTATTTAAATCATGTAAATTGCTAGCAAAACACTTGATTTAGCCCATATTTAGGCATATATCTAAGTTAAGACTGCTTGGACTGGAATAATAATTTTTCACATAAGGACAGAACTGGAATTGAATTAATAGAATATCGTTAGGAATCACTCATCATCATCATGTGACGTATTCTTTCCATAACGTTGTCTCCATTACAGCTGCTCTGAACGCATTACGATTCTGGGCAAGTCGACCTGCATCAGCCAAAGACAAGTTCAGACTCTCTGTGATGTCCTGGATCCACCGTCGTCTAGGTCGACCCCTTCCCCTTTTTCCAGGGACCATGCCTTCCATCACTGTTTTGTCCAGACTATTATGTATTTTTATATGACCGAAAAATTTCAGCTTCCTTATTGCGATGGTATTTAGGAGCCAATGTTCCTGTACGTTTAGTGAGTGCAGTACTTCTCTGTCGGTCTTTTTTTCTGTCCAGGGTATTCTCAACATCCTTCTGTAGCATTTCATTTCGAATGATGTAACCTTTTTTGCAACTGTTTTATTGAGTGTCCAAGTCTCGCAGCCGTATGTTGCTACTGGGAATCACTACATGATGTTATTCTAGAGAAACACAAAACTGCCTTTTACGTCCGACAAATCCAAGACGAACAGAAATGTACCCAACATGCTCTCCGAGTCGCCCACTAAGCTATGATGATAGGAAACTCTATATAGAGACATAGAGAGATACAACAGGAGGCAATTGGATCATCAGAAAGACCCCCCGCCCCCAATCGATCAAGTGTTTCGGCCCCTTAATATACTTTACACTCTAAGGGGGCGGGCCTACTTGGGTCATGACTCCCAAGTGTCAGCCTCCTGTTGTCTTGTGAGGTGCATTTAGCCCACTCCACCTTAGTTGCAGCATTCAAATTTATATTTTCTACCAGCTATAGGCAATTGTAAATGTAACCCCTGTGTTGAAGCCAAATTACTGTTCTGAGTTCCATAGCCCATTGCGGTTGTTCCACGGCCAGCACGATGCTTTTTTCGCAGTTTCGCTGAGCCTCTTGAGTTGCTTTGGTCTTGACTGTCCCCTCAACCCCGGCAGTTTCAGTAGATCATACACTGATGCAGCAACGAGACCTCTTGCACCCACCTCAACAGCCATGACCCTAGCAGTGAACCCATCCCGTCTCAATTCCGTGGCCAGATCATTATACTTGGCCACTTTGAACCAGTGTTGCTCGTCCAATCTGGATTCAAAAGGCACGGTCAGATCAATCATTATAATCTGGTGCGATGATGAGGAATGCATCACTATATCTGGTCGTCTTGGAGATCTTATGATGCTCTCTAGAAGTGCCCCTAGCCCAGGTTGGTCTACTGCCATCTCCCATTCATTAGCACAGTCAAGAAGGGTTGGTAAACTGCTACTTGGTGTACTTGATTTGGGGTGTGCTGACTTTCCTGCTCTCAGAAAGTATGTATTTGCTGTGCTCGGTCTGACATTGCTGTTAGCCTTCACCCTTGACAGGTCTATTGTAGCAGCCAACTCATTTAGTACTTTGTTGTGGCGCCATGTGTATCGTCCTAGCCCTACTGCCACCTTGCAAGCTGAGAGCACGTGTTCAAGTGTCTGTCTCTCATAGCTACAATCTAGAGCTGTATAGTTAACTACCTGACTTTGTTTGTAACATCCCTACTTCTAGATCACGTGTTCAAGTGTCTGTCTCTCATAGCTACAATCTAGAGCTGTATAGTTAGCTACCTGACTTGGTTTGTAACATCCCTACGTCTAGATCACGTGTTCACGTGTCTGTCTCTCATAGCTACAATCTAGAGCTGTATAGTTAACTACCTGACTTGGTTTGTAACATCCCTATGTCTAGATCACATGTTCAAGTGTCTGTCTCTCATAGCTACAATCTAGAGCTGTATAGTTAACTACCTGACTTGGTTTGTAACATCCCTACGTCTAGATCACGTGTTCAAGTTTCTGTCTCTCATAGCTACAATCTAGAGCTGTATAGTTAACTACCTGACTTGGTTTGTAACATCCCTACGTC